>JAHIAL010000093.1:1200000-1572074 GCA_021605145.1 Aegilops bicornis
TTTTAAGTAGGCCCTGTAGCCAGGAATGCATTTACAAGAATTCATGAATAGTAAGTCACCCCGATTGATCGTGCAATTACTGATTAAAGAGTATGCCACATTCAATGTCGGAGTGTTAAATTTAGAAAATATGAGTTTTCTTGGAAATTAACTGTTACAAAAAGTGTCCATCAAATCTCCTATATGATATGTATTTAACATTTTTAAAATACATAAAATGTTAATTGCAAGTGTACATACCACTTGGTAACTAACAAGCGCTCGACCAGCATATACATGTTAATTATATACTGTGTGTCATTGAAAATTAATAATTTTTATACTACGATGGATTGGAACGAAATGAAACAAGAAGGCAACCACTATATACTAAAAACAAGATAGGACGGTAGATAGAAAAGGAAATAGAAATCCTAACAAACATGCAAAAAAACACAAGATCTACTTTAGAATGATAAAAGTCCAACTTTACGCTGCGTTCCGGCAGTCATCGGTGGATGGTGTCTAGTGCGGCACTAAGGGGTACATGATTCGCGCATGTGAGGGACCGTGGTTGGGATGTTGTCCAGTGCAGCCCTCCAGCGGTAAAAATCTTGTGCCATCGCCTATGATTCCAGCGCCCCACCGAGGGCATTATTGGAAATTCGCATGCCGTATGCCACATGGTTTCCCCGGATTCCTGGCGTCACCCCCAATCGGCGGACAAGCTAGGGTTCCATCTTACGCTTACTACTCTTTCTCCCTCGCATCCCTTGTGCATCCCTCGCGCGGTCGTAGCTCCTCTGCCTTCCTTCTCTATGGCCCGAGACGCCGCCGCTCCTCCCACTGCTTGTCGAAGGCGCCCCTCTCAGTCGGCTGTTCCCCATTCCATAGCTCAGCAACCTGGCATCGGTTAGTCACAGAACAAAAATTCAGTCAGATACAGGGGGGAAATCCGTCAGCCAAAATCCATAAAATAGGAACCAATATCCAAAAGTGGAAAGGCCCCACCAACTGCGCGACGCCGAAGGAAGAAAATCGAAATCACGAACGAGCTTCGTGCAAGCACGCACCGTTTTGGAGGCGAAAAAACCCCAAAATCAGAGGCCGAGGACCGCTGCTCAGGTGCAGAACCCCAAGCCCCCGGCCTGTTGGAAATATGCCCTAGAGGCAATAATAAAAGTATTATTATTATATTTCCTTGTTCAGGATAATTATCTTTTATTCTTGCTATAATTGTATTATCGGGAAATCGTAATACACGTGTGAATACATAGACCACAATATGTCCCTAGTGAGCCTCTAGTTGACTAGCTCGTTGATCAACAGATAGTCATGGTTTCCTGACTATGGACATTGGATGTCGTTGATAACGGGATCACATCATTAGGAGAATGATGTGGTGGACAAGACCCAATCCTAAGCATAGCACAAGATCGTGTAGTTCATTTTGCTAGAGCTTTTCCAATGTCAAGTATCTCTTCCTTAGACCATGAGATCGTAACTCCCGGATACCGTAGGGAGTGCTTTGGGTGTACCAAACGTCACAACGTAACTGGGTGACTATAAAGGTGCATTACAGGTATCTCCGAAAGTGTCTGTTGGGTTGACACGGATTGAGACTGGGATTTGTCACTCCGTATGACGGAGAGGTATCACTGGGCCCACTCGGTAGTGCATCATCATTCGCTTTGATGAGATGATCAAAGCGTTTGGGTTTATGCAGACTTATGAAGAAGCCTGCGTTTACAAGAAAGTGAGTGGGAACTCTGTAGCATTTCTCATATTATATGTAGATGACATACTTTTGATGGAAAATGATATAGAACTTTTGGACAGCATTAAGGCCTACTTGAATAAGAGTTTTTCAATGAAGGACCTTGGAGAAGCTGCTTACATATTAGGCATCAAAATCTATAGGGATAGATCAAGACGCCTCATAGGTCTTTCACAAAGCACATACCTTGATAAGATTTTGAAGCAGTTCAAAATGGATCAGTCCAAGAAAGGGTTCTTGCCTGTTTTGCAAGGTGTGAAATTGAGCTCAGCTCAATGCCCGACCACGGCAAAAGATAAAGAAGAAATGAGTGTCATCCCTATGCCTCAGCCATAGGATCTATTATGTATGCCATCTTTGTGTACCAGACCTGATGTAAACCTTGCCGTAAGTTTGGTAGGAAGGTACCAAAGTAATCCCGGCAAGGAACACTGGACAGCGGTCAAGAATATCCTGAAGTACCTAAAAAGGACAAAGGACATGTTTCTCGTTTATGGAGGTGACGAAGAGCTCGTCAGAAGGGTTACGTCGGCGCTAGCTTCGACACAGATCTGGATGACTCAAAGTCACAAACCGGATACGTGTATATGTTGAATGGTGGAAGCGATGGCTGGTGCAGCTGCAAGCGAGCATCGTCGTGGCGGGATCTACATGTGAAGCGGAGTACAGGGCAGCCTCGGAGGCAGCACATGAAGCAATTTGGGTGAAGGAGTTCATCACCGACCTAGGAGTCATATCCAATGCGTCGGAGCCGATCAAACTCTTCTGTGACAACACTGGAGCTATTGCACTTGCCAAGGAGCCTAGGTTTCACAAGAAGACAAGGCACATCAAGCGTCGCTTCAACTACATACGTGAAAATGTTCAAGATGGGGACATAGAAATTTTGCAAAGTACATACAGATCTGAATATCGCAGATCCGTTGACTAAACCTCTTCCATGAAAGCAAAACATGATCAACACCGTAACTCTATGGGTGTTCGATTCATCACAATGTAACTAGATTATTGACTCTAGTGCAAGTGGAGACTGTTGGAAATATGCCCTAGAGGCAATAATAAAAGTATTATTATTATATTTCCTTGTTCATGATAATTATCTTTTATTCATGCTATAATTGTATTATCCGGAAATCGTAATACACGTGTGAATACATAGACCACAATATGTCCCTAGTGAGCCTCTAGTTGACTAGCTCGTTGATCAGCAGATAGTCATGGTTTCCTGACTATGGACATTGGATGTCGTTGATAACGGGATCACATCATTAGGAGAATGATGTGGTGGACAAGATCCAATCCTAAGCATAGCACAAGATCGTGTAGTTCGCTTTGCTAGAGCTTTTCCAATGTCAAGTATCTCTTCCTTAGACCATGAGATCGTAACTCCCGGATACCGTAGGAGTGCTTTGGGTGTACCAAACGTCCACAACGTAATCGGGTTACTATAAAGGTGCATTACAGGTATCTCCGAAAGTGTCATTGGGTTGACACGGATCGAGATCGGATTTGTCACTCCGTATGACGGAGAGGTATCACAGCCCACTCGGTAGTGCATCATCATAATGAGCTCAAAGTGACCAAGTGTTTGGTCACGGGATCATGCATTACGGTATGCAGTAAAGTGACTTGCCGGTAACGAGATTGAACTACGTATTGGGATACCGACGATCGAATCTCGGGCAAGTAAAATACCGATTGACAAAGGGAATTGTATACGGGTTGTTTGAATCCTCGACATCGTGGTTCATCCGATGAAATCATCGAGGAGCATGTGGGAGCCAACATGGGTATCCAGATCCCGCTGTTGGTTATTGCCCGAGAGCCGTCTCGGTCATATCTCGCATGTCTCCCGAACCCGTAGGGTCTACACACTTAAGGTTCGGTGACGCTAGGGTTGTATGAATATGAGTATGCAGCAAACCGAAAGTTGTTCCGAGTCCCGGATGAGATCCCGGACGTCACGAGGAGTTCCGGAATGGTCCGGAGGTAAAGAATTATATATGGGAAGTCTTGTTTTGGTCACTTTGGAAAAGTTTGGGCATTATCGGTATTGTGCAGGGAGTACCGAAAGGGGTCCGGGGTCCAACAGGGTCCACCAGCCCCGGGGGGGCCACATGGGCTGTAGGGGGTGCGCCTTGGCCTATATGGGCCAAGGGCACCAGCCCCAAGAGGCCCATGCGCCAAAGGGACAAGAGGAGGGGAGAGTCCAAAGAGGGGAAGGCACCTCCGAGGTGCCTTGGGGAGGATGGACTCCTCCCCCCCACTTGGCCGCACCCCTTCCTTGGAGGAAGGGGCAAGGCTGCGCCCTCCCCCTCTCTCTTGCACCTATATAAAGCGAGGGGAGGGAGGGGCAGCCGCACCCATAAGCCTAGGCGCCTCCTCCTCTGCAACACCTCCTCCTCCTCCCGTAGTTGCTTAGCGAAGCCCGCCGAGTTCTCCTGCATCCACCACCACGCCGTCGTGCTGCTGGATCATCATCAACCTCTCCTTCACCCTTGCTGGATCAAGAAGGAGGAGACGTCATCCGCTCCGTACGTGTGTTGAACGTGGAGGTGCTGTCCGTTCGGCACTAGGTCATCGGTGATCTGAATCATGGCGAGTACGACTCCATCATCCCTGTTCCATTGAACGCTTCCGCACGCGATCTACAAGTGGTATGTAGATGCAATCACTCTCCCATGACTCATTGCTAGATGAACTCATAGATGGATCTTGGTGAAACCGTAGGAAATTTTTTAATTTTCTGCAACGTTCCCCCAACAGTGGCATCATGAGCTAGGTCTATGCGTAGTTCTCTATTGCACGAGTAGAACACAATTTGTTGTGGGCGTAGATGTTGTCAACTTTCTTGCCGCTACTAGTCTTATCTTGCTTCAGCGGTATTGTGGGATGAAGCGGCCCGGACCGACCTTACACGTATGCTTACGTGAGACCTGGTTCCACCGAATCGACATGCACTAGTTGCATAAGGTGGCTAGCGGGTGTCCTGTCTCTCCCACTTTAGTTGGAGCGGATTCGATGAAAAGGGTCCTTATGAAGGGTAAATAGAAGTTGACAAATCACGTTGTGGCTTTCATGTAGGTAAGAAAACGTTCTTGCTAGAACCCTATTGCAGCTATCGTAAAACTTGCAACAACAATTAGAGGACGTCTAACTTGTTTTTTGCAGCAAGTGTTTTGTGATATGATATGGCCAAAGTTGTGATGAATGATGAATGATATATGTGATGTATGAGATCATGTTCTTGTAATAGGAATCACGACTTGCATGTCGATGAGTATGACAACCGGCAGGAGCCATAGGAGTTGTCTTTATTTTTTGTATGACCTGCGTGTCATCGAAGAACGCCATGTAAATTACTTTACTTTATTGCTAAACGCGTTAGCCATAGAAGTAGAAGTAGTCGTTGGCGTGACAACTTCATGAAGACACGATGATGGAGATCATGATGATGGAGATCATGGTGTCATGCTGGTGACAGGATGATCATGGAGCCCCGAAGATGGAGATCAAAGGAGCTATATGATATTGGCCATATCATGTCACTACTATATAATTGCATGTGATGTTTATTATGTTTGTGTATCTTGTTTACTTAGAACGACGGTAGTAAATAAGATGATCCTCATAACAATTTCAAGAAAGTGTTCTCCCTAACTGTGCACCGCTATAAAGTTCGTCGTTTTGAAGCACCACGTGATGATCGGGTGTGATAGATCCTTACGTTCACATACTGGCGAATTGTAAGACAGTTTTACACATACATGCAAAACACTTAGGTTAACTTGACGAGCCTAGCATGTACATGACATGGCCTCGGAACACAAGAGACCGAAGGTCGAACATGAGTCGTATGGAAGATACGATCAACATGGAGATATTCACCGACGATGACTAGTACCGCCTCACGTGATGATCGGACACGGCCTAGTCGACTCGGATCATGTATCACTTAGATGACAAGAGGATGTCAAATCTGAGTGGGAGTTCATTAAATAATTTGATTAGATGAACTTTATTATCATGAACAATAGTCTAAAACCTTTGCAAAATGTCTTGTAGATCAAATGGCCAACGCTCATGTCACCATGAACTTCAACGCTGCTCCTAGAGAAAACCAAGCTGAAAGATGATGGCAGCAACTATTCGGATCTGGGTCCTAACACGAGGATTATCCTCATAGCTGCCAAGAAACAATATGTCCTAGAAGCACCGCTAGGTGATGCACCCATCCCAGAGAACCAAGACGTTATGAACGCTTGGCAGTATCGTGCTGATGATTACTCCCTCGTTCAGTGCGGCATGCTTTACAGCTTAGAACCGGGGCTCCAAAATCGTTTTGAGCGACACGGAGCATATGAGATGTTCGAGGAGCTGAAACTAGTTTTCCAAGCTCATGCCCGGGTCGAGAGATATGAAGTCTCCGACAAGTTCTACAGTTGTAAGATGGAGGAAAATAGTTACTGTCAAGGAGCACATACTCAAAATGTCTGGGTTGCACAACCACTTTGTCCCAAATTGGACATCAACCTCCCGAGACGAGGCGGTCATTGACAGAATCCTTCAATCGCCCCACCGAGCTACAAGAGCTTTGTGATGAACTACAATATGCAGGGGATGGTGAAAACTATTCTGAAGTATTTTCAATGCTGAAGTCAGCAGAGGTAGAAATCAAGAAGGAGCATCAAGTGTTGATGGTCAATAAAACCACTAAGTTCAAGAAGGGCAAGGGTAAGAAGAACTTCAAGAAGGACGGCAAGGATGTTGCCGCTACCGTAAAGCCGATTGCCGTGAAGAAGTCAAAGAATGGACCCAAGCCTGAGACTGAGTGCTTTTATTGCAAAGGGAAGGGTCACTGGAAGCGGAACTGCCCCAAATACTTAGCAGAAAAGAAGGCCGGCAACACTAAAGGTATGTTTGATATACATGTAATTGATGTGTACCTTACCAGTACTCGTAGTAACTCCTGGGTATTTGATACCGGTGCCGTTGCTCATATATGTAACTCACAGCAGGAGCTGCGGAATAAACAGAGACTGGCGAAGGACGAGGTGACGATGCGCGTCGGGAATGGTTCCAAGGTCGATGTGATCGCTGTCGGCACGCTACCTCTACATTTACCTACGGGATTAGTTTTAAACCTTAATAATTGTTATTTAGTGCCAAGTTTGAGCATGAACATTGTATCAGGATCTCGTTTAATACGAGATGGCTACTCATTTAAATCCGAGAATAATGGTTGTTCTATTTATATGAGAGAAATGTTTTATGGTCATGCTCCGATGGTCAATGGTTTATTCTTAATGAATCTCGAACGTAATGTTACACATGTTTATAGTGTGAATACCAAAAGATGTAAAGTTGATAACGATAGTCCCACATACTTGTGGCACTGCCGCCTTGGTCACATTGGTGTCAAGCGCATGAAGAAGCTCCATGCTGATGGACTTTTAGAGTCTCTCGATTATGAATCATTTGACACATGCGAACCATGCCTCATGGGCAAGATGACCAAGACTCCGTTCTCCGGAACAATGGAGCGAGCAACCAACTTATTGGAAATCATACATACCGATGTGTGCGGTCCAATAAGTTATTGACACGTATCGGTTAGAGTATTTTTATCATCACGATAAGCACGTGCCTAAATATTAGTGTTGGGAAATAATTACGGTCAAACAACTAGTGGTAGATCATACCAGATTGCTAGGGTGGGGTCGAGGTGAGTTAGGCTTGGCCTTTTGGTCTATTTCCTTCTTTTGGTAGGTATATTGGCTGACCCTACATCTTAGGCTGGGGCATGTCCTACCCTACACCTTGTTGGATCTACCCTAAAATGAGCGATGAGATCATTTTTTGATGTTCTGACGGGCGAAGGCTTATGCTCTCAGCAACGGGTGGGTGCTCGCTAAGCTTATGTTGAAAGAATGGCCATCGAATCGGGTGGTTCCGACTATGCCTCAGGAAGGTTTTTCGGCTACTCCCGCAACAACTATATACTAGAAACAACATATGATGCCGCATAGGAAAGGAAAAAAACATCATAATAAACATGAAAAAAAAACACTAGATCCAAATTAGAATGAAATAGCGGCAATTTTATGATGCACTACAGCGGCGTCCCAATCCACTAGGAGCATCGACGAAGGATGCTTTCTCCCATGATCTTGCTCCAACTTAGCGGGGACTATGATGGCACCAATGGAAACAACTTTGAGGGTGGTGAGGCCGGTGACACAGGGCGAAGCTCTGCGATGAAGATCCTGTGGGGAATCCTTACCGGAGGTGGAGGCATCGGAGACTTCAAGTGTTCGTTTGGGATGAAGAAGAAGAAGTATGGGATCGCGAGGATTGGGGTGGCGTCTCGGGTTTGGGGCTATGGAAAAGCGTTGGTATGAAAAGGATTTATAGTTGAGTCTTTCAACTAGGGTTGTCTCTGGGCCTAGGCGAGGGGGGGGGGCGCATAAGCCCCAAGCCTGGGAGGGGCCCAAGATCCTATATCTTGTGTGCATCCCTCTACATAAGCACATAGTCTGTCTCAAATCCATCATAAAAAGACCCTGTAGCCAGGAATGCATGTACAAGAATTTGCAAATAGTAAGTCGCCTCGATCGATCATGCAATTACTGATTAATGAGTATGCCGCACTCAATGTTGGAGTGTTAAATTTAGAAAATATGAATTTTCTTGGAAATCAATTGTTACAAAAAGTGTCCATCAAATCTCCTATATGATATGTATTTAACATTTTTAAACTACATAAAAGCTAATCTCTAGTGTACATACCACTTGGCAACTAACAAGGGCTCCACCAGCATATACATGTCAATAACTTACTGCATGTCATTTAGAATTAAAATTTTCTATACTACGATGGATTGGAATGAAATGAAACAAGAAGGTTTTCTCGCGATTACGACAACCACTATATTCTAAAAACAACATGTGACAGTAGATAGAAAAGGAAATAGACATACTAACAAACATGCAAAAAAAACACAAGATCTACTTTAGAATGATAAAACTTCAACTTTACCCTGCGCTCCGGCAGCCATTGGGGGATAGTGTCTAGTGCGGCACTATGGTGGAATCCACGATTCACGCTTGTCAGTGATCGTGGTTGCGATGTCGTCCAGTGCGGCCCTCCGGCGGTAAATATCTCGTGTCATCGTCAGGATTCCAGCGCCCCGGTGAGGGCATTACTGGAAATTTGCATACCCGATGTCACATGTCTTCCCCGGATTCCTGGCCTCATCCCCAATCGGGGGACAAGATAGGGTTCCATCTTCCGCTTACTACTCTTTCTCCCTCGCATCCCTCGGCGATCGTAGCTCCTCTGCCTTCCTTCTCTATGGCCCGAGCATGACCTCTCCTCCGCTGTCACTCCTCCTCTTGGCATTAATTCGAGATAGTCAGAGGATAGAGACCTTTTTTCAAGAGATGTGCTCCACCCGGGCTCCTGGACCCAACACGCCTGGCCCTCCGGCTACCCGCAAGAAGGGAGCTTCACACGGCCTCCATGTTGCCCCTCACCACGTTCCCACTACTTGTCGAAGGCGCCCTCTTGGTCGGCTGTTCCCCATTAGATTGCTTAGGAACGTGGCATCAGTCAGTCACAGAAAAAAAATTCAGTCAAACACAGAGGAAAAGATCCGCCAGCCGAAATCCCGAAGTGGAAAGGCCACACCAACTGCGCGACGCTGAAGGAAAGAAATCGAAATTGTGAATGAGCGTTGTGCACGCATGCAGCAGTTTAGATGCGAAAAGCCCCCAAAATCAGAGGCCTGGGACCGCTTCCCAGGTGGCGGCGAGAGTTTGGGGCTACGGAAAAGAGTTGGTATGAAAAGGATTTGTAGCCAAGTCTTTTAAGTAGGCCCTGTAGCCAGGAATGCATGTACAAGAATTCATGAATAGTAAGTCACCTCGGTTGATCGTGCAATTACTGATTAAAGAGTATACCACATTCAATGTTGGAGTGTTAAATTTAGAAAACATGAATTTTCTTGGAAATTAACTGTTACAAAAAGTGTCCATCAAATCTCCTATATGATATGTATTTAACATTTTTAAAATACATAAAATGTTAATTGCAAGTGTACATACCATTTGGTAACTAACAAGCGCTCGACCAGCATATACATGTTAATTATATACTGCGTGTCATTGAAAAATTAATAATTTTCATACTACGACGGATTGGAGCAATTGAAACAAGAAGGTTTTCTCGCGACACGGCAACCACTATATACTAAAAACAAGATAGGACGGTAGATAGAAAAGGAAATAGAAATCCTAAAAAACATGCAAAAAACACAAGATCTACTTTAGAATGATAAAAGTCCAACTTTACGTTGCGTTTCGGCAGTCATCGGTGGATGGTGTCTAGTGCGGCACTAAGGAGTACATGATTCGCGCATGTGAGGGATCGTGGTTGGGATGTTGTCCAGTGCAGCCCTCCACAATTAAAAATATTGTGCCATCGCATATGATTCTAGCGCCCCACCGAGGGCATTACTGGAAATTCGCATGTCGTATGCCACGTGGTTTCCCCGGATTCCTGGCGTCACCCCCAATCGGGGGACAAGCTAGGGTTCCATCTTACGCTTACTACTCTTTCTCCCTCGCATCCCTCATGCATCCCTCGCGCGGTCGTAGCTCCTCTGCCTTCCTTCTCTATGGCCTGAGACGCCGCCGCTCCTCCCACTGCTTGTCGAAGGCGCCCCTCTCGGTCGGCTGTTCCCCATTCCATCGCTCAGGAACCTGGCATCGGTTAGTCCTGAGAACAAAAATTCAGTCGAGAATCTGGGGAAATCCGTCAGCCAAAATCCATAAAATAGAAAACAATATCCAAAACTAGAAAGGCCCCACCAACTGCGTGACGCCGAAGGAAGAAAATCAAAATCATGAACGAGAGCCGTGCAAGCACGCACCGTTTCGGAGGCGAAAAAACCCCAAAATCAGATGCCGAGGACCGCTACCCAGTGCAGAACCCCAAGCCCCGGCCATTCCCTCCCGGAATGCGCGGAAGGAGCACCGTGGCCAGGCCGTGGAGGAGGGAGGCCCGAACAAGCGCTTGAAACAGAGGAGGAGGTGGGCGGGAAGGCGAAGCCGTATCTCTTCGGGTGGGTGCAAGACAGGTGGGGAATGCGGGTCGGTTGCGGCGGCGGTGACGGCGGCAGAGGCCTAGGGTTTAGTGCGATCACGGGTGGCAGGCGGCGGCTGCGATGGGGTTTTGAGAAGCTCCATGAGAGAAAGAATGGGGGAAACGCCTTTGTTACCGCATCCCTCCCTCGTTCTTCCTTCCCCTTCTGCCGCGCCGCGGTTTTCTCGTCATGGCCCACTTTAGTAGCGGCAGTGGCTGCTGAGCTATAAATGTTTTTTTTTCGCCACACCAATCCACTCCCACCATTGGACCAAAAGGAGTTGAATGTAATAATTTCATTATTGATCAATAATTCGGCACATTTTTTGTGGGGGCGGAACAGACGAAGAACATTAATTCTACTAGACCGCAGTTGGTGGGACGTATGACTCAGACTATTTTTATCATCACGGTAAGAACGTGCTAAATATTAGAATTGGAAAATAATTACGGTCAATCGGCTGGTGATAGATCAGACCAGATTGCTAGGGTGGGGCCTGGGGTGAGTTGGGCTTGGCCTTTTGGTCTATTTCCCTTTTTAAATAGGTATATTGGCTGGCCCTAGATCTTAGGGTGGGGCATGTCCTACACTACACCCTGTTGGATCTACCCTAAAATGAGCGGCGAGATCATAATTTTGATGTTGCGACGGGCAAAGGCTCATGCTCTCAAAGAACGGGTGGGTGCTCATTGAGCTTATTCTGAAATAATGGACATGGAATCCGGTGGTTCAGACTATGCTTACGGAAGGTTTTTTGGCGACTACCTCAACCACTATATAGTAGAATCAACATATGATGCCAAATAGGAAAGGAAATAAACATCATAACATACATGAAAAAAACAACACTAGATCCAAATTAGAATGAAAACCGGCAATTTTACCGTGCACTCAGGCGGCGACCCGACCCACTAGGAGCATCGACGATGGGATGCTTTCTTCTCGCATCTTGCTCCAACTCAGGTGTGACTATGGTTGCCCCAATGGAAAAAACTTTTAGGGTGGTGAAGACAGTTACCGAGGGCGAAGCTCAGGGAAATGAAGATCCTGTGGAGGCTAATCCTTACCGGAGGTGGAGGCGGTGGAGACTTCAAGTGTTAAATGCAGGATGAAGAAGAAGAAGTTTGGGATCGCAAGGATTGGGGTGGCGGCTAGGGTTTGGGGCTATGCAAAAGAGTTGGTACGAAAAGGATTTATGGCCGAGTCCTTTAAGTAGGGTTGGCTTTGTGCCTAGGCGGGAGGGGGGACCGCGTAAGATCCAAGCCTGGGAGGGGCGAAAGATCCTATATCTTGTGTGCATCCTTGTACATAAACACATAGTCTCTCTCAAATAAAAAGGGCATGTAGCAAGGAATTCATGTACAACAATTCGTGAGTAGTAAGTCACCTTGATCGATCATGCAATTACTGATTAATTATTATGCCACATTGTGTTAAATTTAGAAAATACGAATTTTCTTGGAAATCAATTGTTACAAAAACTGTCCTTAAAATCACCTATATGATATGTATTTAACATTTTTAAAATACGTAAAATGTTAATTGCTAGTGTACATACCACTTGCCAACTAACAAGGGCTCCACCAGCATATACATGTGAATAACTTACTGCATGCCATTGAAAATTAATAATTTCTATACTACGATGGATTGGGATGAAATGAAACAAGAAGGTTTTCTCGCGAATACGGCAACCACTATATACTAAAAACAACATATGACGGTGCATAGAAAAGGAAATCGACATCCTAAAAACATGCAATAAAACACAAGATCTACTTTAGAATGATAAAACTTCAAATTTACCCTGCGCTCCTGCAGCCATCGGGGGATGGTGTCTAGTGCGACACTATGGTGGAGTCCGCGATTCACGTATGTCAGTGACCGTGGCTGGGATGTTGTCCATTCTGCCCTCTAGCGGTAAAAATCTCATGCCATCGCGTGTGATTCAAGCGCCCCTCCGTTGACATTACTGGAAATTCGCATACCCGATGCCACATGGATTCCCCAGATTCCTGGCCTCATCCCCAATCGGGGTACAAGGTAGGGTTCCATCTTCCGCTTACTACTCTTTCTCCCTCGCGCAGTCGTAGCTCCTCTGCCTTCCTTCTGTATGGCCTGAGCCGTCGCCGCTCCTCCACACCTCACTCCTCCTCTTGGAATTAATTGGAGATAGTAGGAGGATAGAGAACTTCTTTTTCAAGAGATGTGCTCCGACCTGGGCTCCCCAGACACAGCCGATCTGGCCCTTCGTGGCCTTTGAGAGAGGGAGCTTCCACACGGCCTCCGCATTGGCCCTCGCCATGTTCCCACTGCTTGTCAAAGGCGTCCCACTTGGCCGGTTGTTCCCCATTCCATCGCTTAGGAACCTGGCATGGGTCAGTCACAGAACAAAAATTCAGTCAGACACAGGGGGATAATCCGTCAGCCAAAATCCATAAAATAGGAACCAAAATCACAAAATGGAATGGCCACACCAACTACGCAACGCCAGAGGAGGAGAATGAAAATCGTGAACGAGCGCTGTGCGAGCACGCATCGGTCCGGAGGCAAAAAAAAACCCCAAAAATAAAAGGGCTAGAGGACTGCTGCCCAGGTGCAGAACCCCAAGCCCCCGGCCATTCCCCTGCCAGAACGCTGGAAGGCGAGCCGGCACGCCCGGGCCCGTGGAGGCAAGGTAGGCCCCAGCGACGGCGCGTGAAACGAAGGAGGAGGCGGGCAGGCAGGCGTGGTGGTACATCTGGCGGGTGGACACAAGACAAAGCGGGAATGAGGGCGATCGCGGCCGTGACGGGCGACATAGGCATAGGGTTTAGCGCGATCACGGGTGGCGCAAAGGCTGTGATGGGGTTTTGAGCAGCTCAATGTGAGAAAGAAGGGGAAGCGCCGTTGTTACCCCATCCCTCCTGGCTTTCCTTCCCTTCTATCTCGCACCGCATGTCTCATCACGGGCCCCGTGGTTGTGGCGTTGGCTTTTGAGCAATAAATGTCAGGTCTCAACACGCACCCCCACCCCACCCCCACCATTGGACCAAAAGGAGTTGTATGTAATAATGTCATTATTGAGCAATAATTGTGGTGCATGTATTGTGGGGGCGTAAAAGATGAAGAACATTAATTCTACTAGACCGGAGTTGGTGGGACGTATCTGTCAGAGTATTTTTATCATCACGGTAAGCACGTGCCTAAATATTAGTATTGGAAAATAATTACTGTCAGACAACTTGTGATAGATCTGACCAACTTGCTAGGGTGGGGCCGAGGTGAGTTGGGCTTGGCCTTTTGGTCCATTTCCTTTTTTTGAATCGGGGGATGGTGTCTTGGGCGGCACTATGGAGGAGAGTCTGTGATTCGCGCCTGTCTGCGACCACGGCTGGGATGTTGTCCAGTGCAGCCCTCCAGCGTTAAAATTCTCGTGCTATCGCCTATGATTCCAGCGCCTGCCGAGGGCATTACTGGAAATTCACAAACCAGATGCCACATGGCTTCCCCGGATTCCTAGCCTCATTCGGTCGGGGACAAGCTAGGGTTCGATCTTCCGCTTACTACTCTTTCTCTCCTCGCATCCCTCATGCAATCGTAGCTCCTCGCCTTCCTTCTCTATGGCCCGATCCGCCGCCGCTCCTCCACGCCTCCTCCTCATCTTGGCATTAATTGGCGATAGTAGGCGGATAGAGACCTTTTTTTCAAGAGATGTGCTCCGACCTGTGCTCCCTGGACCCGATGTGCCTGGCCCTCCATGCTGCTGCAAGCGGGGAGCTTCCGTCACCGCCTCCGCGTTGCCCTTCGCCATGTTCCACTACTTGTCGAAGGCGCCACTCTCGGTCGGCTGTTCCCCATTCCGTCGCTCAGGACCTGGCATCGGTCAGTCATAGAACAAATATTCAGTCAGACATAGGGGGAAAATCCGTCAGCCAAAATCCATGAAATTGGAACCAAAATCCCAAACTGGAAAGGCCACATCAACTGCACAACGCCGAAGGGAGAAAATCGAAATCGTGAGCGAGCGCCATGCAAGCACACACTGGTCCGGAGGAGAAAAAACCCCAAAATTCAGATGCCGAGTACCGCTGCCTAGGTGCGGAACCCAAAGTCCCCAGCCATTCCCCTCCCCGGAATGAGCGGAAGGCGCGCCGGGCTGGTGGAGGGGAGGGAGGCCCCGAGCGATGGCGCATGAAATAGAGGAGGAGGCGGGCGGGCTGGCGAAGCGGTATCTCTGCGGGCGGGCACAAGACAAGCGGGGAATGTGGGCCGGTCGCGGCGGAGGTGACAGCCACAGAGGCCTAGGGTTTAGCGCGATCGCGGGTGGCGGGCAGCGGCGGCGATGGGGTTTTGAGAAGCTCCGGTGGGAGAAGAAGGGGGACGTATCTGTGAGAGTATTTTTATCATGACGGTAACCACGTGCCTAAATATTACTATTGGAAAATAATTACGGTCAAACAGCTAGGGTGGGGCCGAGGTGAGTTGGCCTGGGCCTTTTGGTCTATTTCCTTTTTTTGGGTAGGTATATTGGCTGGCCTTAGATCTTAGGGTGGTGCATGTCCTACCCTACACCTTGTTGGATCTACCCTGAAATGATCGGAGAGATCATATTTTTGAAGTTGCGACGCGCGAAGGCTCATGCTCTCAAAGAATGGGTGGGTGCTCCCTAAGCTTATGCTTTGAGAGAATGGACATGGAATCGGGTGGTTCCAACTATGCTTGAGGAAGGTTTTCCATGACTCCAGCAACACTATATAATAGAAACCACATATGACGCCGCATAGGAAAGGAAATAAACCACATAACAAATATGAAAAAAAAACACTAGATCCAAATTAGAATGAAAAAGTGACAATTTTACCATGCACTACGGCGTGGTCCCGGTCCACTAGGAGCATCTACGACAGGACGCTTTCTCGGACGCATCTTGCTCCAACTCATGGGGGACACGGTGGCACCGATGGAAAAAACTTTGAGGGTGGTGAGGACGGTAACCGAGGGCGAAGCTCTGGCTGATGAAGATCCCGTGGAGGTGAATCCTTAATATAGGTGGAGGCGTCGGAGACTTCAAGTGTTCGTCTGGGATGAAGAAGAAGTCTGGGATCGCGAGGATTGGTGTGGTGGTTAGAGTTTGGGGCTATGGAAAAGAGTTGGTATGAAAAGGATTTATAGCCGAGTCTTTTAAGTATGGACGGCTCTGGGCTTAGGCGGGAGGGGGGACCGCGTAATCCCCAAGCCTGGGAGGGACCCGAGATCCTATATCTTGTGTGCATCCTGTACATAAACACGTAGTCTGTCTCAAATAAAAAGGCCATGTAGCGAGGAATGCATGTACAAGAAATCGTGAATAGTAAGTTATCTCGACCGATCGTGCAATTACTGTTTAATGATTATGCCACATTTAATGTCAGAGTGTTAAATTTAGAAAATATGACTTTTCTTGGAAATCAATTGTTACAAAAGTGTCCATCAAATCTCCCATGTGATATGTATTTAACATTTTAAACTACATAAAATGTTAATTACTACTGTACATACCACTTGGCAACTAACAAGGGTTCCACCAGCATATACATGTCAATAACTTACTGCATGTCATTGAGAATTAATAATTTCTATACTACGATGGATTGGAATGAAATGAAACAAGAAGGTTTTCTCTTGATTACGGCAACCACTATATACTAAACAACATATAAAATTATGTATAAATGGAAATAGACATCCGAACAAACATGCAAAAAAAAAAAAACACAAGATCTACTTTAGAATGATAAAACTTTAACTTCGCCTTGCACTCTGGCAGCCATCGGGGGATGGTGTCTAGTGCGGCACTGTGGAGGAGTCCGTGATTCGCGCCTGTCAGTGACCGTGGCTTGGATGATGTCCAATGCGGCCCTCCAGCGGTAAAAATCTCCTGCCATCACCTGTGATTCCAGCGCCCCACCGAGGTCATTACTGGAAATTTGCATACCAGATGCCACATGGCTTCCCCAGATTCCTGGCCTCATCCCCAATCAAGGGACAAGTTGGGATTCAATCTTTCGCTTAGTACTCGTTCTACCTCTCATCCCTCTCGCATCCCTTGCAGTCGTAGCTCCTCTGCCTTCCTTGTCTATGGCCCGAGCCGCCACTGCTCCTTCGCCCATCACTCCTCCTCTTGGCATTAATTGGAGATAGTAGGAGGATACATACCTTTTTTTCAAGAGATGTGCTCTGACCAAGGCTCTCGGCCCCGACGCGCCTGGACCTCCATGCTGCCACAAGTGGGGAACTTCCGTCACGGCCTCCGTGTTACCTCTCGCCACATTCCCACTGCTTGTCGAAGGCACCCCTCTCGTCCGTTTGTTCCCCATTCCGTCCCTCAGGAACCTGGCACCGTCAGTCACAGAACAAAAATTCAGTCAGACACAGGGGAAAATTTCATTAGCCAAAATCCACAAAATAGGAACCAAAATCCCAAACTCGAAAAGGCCACACCAATCATGTGGCCTTGAAGGAAGAAAAGTCAAAATCGGTGAACGAAGTTATGTGTGAGCACGCACCTGTCCGAGGCGAAAAACCCACAAAAATCAGAGACCGAGGACCGCTGCACAGGTGCGGAACCTATAGCCTCTGGCCATTCCCTCCCCAGAATGAGCAGGCGTCGTGACAGGCCCACCTGGAAGGAGGGTGGCCCCATCTTGACGGCCTTGTGAAACAGAGGAGGAGGTGGGCGGAAGGGCAAAGCGTTATCTCTGGTGGGCGCAAGATAGGCGGGAATGCGGGCGGTCGCGGTGGCGGTGACGATGATGGAGGCCTAGGGTTTAGCATGATTGCGGGTGTCGTGCGGCGGCCGCGATGGGGTTTTCAGCAGCTCCGGTGGGAGAAAGAAGGGGAAACGCCATTATTACTGTGTTCCTTCCTGGCTCTTCCTTCCCCTCGCCTGTGGCTGTATTATCTCGTCATGGGCCACTGTAGTAGCGGTAGTGGCTTCTGAGCTGTAGATGTCAGGTCTCTCCCACACCGCACCCCACCACCACCATTGGACCAAAAGTAGTTGAATGTAATAATGTCATTATTGAGCAATAATTGTGGCGCATTTATTATGGGGGCGAGCAGACGAAGGACATTAATTCTACTAGACCGGAGTTGGTGGGACGTATCGGTCAGAGTATTTTTATCATCACGGTAAGCACATGCCTAAATATTAGTGTTGGGAAATAATTACGGTCAAACAACTAGTGGTAGATCAGACCAGATTGCTAGGGTGGGGCCGAGGTGAGTCAGGCTTGGCCTTTTGGTCTATTTCCTTCTTTTGGTAGGTATATTGGTTGGCCCTACATCTTAGGGTGGGGCATGTCATACCCTACACCTTGTTGGATCTACCCTAAAATGAGCGCACGAGATCATTTTTTGATGTTCTTGACAGCGAAGGCTTATGCTCTCATCAACGGGTGGGTGCTCGCCGAGCTTATCTTTGAAAGAATGGCCATGGAATCGGGAGGTTCCGACTAGGCCTCAGGAAGGTTTTTCGGCGACTCCCGCAACCACTATATACTATAAACAACATATGATGCCGCATAGGAAAGGAAATAAACATCATAACAAACATGAAAAAAAAAACACTAGATCCAAAATTAGAATGAAATAGCGGCAATTTTACGATGCACTACAGCGGCGTCCCAATCTACTAGGAGCATCGACGGCAGGATGCTTTCTCCAAGCGTATCTTGCTCCAACTTAGCGCACTGATGGAAACAACTTTGAGGGTGGTGAGGCCGGTGACAGAGGGCTAAGCTCAGGCGATGAAGATCCTGTGGCGAATCCTTACGGACGTGGAGGCATGGAGACTTCAAGTGTTCGTTGGGGATGAAGAAGAAGAAGTCTGGGATCGTGAGGATTGGGGTGGCGTCTAGGGTTTGGGGCTATGGAAAAGCATTGGTATGAAAAGGATTTATAGCCAAGTCTTTCTACTAGGGTTGGCTCTGGGCCTAGGCGGGGGATAAGCCCCAAGCACAGGAGGGGCCCAAGATCCTATATCTTGTGTGCATCCCTGTACATAAGCACATAGTCTGTCTCAAATTGATCGCAAAAGGCCCTCAGAGCCAGGAATGCATGTACAAGAATTTGCGAATAGTAAGTCGCCTCGATCGATCATGCAATTACTGATTAATGAGTATGCCACACTCAATGTTGGAGTGTTAAATTTAGAAAATATGAATTTTCTTGGAAATCAATTGTTACAAAAGTGTCCATCAAATCTCCAATATGATATGTCTTTAACATTTTTAAACTACATAAAAGCTAATCTCTAGTGTACATACTACTTGGCAACTAACAAGGGCTCAGCCATCATATACATGTAAATAACTTACTGCATGTCATTGAGAATTAAAATTTTCTATACTACGATGGATTGGAATGGAATGAAACAAGAAGGTTTTCTCGCGATTACGACAACCACTATATTCTAAAAACAACATGTGACAGCAGATAGAAAAGGAAATAGACATACTAACAAACATGCAAAAAAACACAAGATCTACTTTAGAATGATAAAACTTCAACTTTACCCTGCGCTCCGGCAGCCATTGGGGGATAGTGTCTAGTGCGGCACTATGGTGGAATCCACGATTCGCGCTTGTCAGTGATCGTGGTTGCGATGTCGTCCAGTGTGGCCCTCCGGCGGTAAAAATCTCGTGTAATCGCCTGTGATTCCAGCGCCCCGGTGACGGCATTATCGAAATTCTCATACCCGATGTCACATGTCATCCCCGGATTCCTGACCTCATCCCCAATCGGGGACAAGATAGGGTTCCATCTTCCGCTTACTACTCTTTCTCCCTCGCATCCCTCGGCTTGTTCGTAGCTCCTCTGCCTTCCTTCTCTATGGCCCGAGCCACGGCCGCTCCTCCGCGTGTCACTCCTCCTCTTGGCATTAATTGGAGATAATCAGAGGATAGAGACCTTTTTTTCAAGATATGTGCTCCGACCCGGGCTCCCTGGACCCAACACGCCTGGCCCTCCGTGCTACCGCAAGAAGGGAGCTTCCGTCACGGCTCCATGTTGCCCCTCACCACGCTCCCACTTTGCTTGTCGAAGGCGCCCTCTTGGTCGGCTGTTCCCCATTAGATTGCTTAGGAACCTGGCATCAGTCGATCCAGAAAAAAAATTCAGTCGACACACAGAAAAGATCTTGCCAACAAATCCCAAAGTGGAAAGGCCACACCAACTGCGCGACGCTGAAGGAAGAAAATCGAAATCGCGAATGAGCGTCGTGCACGCATGCACCAGTTCGGAGGCGAAAAGCCCCCAAAAGGATTTGTAGCCAAGTCTTTTAAGTAGGCCCTGTAGCCAGGAATGCATTTACAAGAATTCATGAATAGTAAGTCACCCCGATTGATCGTGCAATTATGGGCTGGTGCAAGCATCTCGGAGTTGGAACATTCGCTTTGATGTGATGATCAAAGCGTTTGGGTTTATGCAGACTTATGGAGAAGCCTGCGTTTACAAGAAAGTGAGTGGGAGCTCAGAGCATTTCTCATATTATATGTAGATGACATACTTTTGATGGGAAATGATATAAAACTTTTGGACAGCATTAAGGCCTACTTGAATAAGAGTTTTTCAATGAAGGACCTTGGAGAAGCTGCTGACATATTAGGCATCAAAATCTATAGGGATAGATCAAGACGCCTCATAGGTCTTTCACAAAGCACATACCTTGATAAGATTTTGAAGCGGTTCAAAATGGATCAGTCCAAGAAAGGGTTCTTGCCTGCTTTTGCAAGGTGTGAAATTGAGCTCAGCTCAATGCCCGACCACGGCAAAAAGATAAAGAAGAGATGAGTGTCATCCCCTATGCCTCAGCCATAGGATCTATTATGTATGCCATGCAGTGTAGCGTACCTGATGTAAACCTTGCCGTAAGTTTGGTAGGAAGGTACCAAAGTAATCCCGCAAGGAACACCGGACAGCGGTCAAGAATATCCTGAAGTACCTGAAAAGGACAAAGGACATGTTTCTCGTTTATGGAGGTGACGTAAGAGCTGCTGTCAGAAAGGGTTACGTCGACGCTTAGCTTCGACACAGATCTGGATGACTCAAAGTCACAAACCGGATACGTGTATATGTTGAATGGTGGAGCGATGGTAGTGCGGTATGGCAAGCGAGCATCGTGGCGGGATCTACATGTGAAGCGGAGTACATGGCAGCCTCGGAGGCAGCACATGAAGCAATTTGGGTGAAGGAGTTCATCACCGACCTAGGAGTCATACCCAATGCGCCGGAGCCGATCAAACTCTTCTCTCGTGACAACATGGAGCTATTGCACTTGCCAAGGAGCCTAGGTTTCACAAGAAGACCAGGCACATCAAGCGTCGCTTCAACTCCATTCGTGAAAATGTTCAAGATGGGGACATAGAAATTTGCAAAGTACATACAGATCTGAATATCGCAGATCCGTTGACTAAACCTCTTCCGCGAGCAAAACATGATCAACACCAGAACTCTATGGGTGTTCGATTCATCACAATGTAACTAGATTATTGACTCTAGTGCAAGTGGAGACTGTTGGAAATATGCCCTAGAGGCAATAATAAAAGTATTATTATTATATTTCCTTGTTCATGATAATTATCTTTTATTCATGCTATAATTGTATTATCCGGAAATCGTAATACACGTGTGAATACATAGACCACAATATGTCCCTAGTGAGCCTCTGGTTGACTAGCTCGTTGATCAACAGATAGTCATGGTTTCGACTATGGACATTGGATGTCGTTGATAACGGGATCACATCATTAGGAGAATGATGTGGTGGACAAGATCCAATCCTAAGCATAGCACAAGATCGTAGTTCGCTTTTGCTAGAGCTTTTCCAATGTCAAGTATCTCTTCCTTAGACCATGAGATCGTAACTCCCGGATACCGTAGGAGTGCTTTGGGTGTACCAAACGCCACAACGTAATCTGGGTTACTATAAAGGTGCATTACAATTATCTCCGAAAGTGTCTGCTGGGTTGACACGGATCGAGATCGGGATTTGTCACTCCGTATGACGGAGAGGTATCACTGGCCCACTCGGTAGTGCATCATCATAATGAGCTCAAAGTGACCAAGTGTTTGGTCACGGGATCATGCATTACGGTACGAGTAAAGTGACTTGCCGGTAACGAGATTGAACTACGTATTGGGATACCGACGATCGAATCTCGGGCAAGTAAAATACCGATTGACAAAGGGAATTGTATACGGGGTTGTTTGAATCCTCGACATCGTGGTTCATCCGATGAAATCATCGAGGAGCATGTGGGTGTTGGAAATATGCCCTAGAGGCAATAATAAAAGCATTATTATTATATTTCCTTGTTCATGATAATTGTCTTTTGCTCATGCTATAACTGTATTATCCGGAAATCGTAATACACGTGTGAATACATAGACTACAATACGTCCCTAGTAAGCCTCTAGTTGACTAGTTCGTTGGTCAACAGATAGTCATGGTTTCCTGACTATGGATATCGGATGTCATTGTCAACGGGATCACGTCATTAGGAGAATGACGTGATGGACAAGACCCAATCCTAAGCATAGCACAAGATCGTGTAGTTCGTTTTGCTAGAGCTTTTCCAATGTCAAGTATCTCTTCCTTAGACCATGAGATCGTAACTCCCGGATACCGTAGGAGTGCTTTGGGTGTATCAAAGCGTCACAACGTAATCGGGTGACTATAAAGGTGCACTACAGGTATCTCGAAAGTGTCCATTGGGTTGACACGGATCGAGATCGATTTGTCACTCCAGACACGGAGAGGTATCACCTGGCCCACTCGGTAATGCATCATCATAATGAGCTCAAAGTGATCAAGTGTCTGCAGTCACGGGATCATGCATTGCGGTATGAGTAAAGTGACTTGCCTGTAACGATACTAAACGAGGTTTTGGGATACCGACGATCGAGTCTCGGGCAAGTAACATACCGTCCGACAAAGGGAATAGAATACGGGGTTGCTTGAACCCTTTGACATCGTGGTTCATCCGATGACAACATCGAGGAGCATGTGGGAGCCAACATGGGTATCCAGATCCCGCTGTTGGTTATTGACTTAAGGTAGTCTCGGTCATGTTCGCATGTCTCCCGAACCCGTAGGGTCTACACACTTAAGGTTCGGTGGCGCTAGGGTTATTAGGAAGACAAGTATGTGATTACCGAATGTTGTTCGGAGTCCGGATGAGATCCCGGACGTCACGAGGAGTTCGGAATGGTCCAAGGTAAAGATTTATATATGGAAAGTGGTTAAACGGACTCCGGAAAGTTTCGGGGTATACCGGTAATGTATCGGGCCACCGGAGAGTTCCGAGGTCCACTGAGGGGCCACCTCCTGGGGGCCACATGGGCTAAGTGGGAGAGGGAGCCAGCCCCTGGTGGGCTGGGCGCACCTCCCCCCTTAGGCCCATGCGGCTAGGGCAAGGGGAGGGGAAACCCTAAGGAAAAAAAGGGGGGGCGCCCCCTAGCTTGGGGGGCAAGCCACCCTCCCCTCCTCCCTTTGGCCGCCCATCTAGGGTTCCCCTAGATGGCCGGCCCCTTGCCCTCTCCTCCCTATAAATAGAGGGGTGGGGGAGGCTAGACACACCATTGAAGGCGCAGCCCCTCCTCCCAAACTCCTCTTTCTCCACACGAAGCTTGGCGAAGCCACAGCCGAGAACTGTTGTACCAGTTGCACCACGCCGTTGTGCTGCCATTGGAGTTGTCTTCCTCAACCTCTCCTTCTCCCTTGCTGGATCAAGACGGAGGAGACGCCATCGTCCCGTACGTGTGTTGAACGCGGAGGTGCTGTCCTTTCAGCACTTTGGTCATCGGTGATCGGAATCACGTTGGGAACGTCTTCATCATCACCACTCCCTCGAACGCCTGCAGACTCGATCTACAAGTGGTATGTAGATGCAAACTCTCTCTCTTGACTCGTTGCTTAGATGAACTCATAGATAGATCTTGGTGAAACCGTAGGAAAATTTTAATTTTCTGCAACGTTCTCCAACAGTGGCATCATGAGCTAGGTCTATGCGTAGTTCTCTTTGCACGAGTAGAACACAATTTTGTTGTGGGCGTGGATCTTGTCAACTTACTTACCGTTACTAGTCGTATCTTGCTTCCGCGGTATTGTGGGATGAAGCGGCCCGACCAACCTTACACGCATTTCCACGTGAGACCGGGTTCCACCGACTAACATGCACTAGTTGCATAAGGTGGTGGCGGGTGTCATCTCTCCCACTTTAGTTGGAGCGGATTCGATGAACAGGGTCCTTATGAAGGGTAAATAGAAGTTGACAAGATCACGTTGTGGTTATCCGTAGGTAAGAAAACGTTCTTGCTAGAACCCAATTGCAGCCACGTAAAAGATGCAACAACAATTAGAGGACGTCTAACTTGTTTTTGCAGCAATTGTCATGTGACGTGATATGGCCAAAGTTGTGATGAATGATGAATGATATATGTGATGTATGAAATCATATTCTTGTAATAGGAATCACGACTTGCATGTCGATGAGTATGACAACCGCAGGAGCCATAGGAGTTGTCTTTATTTTGTATGACCTGCGTGTCATTGAAGAACGCCATGTAACTTACTTTACTTTATTGCTAAACGTTAGCCATAGAAGTAGAAGTAGTCGTTGGCATGACAACTTCATGAAGACACGATGATGGAGATCATGGTGTCATGCCGGTGACAGGATGATCATGGAGCCCCGAAGATGAAGATCAAGGAGCTATATGATATTGGCCATATCATGTCACTACTTTATAATTGCATGTGATGTTTATTATGATTATGCATCTTGTTTACTTAGAACGACGGTAGTAAATAAGATGATCCCTTAGAACAATTTCAAGAAGTTTTCTCCCCTAAGTGTGCACCGTTGCTACAGTTCGTCAGCTTCTAAGCACCACGTGATGATCGGGTGTGATGGATTCTTACGTTCACATACAACGGGTGTAAGACAGATTTACACGCAGTAAACACTTAGGGTTAACTTGACGAGCCTAGCATGTACGGACATGGCCTCGGAACACGGAGACCGAAAGGTCGAACACGAGTCGTATGGAAGATACGATCAACATGAGAATGTTCATCGACGATGACTAGTCCGTCTCACGTGATGATCGGACACGGCCTAGTCGACTCGGATCGCGGTAACACTTAGATGACCAGAGGGATGTCTAATCTGAGTGGGAGTTCATTTTAATTTGATTAGATGAACTTAATTATCATGAACTTAGTCTAAAACTTTTGCATAATATGTCTTGTAGATCAAATGGCCAACGCTCATGTCACCATGAACTTCAACGTTGCTCCTAGAGAAAACCAAGCTGAAAGATGATGGCAGCAACTATACGGATCGGGTCCGAACCCGAGGATCATCCTCATAGCTAACAAGAAACAATATGTCCTAGAAGGACCGCTAGGTGAAGCACCCATCCTGCAGAACCAAGACGTTATGAACGCTTGGCAGTCTCGTGCCGATGATTACTCCCTCGTTCAATGCGGCATGCTTTACAGCCTAGAACCGGGGCTCCAAAAGCGTTTTGAGCAACACGGAGCATATGAGATGTTCGAGGAGCTGAAACTGGTTTTTCAAGCTCATGCCCGGTCGAGATATATGAAGTCTCCGGACAAGTTCTATAGTTGTAAGATGGAGGAAAACAGTTACATCGGTGAGCACATACTCAAAATGTCCGGGTTGCATCACCGCCTTTGTCCCAAATTGGACATAAACCTCCCTGACGAGGCGGTCATTGACACAATCCTTCAACGCTCCCACCAAGCTACAAGAGCTTTGTGATGAACTACAATATGCAGGGATGGAGAAGACCATTCCCGAAGTATTCTCAATGTTGAAGTCAGCAGAGGTTGAAATCAAGAAAGAACATCAAGTGTTGATGGTCAATAAGACCACTAAGTTCAAGAAGGGCAAGGGCCAGAAGAACTTCAAGAAGAACAGCAAAGAGGTTGCCGCGCCCGGTAAGCAAGTTGCCGGGAAGAAGAAGAAGTCAAAGAATGGACCAAAGCCCGAGATCGAGTGCTTTTATTGCAAGGAAGGGTCACCGAAGCGGAACTGCCCCAAATACTTAGCGGATAAGAAGGCCGGCAACACTAAAGGTATATTTGATATACATGTAATTGATGTGTACCTTACCAAGACTGTAGTAACTCCCGGTATTTGATACCGGTGCCGTTGCTCATATTTGTAACTCACAACAGAGCTGCGGAATAAGCGGAGGCCCATGGCGAAGGGCGAGGTGACGATCTTGGCGTCGGGAATGGTTCCAGTAGTCGATGTGATCGCCGTCGCACGCTACCTCTACATTTAACCTCACGGATTAGTTATAAACCTTAATAATTGCTATTTGGTGCCAAGTTTGAGCATGAACATTGTATCTGGATCTCGCTTAATACGAGATGGCTACTCATTTAAATCCGAGAATAATGGTTGTTCTATTTATATGAGAGAAATGTTTTATGGTCATGCTCCGATAGTCAATGGTTTATTCTTAATGAATCTCGAACGTAATGTTACACATGTTCATAGTGTGAATACCAAAAGATGTAAAATTGATAACGATAGTCCCACATACTTGTGGTAATCGCCGCCTTGGTCACATTGGTGTCAAGCGCATGAAGAAGCTCCATGCCGATGGACTTACGGAGTCTCTAGATTATGAATCATTTGACACATGCGAACCATGCCTCATGGGCAAGATGACCAAGACTCCGTTCTCGGAACAATGGAGCGAGCAACCAACTTATTGGAAATCATACATACCGATGTGTGTGGTCCAATGAGTGTTGAAGCTCATGGAGGATATCGTTATGTTCTCACTCTCACAGATGACTTGAGTAGATATGGGTATGTCTACTTGATGAAACACAAGTCTGAGACCTTTGAAAAGTTCAAAGAATTTCAGAATGAGGTGGAGAATCAACGTGACCGAAAGATAAAATTCTTACGATCAGATCGTGGAGGAGAATATTTAAGTCACGAATTTGGCACGCACTTAAGAAAATGTGGAATCGTTTCACAACTCACGCCGCCTGGAACACCTCAACAGAACGGTGTGTCCGAACGTCAGTAATCGCACTCTATTGGATATGGTACGATCTATGATGTCTCTTACCGATTTACCGCTATCTTTTGGGGATACGCTCTAGAGACAGCTACATTCACTTTAAATAGGGCACCGTCTAAATCCGTTGAAACGACACCGTATGAATTATGGTTTGGGAAGAAACCTAAGCTGTCATTTCTAAAAGTTTGGGGATGCGATGCTTATGTCAAGAAACTTCAACCTGAAAAGCTCGAACCCAAGTCGGAAAAATGCGTCTTCATAGGATACCCTAAGGAAACCCTTGGGTATACCTTCTACCTTAGATCCGAAGGCAAGATCTTTGTTGCCAAGAACGGAACCTGTCTGGAAAAAGAGTTTCTCTCGAAAGGAGTAAGTGGGAGGAAAGTAGAACTCGATGAAGTACTACCTCTTGAACGGGATAGTGGTGCAGCTCCGGAAAATGTTCCTGTAATGCCCACACCAACTGAAGAGGAAATTAATGATGATGATCAAGGTACTTCGGATCAAGTTGCTACCGAACCGTGAGGTCCACTAGGACACGTTCGCACTGCAGTGGTACGGCAACCCTGTCACCGGAAATCATGTTGTTAGACAACGGTGAACCTTCGAACTATGAAGAAGCGATGGCGGGCCCGGATTCCAATAAATGGCTCGAAGCCATGAAATCCGAGATAGGATCCATGTATGAAAACAAAGTATGGACTTTGACAGACTTGCCCGATGATCGGCGACGATAGAAAATAAATGGATCTTTAAGAGGAAGACGGACGCGGATGGTAATGTCACCATCTATAAAGCTCGACTTGTCGCTAAGGGTTATCGGCAAGTTCAAGGGATTGACTACTGACGAGACTTTCTCACCCGTAGCTTAAGCTTAAGTCTGTCCGAATCATGTTAGCAATTGCATACTCTGATTATGAGATATGGCAGATGGACGTCAAAACAGCGTTCCTTAACGGATATCTTAAGGAAGAGCTGTATATGATGCAGCCGGAAGGTTTTGTCGATCCTAAGAATGTTGACAAAGTATGCAAGCTCCAGCGTTCAATTTATGGGCTGGTGCAAGCATCTCGGAGTTGGAACATTACGCTTTGATGAGATGATCAAAGCGTTTGGGTTTATCTTGAGACTTATGGAGAAGCCTGCGTTTACAAGAAAGTGAGTGGGAGCTCTGTAGCATTTCTCATATTATATGTAGATGACATACTTTTGATGGGAAATGATATAGAACTCTTGGACAGCATTAAGGCCTACTTGAATAAAAGTTTTTCAATGAAGGATCTTGGAGAAGCTGCTTATATATTAGGCATCAAGATCTATAGAGATAGATCGAGACGCCTCATAGGTCTTTCACAAAGCACATACCTTGATAAGATATTGAAGAAGTTCAAAATGGATCAGTCCAAGAAAGGGTTCTTGCACAGACATAAGGTGTGAAATTGAGCTCGGCTCAATGTCCGACCACGGCGAAGAAGATATAGAAGAGATGAGTGTCATCCCCTATGCCTCGACCATAGGGTCTATTATGTATGCCATGTGCAGTACTGACCTGATGTAAACCTTGCCGTAAGTTTGGTAGGAAGGTACCAAAGTAATCCCGGCAAGGAACACTTCGGACGATGGTCAAGAATATCCTAAGCAATGCGTGAAAAGGACAAAGGAAATGTTTCTCGTTTATGGAGGTGACGAAGAGCTCGTCAGTAAAGGGTTACGTCGGCGCTAGCTTCGACACAGATCTGGATGACTCAAAGTCACAAACCGGATACGTGTTTACGTTGAATGGTGGAAGCGATGGCTGGATGCGGCTGCAAAGCGAAGCGTCGTGGCGGGATCTACATGTGAAGCGGAGTACATGGCAGCCTGGGAGGCAGCACATGAAGCAATTTGGGTGAAGAAGTTCATCACCGACCTAGGAGTCATACCCAATGCGTCGGGGCCGATCAAACTCTTCTCGTGACAACACTGGAGCTATTGCCCTTGCCAAGGAGCCCAGGTTTCACAAGAAGACCGAGCACATCAAGCGTCGCTTCAACTCCATCCGTGAAAATGTTCAAGATGGAGACATAGAAATTTGTAAAGTGCATACGGATCTGAATGTCGCAGATCCATTGACTAAACCTCTTCCATGGGCAAAACATGATCAACACCGAGAACTCTATGGGTGTTCGATTCATCACAATGTAACTAGATTATTGACTCTAGTGCAAGTGGGAGACTGTTGGAAATATGCCCTAGAGGCAATAATAAAAGCATTATTATTATATTTCCTTGTTCATGATAATTGTCTTTTGTTCATGCTATAACTGTATTATCCGGAAATCGTAATACACGTGTGAATACATAGACTTTAATACGTCTCTTGTTAGGCTCTTGTTGACTAGCTAGTTTGTCAACTGATAGTCATGGTTTCGTGAATATGGACATCAGATGTCTTTGTCAACGGGATCACGTCATTAGGAGAATGACGTGATGGACAAGACAATCCTAAGCATAGCACAAGATCGTGTAGTTCGTTTTGCTAGAGCTTTTCCAATGTCAAGTATCTCTTCCTTAGACCATGAGATCGTGTAACTCCGGATACCGTAGGAGTGCTTTGGGTGTATCAAAGCGTCACAACGTAATCGGGTGACTATAAAGGTGCACTATGGTATCTCCGAAAGTGTCCATTGGGTTGACACGGATCGAGACTGGATTTGTCACTCCAGACACGGAGAGGTATCACCGGGCCCACTCGGTAATGCATCATCATAATGAGCTCAAAGTGATCAAGTGTCTCGTCACGGGATCATGCATTGCGATACGAGTAAAGTGACTTGCCGTATGAGACTAAACGAGGTATTGGGATACCGACGATCGAGTCTCGGCAAGTAACATACCGTCAAACAAAGGGAATAGAATCTGAGGGTTGCTTGAACCCTTTGACATCGTGGGTTCATTCGATGACAACATCGAGGAGCATGTAAGGAGCCAACAGGTATCCAGATCCCGCTGTTGGTTATTGACTTGAGGTAGTCTCGGTCATGTTGCATGTCTCCCGAACCCGTAGGGTCTACACACTTAAGGATTCGGTGGCCTTCAAGAGGGTTATTAGGAAGACAAGTATGTGATTACCGAATGTTGTTAGGAGTCCGGATGAGATCCCTGACGTCACGAGGAGTTCGGAATGGTCCGGAGGTAAAGATTTATATATGGAAAGTGGTTAAACGGACTCGGAAAGTTTCGGGGTATACCGGTAATGTATCGGGGCCACCGGGAGAGTTCGGGAGGTCCACCGAGGGGCCACCCCTCCGGGGGCCACATGGGCTAAGTGGAGAGGGAGCCAGCCCCACAGGTGGGCTGGGCGCACCTCCTTAGGCCCATGCTAGGGCAAGGGAGGGGAAACCCTAAGGAAAGAAAAAAGGGCGCCCTAGCTTGGGGGGCAAGCCACCCTCCCTCCTCCCAAGCCGCCCCATCTAGGGTTCCCCTAGATGGCCGCCCCCTTTGCCCTCTCCTCCTATAAATAGAGGGGTGGGGGGGAGGGCTAGACACACCATTGAAGGCGCAGCCCCTCCCCTCCCCAAACTCCTCTTTCTCCACACGAGCTTGGCGAAGCCCTGTCGGAGAAATGTTGTACCAGTTGCACCACGCCCGTCGTCTTTGCCATTGGAGTTGTCTTCCTCAACCTCTCCTTCTCCCTTACTGGATCAAGACGGAGGAGACGCCATCGTCCCGTACGTGTGTTGAACGTGGAGGTGCTGTCCTTTCAGCACTTTGGTCATCGGTGATCGGAATCACGTTGGGAACGTCTTCATCATCACCACTCCCTCGACCGCTTCCGTACTCGATCTACAAGTGGTATGTAGATGCAAACTCTCTCTCTTGACTCGTTGCTTAGATGAACTCATAGATAGATCTTGGTGAAACCGTAGGAAAATTTTAATTTTCTGCAACGTTCTCCAACAGTGGGAGCCAACATGGGTATCCAGATCCCGCTGTTGGTTAATGCCCGAGAGCCGTCTCGGTCATATCTGCATGTCTCCCGAACCCGTAGGGTCTACACACTTAAGGTTCGGTGGCGCTAGGGTTGTATGAATATGAGTATGCAGCAAACCGAATGTTGTTCGGAGTCCGGATGAGATCCCGGACGTCACGAGGAGTTCCGGAATGGTCCGGAGGTAAAGATTTATATATGGGAAGTCTTGTTTTGGTCACCGGAAAAGTTTGGGCATTATCGGTATTGTACCGGAGTACCGAAAAGGGGTCCGGGGTCCAACAGGGTCCACCAGCCCGGGGCCACATGGGCTGTAGGGGTGCGCCTTGGCCTATATGGGCCAAGGGCACCAGCCCCAAGAGGCCCATGCGCCAAAGGGACAAGAGGAGGAGAGTCCAAGAGGGAAGGCACCTCAGGGTGCCTTGGGGAGGATGGACTCCTCCCCCTTGGCCGCACCCCTTCCTTGGAGGAAGGGGCAAGGCTGCGCCCTCCCCTCTCTCTTGCACCTATATAAAGCGAGGGAGGGAGGGCAGCCGCACCCATAAGCCTAGGCGCCTCCCTCCTCCTGCAACACCTCCTCCTCCTCCGTGAGTTGCTTAGCGAAGCCTGCTGGGAGTTCTGCTGCATCCACCACCACGCCGTGGTCGTGCTGGATCATCATCAACCTCTCCTTCACCCTTGCTGGATCAAGAAGGAGGAGACGTCATCCGCCTCCGTCGTGTGTTGAACGTGGAGGTGCTGTCCGTTCGGCACTAGGTCATCGGTGATCCGAATCATGGCGGAAATCGACTCCATCATCCCTGCTCCATTGAGCAACGCTTCCATGCCGATCTACAAGTGGTATGTAGATGCAATCACTCTCCCATGACTCATTGCTAGATGAACTCATAGATGGATCTTGGTGAAACCGTAGGAAAAATTTTAATTTTCGCAACATTCCCCAACGGTGGCATCATGAGCTAGGTCTGTGCGTAGTTCTCTATTGCACGAGTAGAACACAATTTGTTGTGGGCGTAGATGTTGTCAACTTTCTTGCCGCTACTAGTCTTATCTTGCTTCAGCGGTATTGTGGGATGAAGCGGCCCGGACCGACCTTACATGTATGCTTACGTGAGACTGGTTCCACCGACTGACATGCACTAGTTGCATAAGGTGGTTAGCGGGTGTCTGTCTCTCCCACTTTAGTTGGAGCGGATTCGATGAAAAGGGTCCTTATGAAGGGTAAATAGAAGTTGACAAATCACGTTGTGGCTTTCACGTAGGTAAGAAAACGTTCTTGCTAGAACCCTATTGCAGCCACGTAAAACTTGCAACAACAATTAGAGGACGTCTAACTTATTTTTGCAGCAAGTGTTTTGTGATATGATATGGCCAAAGTTGTGATGAATGATGAATGATATATGTGATGTATGAGATCATGTTCTTGTAATAGGAATCACGACTTGCATGTCGATGAGTATGACAACCGGCAGGAGCCATAGGAGTTGTCTTTATTTTTTGTATGACCTGCGTGTCATTGAAGAACGCAATGTAAATTACTTTACTTTATTGCTAAACGCGTTAGCCATAGAAGTAGAAGTAGTCGTTGGCGTGACAACTTCATGAAGACACGATGATGGAGATCATGATGATGGAGATCATGGTGTCATGCTGGTGACAGGATGATCATGGAGCCCCGAAGATGGAGATCAAAGGAGCTATATGATATTGGCCATATCATGTCACTACTATATAATTGCATGTGATGTTTATTATGTTTGTGTATCTTGTTTACTTAGAACGACGGTAGTAAATAAGATGATCCCTCATAACAATTTCAAGAAAGTGTTCTCCCTAACTGCGCACCGTTGCTAAAGTTAAATGCGTTTGAAGCACCACGTGATGATCGGGTGTGATAGATCCTTACGTTCACATACAATGGGTGTAAGACAGTTTTACACATGCAAAACACTTAGGTTAACTTGACGAGCCTAGCATGTATGCATACATGGCCTCGGAACACAAGAGACCGAAGGCGAACATGAGTCGTATGGAAGATACGATCAACATGGAGATATTCACCGGCGATGACTAGTACCGTCTCACGTGATGATCGGACCACGGCCTGATAGTCGACTCGGATCATGTATCACTTAGATGACAAGAGGGATGTCAAATCTGAGTGGGAGTTCATTAAATAATTTGATTAGATGAACTTTATTATCATGAACAATAGTCTAAAACCTTTGCAAAATGTCTTGTAGATCAAATGGCCAACGCTCATGTCACCATGAACTTCAACGCGTTCCTAGAGAAAACCAAGCTGAAAGATGATGGCAGCAACTATTCGGATTTGGGTCCTAACACGAGAATTATCCTCATAGCTGCCAAGAAACAATATGTCCTAGAAGCACCGCTTAGGTGATGCACCCATCGAAGAACCAAGACGTTATGAACGCTTGGCAGTCTCGGTTGATGATTACTCCCTCATTCAGTGCGGCATGCTTTACAGCTTAGAACCGGGCTCCAAAAGCGTTTTGAGCGACACGGAGCATATGAGATGTTCGAGGAGCTGAAACTAGTTTTCCAAGCTCATGCCCGGTCGAGATATGAAGTCTCCGACAAGTTCTACAGTTGTAAGATGGAGGAAAATAGTTACGCAAGTGAGCACATACTCAAAATGTCCGGGTTGCACAACCGCCGTCTCCAATGGACATCAACCTCCTGACGAGGCGGTCATTGACAGAATCCTTGATCGCTCCCACCGAGCTACAAGAGCTTTGTGATGAACTACAATATGCAGGGGATGGTGAAAACTATTCTGAAGTATTTTCAATGCTTTGAAGTCAGCAGAGGTAGAAATCAAGAAGGAGCATCAAGTGTTGATGGTCAATAAAACCACTAAGTTCAAGAAGGGCAAGGGTAAGAAGAACTTCAAGAAGGACGGCAAGGATGTTGCTGCTACCGTAAGCCGATTGCCGTGAAGAAGTCAAAGAATGGACCCAAGCACGAGACCAGGTGCTTTGATTGCAAAGGGAAGGGTCACTTTGGAAGCGGAACTGCCCCAAATACTTAGCGAAAAGAAGGCCGGCAACACTAAAGGTATGTTTGATATACATGTAATTGATGTGTACCTTACCAAGACTCGTAGTGACTCACGGGTATTTGATACCGTGCCGTTGCTCATATATGTAACTCACAGCAGGAGCTGCGGAATAAATGCAGATCTGGCGAAGGACGAGGTGACGATCTGCGCGTCGGGAATGGTTCCAAGGTCGATGTGATCGCTGTCGGCACGCTACCTCTACATTTACCTACGGGATTAGTTTTAAACCTTAATAATTGTTATTTAGTGCCAAGTTTGAGCATGAACATTGTATCGTGATCTCGCTTAATCACGAGATGGCTACTCATTTAAATCCGAGAATAATGGTTGTTCTATTTATATGAGAGAAATGTTTTATGGTCATGCTCCGATGGTCAATGGTTTATTCTTAATGAATCTCGAGCGTAATGTTACACATGTTTATAGTGTGAATACCAAAAGATGTAAAGTTGATAACGATAGTCCCACATACTTGTGGTAATCGCCGCCTTGGTCACATTGGTGTCAGCGCATGAAGAAGCTCCATGCTGATGGACTTTTAGAGTCTCTCGATTATGAATCATTTGACACATGCGAACCATGCCTCATGGGCAAGATGACCAAGACTCCGTTCTCCGAACAACGGAGCGAGCAACCAACTTATTGGAAATCATACATACCGATGTGTGCGGTCCAATGAGTGTTGAGGCTCATGGAGGATATCGTTATGTTCTCACTCTCACCGATGACTTGAGTAGATATGGGTATGTCTAGTTGATGAAACCCAAATGCGAGACCTTTGAAAAGTTCAAGGAATTTCAGAATGAAGTAGAGAATCAACATGACCGAAAGATAAAATTCTTGCGATCAGATCGTGGAGGAGAATATTTAAGTCATGAATTTGGTACACACTTAAGGAAATGTGGAATCGTTTCACAACTCACGCTACCGAACACCTCAGCGTAACGGTGTGTCCGAACGTCAGAATCGCACTCTATTGGATATGGTGCGATCTATGATGTCTCTTACTGATTTATCGCTATCATTTTGGGGATACGCTCTAGAGACAAATACATTCACTTTAAATAGGGCACCGCCTAAATCCGTTGAGACGACACCGCATGAATTATGGTTTGGGAAGAAACCTAAGCTGTCATTTCTAAAAAGTTTGGGGATGCGATGCTTATGTCAAGAAACTTCAACTCGAAAAGCTCGAACCCAAGTCGGAAAATGCGTCTTCATAGGATACCCTAAGGAAACCATTGGGTATACCTTCTACCTTAGATCCGAAGGCAAGATCTTTGTTGCCAAGAACGGATCCTTTACGGAAAAGAGTTTCTCTCGAAAAGGAGTAAGTGGGAGGAAAGTAGAACTCGATGAAGTACTACCTCTTGAACCGGAAAGTAGTGCAGCTCAGAAAATGTTCCCGTGGTGCCTACAATCGACTAGAGAGAATGATGATAATCAAGGTACTTCGGATCAAGTTGCTACCGAATCAGAGGTCCACTAGGACACGCTCCGCACTGCAGTGGTACGGCAACCCTGTCCTCGAAAATCATGTTGTTAGACAACGGTGAACCTTGAACTATGAAGAAGCGATGGCGGGCCCAGATTCCAACAAATGGCTTGAAGCCATGCAATCCGAGATAGGATCCATGTATGAAAACAAAGTATGGACTTTGACAGACTTGCCCGATGATCGGCGACGATAGAAAACAAATGGATCTTTAAGAAGAAGACGGACACGGATGGTAATGTTACCATCTATAAAGCTCGACTTGTCGCTAAGGGTTATCGACAAGTTCAAGGGATTGACTACGATGAGACTTTCTCTCCCGTAGCGAAGCTTAAGTCCGTCCGAATCATGTTAGCAATTGCCGCATACTATGATTATGAGATATGGCAGATGGACGTCAAAACGGCATTCCTCAACGGTTATCTTAAGGAAGAGCTGTATATGATGCAGCCGGAAGGTTTTGTCGATCCTAAGAATGCTAACAAAGTATGCAAGCTCAATGATCCATTTATGGGCTGGTGCAAGCATCTCGAGTTGGAACATTCGCTTTGATGTGATGATCAAAGCGTTTGGGTTTATCAGACTTATGGAGAAGCCTGCGTTTACAAGAAAGTGAGTGGGAGCTCTGTAGCATTTCTCATATTATATGTAGATGACATACTTTTGATGGGAAATGATATAAAACTTTTGGACAGCATTAAGGCCTACTTGAATAAGAGTTTTTCAATGAAGGACCTTGGAGAAGCTGCTTACATATTAGGCATCAAAATCTATAGGGATAGATCAAGGCGCCTCATAGGTCTTTCACAAAGCACATACCTTGATAAGATTTTGAAGCAGTTCAAAATGGATCAGTCCAAGAAAGGGTTCTTGCCTGTTTTGCAAGGTGTGAAATTGAGCTCAGCTCAATGCCCGACCACGGCAAAAGATAAAGAAGAGATGAGTGTCATTCCCTATGCCTCAGCCATAGGATCTATTATGTATGCCATGTCAGTGTACCGGACCTGATGTAAACCTTGCCGTAAGTTTGGTAGGAAGGTACCAAAGTAATCCCGACAAGGAACAACTGGACAATGATCAAGAATATCTTTGAAATGCACGAAAAGGACAAAGGACATGTTTCTCGTTTATGGAGGTGACGAAGAGCTAAATGCGTCAAAGGGTTACGTCGGCGCTTAGCTTCGACAGATCTGGATGACTCAAAGTCACAAACCGGATACGTGTATATGTTGAATGGTGGAAGCGATGAAGCTGGTGCAGCTGCCAAGCGGAAGCGTCGTGGCGGGATCTACATGTGACGCTGGAGTACATGGCAGCCTCGGAGGCAGCACATGAAGCAATTTGGGTGAAGGAGTTCATCACCGACCTAGGAGTCATACCCAATGTGTCTGAGCCGATCAAACTCTTCTGTGACAACACCGGAGCTATTGCACTTGCCAAGGAGCCCAGGTTTCACAAGAAGACCAGCACATCAAGCGCCGCTTCAACTCCATTCGTGAAAATGTTCAAGATGGGGACATAGAAATTTGCAAAGTACATACGGATCTGAATATCGCAGATCCGTTGACTAAACCTCTTCCATGAGCAAAACATGATCAACACCGTAACTCTATGGGTGTTCGATTCATCACAATGTAACTAGATTATTGACTCTAGTACAAGTGGGAGACTGTTAGAAATATGCCCTAGAGGCAATAATAAAAGTATTATTATTATATTTCCTTGTTCATGATAATTATCTTTTATTCATGCTATAATTGTATTATCCGGAAATCGTAATACACGTGTGAATACATAGACCACAATATGTCCCTAGTGAGCCTCTAGTTGACTAGCTCGTTGATCAACAGATAGTCATGGTTTCCGACTATGGACATTGGATGTCGATTGATAACGGATCACATCATTAGGAGAATGATGTGGTGGACAAGACCCAATCCTAAGCATAGCATAAGATCGTGTAGTTCATTTTGCTAGAGCTTTTCCAATGTCAAGTATCTCTTCCTTAGACCATGAGATCGTGTAACTCCGGATCTTTGTAGGAGTGCTTTGGGTGTACCAAACGTCACAACGAATCGGGTGACTATAAAGGTGCATTACGGTATCTCCGAAAGTGTCATTGGGTTGACACGGATCGAGATCGGGATTTGTCACTCCGTATGACGAAGAGGTATCACCGGCCCACTCGGTAGTGCATCATCATAATGAGCTCAAAGTGACCAAGTGTTTGGTCACGTGATCATGCATTACGGTATGCGAGTAAAGTGACTTGCCGGGTAACGATTGAACGAGGTATTGGGATACCGACGATCGAATCTCGGGCAAGTAAAATACCGATTGACAAAGGGAATTGTATACGGGGTTGTTTGAATCCTCGACATCGTGGTTCATCCGATGAAATCATCGAGGAGCATGTGGGAGCCAACATGGGTATCCAGATCCCGGCTGTTGGTTATTGCCCGAGAGCCGCCTCGGTCATGTCTGCATGTCTCCCGAACCCGTAGGGTCTACACACTTAAGGTTCGGTGACGTTAGGGTTGTATGAATATGAGTATGCAGCAAATGAATGTTATTCGGAGTCTCGGATGAGATCCCGGACGTCACGAGGAGTTCCGGAATGGTCCGGAGGTAAAGATTTATATATGGGAAGTCTTATTTTGGTCACCGGAAAAGTTTTGGGCATTATCGGTATTGTACCGGGAGTACCGAAAGGGGTCCGGGGGGTCCACCAGGGGTCCACCAGCCCCGGGGGGGGGACACATGGGCTGTAGGGGGTGCGCCTTGGCCTATATGGGCCAAGGGCACCAGCCCCAAGAGGCCCATGCGCCAAAGGGACAAGAGGAGGAGAGTCCAAGAGGGAAGGCACCTCCGAGGTGCCTTGGGAGGATGGACTCCTCCCCCACTTGGCCGCACCCCTTCCTTGGAGGAAGGGGCAAGGCTGCCTCCCCCTCTCTTGCACCTATATAAAGGGAGGGAGGGAGGGCAGCCGCACCCATAAGCCTAGGGCGCCTCCCTCCTCCTGCAACACCTCCTCCTCCTCCCGTAGTTGCTTAGCGAAGCCCTCTGGGAGTTCTGCTGCATCCACCACCACGCCGTCGTGCTGCTGGATCATCATCAACCTCTCCTTCCCCCTTGCTAGATCAAGAAGGAGGAGACGTCATCCGCTTCGTACGTGTGTTGAACGCGGAGGTGCTGTCCCTTCAGCACTAGGTCATCGGTGATATGAATCACGGCGAGTACGACTCCATCATCCCCGTTCCATTGAACGCTTTCGCACGCGATCTACAAGTGGTATGTAGATGCAATCACTCTCCCATGACTCGTTGCTAGATGAACTCATAGATGGATCTTGGTGAAACCGTAGGAAAAATTTTAATTTTCTGCAACGTTCCCCAACACGGCCATTCCCCTCCCCGGAATGCACGGAAGGAGCGCCGGCGGCCAGGCCGTGGAGGGGAGGGAGGCCCCGAGCAACGGCGCTTGAAACAGAGGAGGAGCGGGCGGGAAGGCGAAGCGGTATCTCTTCGGGTGGGTGCATGACAGATGGGGAATGCAGGTCGGTTGCGGCGGCGGTGACGGCTGCAGAGGTCTAGGGTTTAGCACGATCACGGGTGGCGGGCGGTGGCTGCGATGTGGTTTTGAGAAGCTCCATGGGAGAAAGAATGGGGGAAACGCCGTTGTTACCGTATCCCTCCCTGGTTCTTCCTTCCCCATACGCCATTGTGCCAGGTTTTCTAAATCACGGCCCAGTTTAGTAGCGGCAGTGGCTTCTGAGCTATAAATGTCATGTCTTTTCGCCACACCAACCCACTCCCACCATTGGACCAAAAGGAGTTGAATGTACTAATTTCATTATTGATCAATAATTCGGCACATTTATTGTGGGGGCAGAACAGACGAAGAACATTAATTCTACTAGACTGGAGTTGGTGGGACGTACGACTCGGACTATTTTTATCATCACGGTAAGCACGTGCTAAATATTAGTATTGGAAAATAATTACGGTCAAACAGCTGGTGATAGATCAGACCAGATTGCTAGGGTGGGGCCTGGGGTGAGTTGGGCTTGGCGTTTTGGTCTATTTCCTTTTTTATGTAGGTATATTGGCTGGCCCTAGATCTTAGGGTGGGGCATGTCCTACCCTACACCCTATTGGATCTACCCTGAAATGCGCGGCGAGATCATAATTTTGATGTTGCGACGGGCGAAGGCTCATGCTCTCAGCAATGGGTGGGTGCTCGCCGATAGGGGTGGAAAGTGGTAGCGGATAATCCGAAATATCCGATATTCGTATTCGAGAAAATGCCTATTCGTATCCGAAACATCCGCATCCGAACCAAAATGGATATGGAAATTATCCGTATCCGAATTTATTAAACAAATAATAAATAAAATATGGTAGGAGATTTTGACACAAATATGGATATGGAAGTGGATATATCCGTATCCGAATAAGATTATGGGAGGTATTTTTCAAAATTCTAGACCCAGTATTCCAATTATCCAACATAAAAGCCAAATAAGGTGTCAAATTTTACTATTTATATGATTGAACTTATAAATTATTATGCATTACAATAATATTTATTCATAAACCTATTTATCATTGACTTATTGTATGTCACAAGTTGATTATTTCAGGTCACATAGCTATCGACTAATTTACTTAAGCAATATGTTGATATTATTCGTATCCGTTCTGAATCAAGAATATATCAGATACGTATCCGTATTCGAATAATATCCGAGCCGCATCCGTATCCGATAACATCCGTATTCGGATTCGTATTCGTTTTGAAAATATGAAAATGAAAGTGGTAAGAGCACTATCCGATCCGCATCCGATCCGTTTCCACCCCTACTCGCCGAGCTTATTCTGAAAGAATGGACATGGAATCCGGTGGTTCCGACTATGCTTACGGAAGGTCTTTTGGCGACTCCCGCAACCACTATATAATAGAAACAACATATGATGCCACATAGGAAAGGAAATAAACATGATAACAAACATGAAAAAAAACACTAGATCCAAATCTACTTATTATTATTATATATAAAAAGTAATTGACGGGTTAACCACAAAAAAGAGAAATAGATTAAAATTACCACAATAATTAGAAAGATCTAACCATCTATTTGGTGGATTAACGAATAATGGCCATTCGATTAAGTGATTAAATTACCCACCATTGCCATTACTTACATGGAAATTGGCCTTGGTTTAACAAAAAAACTGCACCTATCCCGTCTAAAAACTCAATCTCTATTCCGGTACTCCCCTCTTGCCCCGCATACAAGGAATTAGGATTAAAAAAATAACCATCAACGTAAGATCCACATTAAAGTGGAAGAAATTACCCACCACTGCCATCCTCTTTTATTTGCATTACAAAAAAAAATCCTTGAATTCCCGTATAAGAAAAAAAAAATCGTGGGCTTGGAAGACAAGCACGTGGGGGCTGCCATACGACCCTCTGTAGTCACCGCCGCCACCGCCGCCATCGTTGGGATGTGAAGATCTCACGCAGCTCCCGCTCCATTGGCTACAGAAGGGCGCCTGGCAAGGTAGCAGCGACAACAGAAGGAAGAAAGCATGACGCAGAGGAAGGGGGGAAGAGAAACATGAGAGCAGCATGACGCAGAGGAAGGGGGGAAGAGAAACATGAGAGCGATGGGCTGCGGGATCCATGGCGGGCTGGAACTTTGCAGATGATCTGACGAAGAGATTTGGGAATAGTTCTTCCTTCATTGCCTAAGTTAGAGGTATGGCTCATCATTGATCACGGGTAGTGAATAGGATCCACTGTGACCTCGCAGCCTCCCTGTTCCCAAAGTAATTGCTTATAGGATTTCATGTTAATTTTTTCCGCGATTGCCTAAGGACTGCCTATGCATGTACGTGCAGTATCATCAAGAGAAAGTTGCAAGTGTTCCAGGTAATGTTAATATTATTTTGTCTCGGCAAGAATGCATGGATTGGTTATTTTCAGTCTTTCAATCATTGTATGTAGTAAAAACTTCTCAATCATTATCCAATTTCTATTAGCTAGCAAACGGAACGATCATGTCATTTGGCTAAGGCTGCAATTTTACGTGCAGAATGCTCAGGTTAAAATCTTCTTCCTTTCTCATGTATCTATCGAACCAGCATGAGTCGGCTGTGCTGACAGGTCACTAGATCCAAAATCAGGTATAAACCCTCCTCTACTTAATGTATTTTGGTAGAAATTATCGAAGATGCAGACTGCCGCCCGCAAAAGAAAAGGGCAGACCGCCACCTAAAATATTGGGAAACATATGCAGCCGAAGAGGTTGAGGAGGATGGACATCGATCCAGTATGGCTGCATCTGTAGATGCTCCAGTGGCTTGGGTACAAATGTTTTCTCTGTGTTTTTACCGGTCAATTAATGATTACATGGCTTCAGACAAAAACTCTTTGAAAAACTGGCCAACATGAGATGTGTAGTATACATGCACGTGTATGTAAGGGAATTTCAGTGACGCGAGGACACAAGAACCTGAACGTTGTACATACAGTGTCTTGATAATTTGTGTCATACTCTCAGATAGTATGTTGCACACGACCCAAGCAGCCTCACCGAGGATAAAAACGCTCCTGGCCATACATTCCATGCAACAAATCAAAATATATTGACCTACCTACTGTGTCGTCATGCAAATAATTAATAAATTTATGTTGCTTGAGTTGAATGCTGAACTAGAGGCCTTGATATTCATGTTGGGGTGTACATTAGTTCACATGGAGGAAAGAGAGAATCTCTGATATAGATTTTTGAGCAAGCAGTTAGTATATATACATACGAATGCTATATATATATATATCTCTTCTGTTTAGCATAAGGAAAGTGCTGATATAATTGCATGGTAGCTAGGTACGTTTTGTTCAGGAATATCTTTTATGATCAATTTTATCCTTGTAACTTTGCTAATTTTATTTCTATTTTCCCTACTTTTCAAGAGATGGACATTGCAATTGCATTTGCATGATCTGCGCTGCAAGCTTTAAATAAACCTACACAAGTGTCTGGAATTCATGTCACAATTCTATCAGATTTTTCGTCCATTGATACATATATTGATTCCAATTTGCATGCTGACGCATGAGATGTTATAGGCTTCATCTATCCCTCAATAGAATAAACTGCGCAATTTTTTACATTCCTTTATGAACATTTTTGTCTAAAATTTTGCACGATAGACTTTTAATATGCTTGGCGGTGGTAATTTATCTTGGCGTCACACTTGAAAGATTTCAGCTCTCGGTTGCATGGCAGCAAACAGACATGAGATAATGGACCTCAACATTCAAAGGTAATATTCTAATATTTGCTCCCTTCACCTTTCCCTCTACAACCTATATAGAAAACTTTACTACTGTAGCTTTGAGAAAATTATTGTGTATGTGGAAAAGCACTTTTCTCCCTAATTGAGTGCATTATTTCTTTGCAAATTTTGGGTTAATTTGTTTTCATTATGTGGTCTACGAGACGAGTGTGTCCTCTTGGAATGTAATATGATCCCTCCCATTTGTATTAACTACAGCCTTAATCAATACACACCATCTTGGATATATTTACATCAGAAGATTTTTCTAAATCACTTATAATATAGGAATACATTACAAACTGAACGGTCACCTGAGAACATGTTTGGTTTGACAATGTAAGTGTTTCAGCAAGACGTGGATCGATGTGGTGCTAGGTCCAATATGGATGTAGAATTGAAAGTAGTGGTGGCAGAGAAACAATAAGTCTTACAGAATTTCTTATACATCAGCTGGAAGAAGAAAATTTCATGGCAATACAATCTCACAAGAATTTCTTGATGGATGATATATTTGGCTACTAAACTTTCAATGTTTCCGTGTAAGGATATATACATGACACACTATTCATATGTGATATGTTCTATGCAAGTTAATTCGGAACCTCTATTTATGGAGATATGTATCTTCTATATGTTCTTTATGCTTCTCCTACATATTGTCCTAGATATTTAATGTGGCAGGCTTTAATTTGATTCATTGCTGTTAGCTAGAAGGTGTGCGGAATTATTTTGGTATTCTTATTGAAGTAATTCATGTTCATGTAATATTGGGGACGAACATACGTTTTTTGAAGGAGAAGCTCTGTGATTACTTGCATCTCTAAATCACTCTTGTCGTGGGATACCTATGGTTTGACAAGATGTTGTATCGAGGCCAAAACAAAATTCAAAAGAGTGGGATTTTCAGGAACCCGCCATTATATATCGTTTAGATGAATTGCAAGCACTACACTTAAATCTTAGTGTTCGACTTTTACATATTTTGAAGGTGCATCCACTTTCTGACAATTTCTAATCTTAAATTGGTGTCGTGTGAACATATTGCTATGAAAGTATAGAAGTATCATGTCCTTCCATGGGCAGAGCTCATACACAGCTAAAGATTTATTATCTGCCTAATAAGCATCACATATGTTTGTTCCTTTCTTTTGCCCGGAACACATATGTTTATTCACGTGAAGTACGTTTTGGATCTTTTCATCCATGTATTATATCTATTAGTGACCATGTTCACCTGGAAGACTACAGGGACACCTCCTGTAATGTTAGAAGTGCCGATCAAGCTCAGGATAATGTGTTTTTATGCCAAGAAAGAGGTTGAATAGGTCATGCTTTTAGCACGGTCGCTGAGACACGTACTCAGTTGCATAATCCATTCTAAGTTATATTTAACTTGGCATGTTGGATATTCGAAACAGTTTGAATCATTTTGATTATTATCAGCAGGAACAATCAAAGTCGCCTGCTAACCTTTGGACACTTGGAGAATTATTGTTGTATTTGTGATAGACATATATGTATACAAAATATGTTGTCCTATGTATCTTCATATTGTTTAATGAAATGAGCTAGCGAATGATGTTGTATTACATTTTTGACATTCATTGTAGTTGCATTTAACTCCCCATTACTATTACATGTAGAACTACAGTGATGATACTTATTTTAACAAAGGGAAGCCCAAATTAGAAATACTCCTTATAAATGTAAATAAACTATTCATTGGGTATTGTTTTGTAACTACATACAGCGATATTTTACATTCACATTTTGGTCTGAATTTGGTTTTTTCACAAAAAAAATGATATGTCCTCATTATAAACTTTCTAAAGTTATAGCCCGCGCATCGAGCGGGCCACTTTGCTAGTTAGAATGAAAAGTGGCAATTTTACCGTGCACTCAGGCGGCGACCCGACCCACTAGGAGCATCGACGATGGGACGCTTTCTCCTCCGCATCTTGCTCCAACTCAGGGGTGACTATGGTGGCCCCAATGGAAAAAACTTTGAGGGTGGTGAAGACGGTTACCAAGGGTGAAGCTCCGGGCAATGAAGATCTTGTGGAGGCGAATCCTTACCGGAGGCGGAGGCGGCGAAGACTTCAAGTGTTCGTCTGGGATGAAGAAGAAGAAGTTTGGGATCGCAAGGATTGGGATGGCGGCTAGGGTTTGGGGCTATGCAAAAGAGTTGGTACGAAAATGATTTATGGCCGAGTCCTTTAAGTAGGGTTGGCTTTGTGCCTAGGTGGGAGGGGGGACCGCGTAAGATCCAAGCCTGGGAGGGGCCAAAGATCCGTGCATCCTTGTACATAAACACATAGTCTGTCTCAAATAAAAAGGCCATGTAGCAAGGAATGCATGTACAACAATTCATGAATAGTAAGTCACCTTGATCGATCGTGCAATTACTGATTAATTATTATGCCACATTCAATGTCATAGTGTTAAATTTAGAAAATACCAATTTTCTTGGAAATCAATTGTTACAAAAAGTGTCCATAAAATCACCTATATGATATGTATTTAACATTTTTAAAATACATAAAATGTTAATTGCTAGTGTACATACCACTTGCCAACTAACAAGGGCTCCACCAGCATATACATGTCAATAACTTACTGCATGTCATTGAAAATTAATAATTTCTATACTACGATGGATTGGAATGAAATGAAACAAGAAGGTTTTCTCACGAATACGGCAACCACTATATACTAAAAACAACATATGACGGTACATAGAAAAGGAAATGGACATCCTAGCAAACATGCAATAAAACACAAGATCTACTTTAGAATGATAAAACTTCAAATTTGCCCTGCGCTCCTGCAGCCATCGGGGGATGCTGTCTAGTGCGACACTATGGTGGAGTCCCTGATTCACGTCTGTCAGTGACCGCCGCTGGGATGTGGTCCATTGCGGCCCTCTAGCCGTAAAAATCTCATGCCATCGCGTGTGATTCAAGCGCCCCGCCGTGGACATTACTGGAAATTCGCATCACCGATGCCACATGGATTCCCCGGATTCCTGGCCTCATCCCCAATCGGGGTACAAGGTAGGGTTCCATCTTCCGCTTACTACTCTTTCTCCCTCGCATCCCTCAAGGCAGTCGTAGCTCCTCTGCCTTCCTTCTCTATGGCCCGAGCCGTCGCCGCTACTCCACACCTCACTCCTCCTCTTGGCATTAATTGGAGATAGTAGGAGGATAGAGAACTTCTCTTTCTAGAGATGTGCTCCGACCTGGGCTCCCCAGACCTGACGCATCTGGCCCTTCGTGCTGCCGAGAGAGGGAGCTTCAATCACGCTCCGCGTTGCCCTCGCCATGTTCCCACCGCTTGTCAAAGGCGCCCCACTTGGCGGTTGTTCCCCATTCCGTCGCTCAGAACTCGCATCGGTCGATCCACGTAACAAAAATTCAGTCGAGACACGGGGATAATCCGTCAGCCAAAATGCATAAAATAGGAACCAAAATCACAAAATGGAAAGGCCACACCAACTGCGCAACGCCAAAGGAGGAAAATGAAAATCGCGAACGAGCGCCGTGCGAGCACGCACCGGTCCGGAGGCAAAAAAACCCCAAAAATGAAAGGGCTAAGGACTGCTGCCCAGGTGCAGAACCCCAAGCACCCGGCCGTTCCCCTGCCAGGAACGCGCGGAAGGCGCGCCGATGGCCGGGCCAGTGGAGGGAAGGGAGGCCCCGAGCGACGGCGCGTGAAACGGAGGAGGAGGCGGGCACGCAGGCATAGCGGTACATCTGCGGGTGGACACTAGGCAGGTGGGGAATGAGGGCCGGTCGCGGCGGCTGTGACGGCGACGGAGGCATAGGGTTTAGCGCGATCGCGGGTGACATGCAGTGGCTGTGATGGGGTTTTGAGCAGCTCCAATGGGAGAAAGAAGGGGGGGAAACGCCGTTGTTACCCCATCCCTCCCTGGCTTTTCCTTCCCCTTCTGCCTGCACCGCGGCCATCTCATCATTGGCCACTGTAATAGTGGCAGTGGCTTTTGAACAATAAATGTCAGGGCTCAACCGCACCCCACCCCACCCCCACCCTTGGACCAAAAGGAGTTGTATGTAATAATGTCATTATTGAGCAATAATTGTGGTGCATGTATTACGAATGGAAAAGATGAAGAACATTAATTCTACTAGACCGGAGTTGGTGGGACGTATCTGTCAGAGTATTTTTATCATCACGATAAGCACGTGCCTAAATATTAGTATTGGAAAATAATTTCTGTCAGACAACTTGTGATAGATACGACCAACTTGCGAGGGTGGCGCCGAGGTGAGTTGGGCTTGGCCTTTTGGTCTACTTCCTTTTTTTGTAGGTATATTGGTTGGCCCAATATCTTAGGGTGGGGCATGTCCTACACTACACCATGTTGGATCTACCCTGAAATGAGCGGCGAGATCATATTTTTGATGTTGCGACGGGCAAAGGCTCATGCTCTCAGCAATGGGTGGGTACTCGTTGATCTTATTCTGGAAGAATGGACATGGAATCCAGTGGTTCCGACTATGCTTCAGAAAAGTTTTCCGATGACTCCCGCAACCACTATATAATAGAAAAAACATATGATACCGCATAGAAAATGAACTAAACATCATAACAAATATGAAGAAAAAACACTAGATCCAAATTAGAATGAAAAAGCGGCAATTTTACTCACAAGACCACGGGCGGGCGTCCGGTCCACTAGGAGCATCCACGACAAGACGCTCTCTCATGCGCAACTTGCTCCCACAAAGGGGGGGGGGGGCTATTGGGGCACCGATGGAAAAAACTTTGAGGGTGGTGAGGTCGGTAACCGAGGGCGAAGCTCCGGGCGATGAAGATCATATGGAGGCGAATCCTTACAGGAGGTGAAGGCGTCGAAGACTTCAAGTGTTCGTCTGGGAGGAAGAAGAAGAAGTCTGGGATCGCGAGGATGGGGGTGGGGGATAGGGTTTGAGGCTATGGACAGGAGTTGGTATGTTCTAGCTGAGTTTTAAGTAGAGTCTCAAATAAAAAGACCTTGTAGCAAGGAATGCATGTACAAGAATTTGTGAATAGTAAGTCACCTCGATCGATCGTGCAATTACTGATTAATGATGATGCCGCATTCAATGTTGGAGTGTTCAATTTAGAATATATGAATTCTCTTGGAGATCAATTGTTACAGAAAGTGTCCATCGAATCTCCTATATGATATGTATTTAACATTTTAAAATACATAAAATGTTAATTGCTAGTGTACATACTACTTGGCAACTAACAAGGGCTCCACCAGCATATACATGTCAATAACTTACTGCATGTCATTGAAAATTAATAATTTCAATACTACTGTGGATTGTAATGAAATGATACAAGAAGGTTTTCTCGCTATTATGGCAACCACTATATACTAAAAACAACATATGACGGTAGATAGAAAAGGAAATATACATCCTAACAAACACGCAAAAAAACACAAGATCTACTTTAGAATGATAAGACTTCAACATTACCCTACGCTCCGGCAGCCATCGGAGGATGGTGTCTAGTGCGGCACTATGGAGGAGAGTCTGCGATTCGCGCCTGTCTGCGACCATGGTTGGGATGTTGTCCAGTGCGTCCCTCCAGCGTTAAAAATCTCGTGCTATCGCCTATGATTCCAGCGCCCCGCCGAGGGAATTACTGGAAATTCACATACCCGATGCCACATGGATTCCCCGGATTCCTAGCCTCATTCCCAATCGGGGGACAAGCTAGGGTTCCATCTTCTGCTTACTACTCTTCTTCCTCGCATCCCTCATGTAGTCGTAGCTCCTCTGCCTTCCTTCTCTATGGCCCGAGCTGCCGCCACTCCTCCACGCCTCACTCCTCATCTTGGCATTAATTGGCGATAGTAGGAGGATACACACCTTTTTTTAAGAGATGTGCTCCGACCTGTGCTCCCTGGACCCAATGTGCCTGGCCCTCCATGCTGCTGCAAGTGGGGAGCTTCCGTCACCGCCTCCGCATTGCCCTTCGCCACGTTCCACTACTTGTCGAAGGCGCCACTCTCGGCCGGCTGTTACCCATTCTATCGCTCAGGAACCTGGCATCGGTCAGTCATTGAACAAATATTCAGTCAGACACAGGGGGAATAATCCATCAGCCAAAATCCATAAATTGGAACCAAAATCCCAAACTGGAAAGGCCACATCAACTGCACGACGCCAAAGGAAGAAAACCGAAATCGTGAACGAGCGCCATGCAAGCACACACCCGTCCGGAGGAGAAAAAAACCCAAAATTCAGAGGTTGAGTACCGCTGCCCAGGTGCGGAACCCCAAGTTCCCAGCCATTCCCCACCCCGGAATGAGCGGAAGGCGCGCCGGGCTGGTGGAGGGGAGGGAGGCCCCGAGCAATGGCGCACAAAACAGAGGACGAGGCGGGCGGGCGGGCACAAGACAAGCGAGGAATGCGGGCCGGTCGCGGCAGAGGTGACAGCCGCGGAGGGCTTGGGTTTAGCGCAATCGCGGGTGGCGGGCAGCGGCGGCGATGGGGTTTTTAGTAGCTCCGGTGGAAGAAAGAAGAGGGAAACGCCGTTGTTACCACGTCCCTCCCTGGCTCTTCCTTCCCCTTCTGCCCGCGCCTCGGCCATCTCGTCATGGGCCCTTTGTAGTAGCGGCAAAGAGCTTCGAAATGTAAATGTCAGATCTCTCCCCCACTCCACCCCACCCCCATCATTGGACTGAAAGGACTTGAATGTAATAATATCATCATTGAGCAGTAATTGGGGTGCATTTATTGTGGGGGCGGAAAAGACGAAGGACATTAATTCTACTAGACTGGAGTTGGTGGGATGTATACGTGAGAGTATTTTTATCATGACGGTAACCACGTGCCTATATATTAGTATTGGAAAATAATTACGGTCAAACAGTTGGTAATAGACCAGACCAGATTGCTACGGTGGGGCCGAGGTGAGTTGGGCTGGGCCTTTTGGTCTATTTCCTTTTTTTTGGTAGGTATATTGACTGGCCTTAGATCTTAGGGTGGTGCATGTCCTACCCTACACCTTGTTGGATCTACCCTGTGAAGGAAATATGCCCTAGAGGCAATAATAAAGTTATTATTTATTTCCTTATATCATGATAAATGTTTATTATTCATGCTAGAATTGTATTAACCGGAAACATGATACATGTGTGAATACATAGACAAACAGAGTGTCACTAGTATGCCTCTACTTGACTAGCTCGTTGATCAAAGATGGTTATGTTTCCTAGCCATAGACAAAGAGTCGTCATTTGATTAACGGGATCACATCATTAGGAGAATGATGTGATTGACTTGACCCATTCCGTTAGCTTATCACTTGATCGTTTAGTATGTTGTTATTGCTTTCTTCATGACTTATACATGTTCCTATGACTATGAGATTATTCAACTCCTGCTAGCGGAGGAACACTTTGTGTGCTACCAAACGTCACACCGTAACTGGGTGATTATAAAGGTGCTCTACAGGTGTCTCCGAAGGTAATTGTTGAGTTGGCGTATTTCAAGATTAGGATTTGTCACTCTGATTGTCGGAGAGGTATCTCTGGGCCCACTCGGTAATGCACATCACTTAAGCCTTGCAAGCATTGCAACTAATGAGTTAGTTGCGGAATGATGTATTACGGAACGAGTAAAGAGACTTGCCGGTAACGAGATTGAACTAGGTATTGAGATACCGACGATTGAATCTCGGGCAAGTAACATACCGATGACAAAGGGAACAACGTCTGTTGTTATGCGGTCTGACCAATAAATATCTTCGTAGAATATGTGGGAGCCAATATGAGCATCCGTGTTCCGCTATTGGTTATTGACCGGAGACATGTCTCGCCATGTCTACATAGTTCTCGAACCCGTAGGGTCCGCACGCTAAAGTTTCGATGGCGGTTATATTATGAGTTTATGTATTTTGATGTACCGAAGGTAGTTCGGAGTCCCGGATGAGATCGGGGACATGACGAGGAGTCTCGAAATGGTCAAGACGTAAAGGTCGATATATTGGACGACTATATTTTCACATCGGAAAGGTTCCGAGTGATTCGGGTATTTTTTGAAGTACCAGAGAGTTACGGGAATTCGCCGGGGAGTATATGGGCCTTATTGGGCTTTAGGGGAAAGAGAGAGGAGAGGTTGGGCGCCCCCCCACGGCCTAGTCCGAATTGGACTAGGGGGAGGGGCTGCCCCTCCTTCCCTTCTCTTCTCTCTCCTTTCCTTGACTCCTACTCCTACTACTTGGAAGGGGGGAATCCTACTCCCGGTGGGAGTAGGACTCCCCCTTGGCGCGCCTCTCCCTGGCCGGCCGCCTCCTCCTCTTGCTCCTTTATATACGGGGGCAGGGGGCACCCCATAGACACAACAACATTGATCAGTTGATCTTTTAGCCGTGTGCGGTGCCCCCCTCCACCATAGTCCACCTCGATAATACTGTAGCGGTGCTTAGGCGAAGCCCTGCATCGGTAGAACATCAACATCGTCACCACGCCGTCGTGCTGACGAAACTCTCCCTCAACACTCGGCTGGATCGGAGTTCGAGGGACGCCATCGGGCTGAACGTGTGCTGAACTTGGAGGTGCCGTGCGTTCCGTACGTGAGCGGTCGGATCGTGACGACGTACGACTACATCACCCGCGTTGCGCTAACGCTTCCGCTTTCGGTCTGAGGTGCGTGGACAACACTCTCCTCTCGTTGCTATGCATCACTATGATCTTGCGTGTGCGTAGGAAATTTTTTAAATTACCTACGTTCCCCAACAAAGGGCATCCGAGCCTTGTTTTATGCGTAGATGTCATATGCACGAGTAGAACACAAGTGAGTTGTGGGCGATATAAGTCATACTTCTTACCAGCATGTCATACTTTGGTTCGGCGGTATTGTGAGATGAAGCGGCCCGGACCGACATTACGCTGTGACGGCTTACGCGAGCCTGGTTTACCGCCGCGTGCTATGCACAGGTGACTAGCGGGTGTCAGTTTCTCCAACTTTAGTTGAACCGAGTATGGCTACGCCCGGTCCTTGCGAAGGTTAAAACTGCACCAACTTGACAAACTATCGTTGTAGTTTTGATGCGTAGGTAAGAACAGTTCTTGCTAAGCCCGTAGCAGCCACGTAAAATTTGCAACAACAAAGTAGAGGACGTCTAACTTGTTTTTGCAGGGCATGTTGTGATGTGATATGGTCAAGACATTATGCTAAATTTTATTGTATGAGATGATCATGTTTTGTAGCCGAGTTATTGGGTCCTGGCAATAGCCATATGGTTGTCCATTTATTGTATGCAATGCAAACGCCCTGTAATGCTTTACTTTATCACTAAGCGGTAGCGATAGTCGTAGAAGCATAAGATTGGCGAGACAACAACGATGCTACAATGGAGATCAAGGTGTCGCGCCGGTGACGATGGTGATCATGGAGGTGCTTCAGAGATAGAGATCACAAGCACAAGATGATGATGGCCATATCATATCACTTATATTGATTGCATGCGATGTTTATCTTTTATGCATCTTATCTTGCTTTGATTGGCGGTAACATTATAAGATGATCTCTCACTAAATTTCAAGATAAAAGTGTTCACCACGAGTATGCACCGTTGCCAAAGTTCGTCGTGCCCGGACACCACGTGATGATCGGGTGTGATAAGCTCTCGTCCATCTACAACGGGTGCAAGCCAGTTTTGCACACGAAATACTCGGGTTAAACTTGACCGAGCCTAGCATATGCAGATATGGCCTCGAACACCGAGACCGGAAAGGTCGGCGCGAATCATATAGTAGATATGATCAACATAGTGATGTTCACCATTGAAAGCTACTCCATTTCACGTGATGATCGGTTATGGTTTAGTTTATATGGATCACGTGATCATTTAGAGGATTAGAGGGATGTCTATCTAAGTGGGAGTTCTTAAGTAATATGATTAAATTGAACTTAAATTTATCATGAACTTAGTCCTGATAGTATTTTGCAAATTATGTTGTAGATCAATAGCTCGCGTTGTTGCTTCCCTATGTTTATTTTGATATGTTCCTAGAGAAAAACAATGTTGAAAGATGTTAGTAGCAATGATGCGGATTGGATCCGTAATCTGAGGATTATCATCATTCTTTGCACGTAAGAATTATGTCCTTGATGCACCGCTAGGTGACGGACCTATTGCGAGGAGCAAATGCGGGCGTTATGAGCGTCGGCTAGCTCAATATGATGACTACTTGATAGTTTAGTGCATCATGCTTAACGGCTTAGAATCGGGACTTCAAAAAGCGTTTTGAGCGTCATGGACCATATGAGATGTTCCAGGAGTTGAAGTTAATATTTCAAGAAAATACCCGAGTTGAGAGATATGAAGTCTCCAACAAGTTCTATAGCTAAAAGATGGAGGAGAATAGCTCAAGCAGTGAGCATGTGCTTAGATTGTCTGGGTACTACAATCGCTTGAATCAAATGGGAGTTAATCTTCCAGATAAAATAATGATTGACAGAATTCTCTAGTCACCATCACCAAGTTAGTAGAACTTCCTGATGAACTATAGTATGCAAGGGATGACGAAAACAATTCCTAAGCTCTTCGCAATGCTAAAATCGGCGAAGGTGGAAATCAAGAAAAACATCAAGTGTTGATGATTGACAAGACCACTAGTTTCAAGAAAAGGGGCAAAGGGAAGAAGGGGAACTTCAAGAAGAACGGCAAGCAAGTTGCTGCTCAAGTGAAGAAGCCCAGTGCGGACCTAAGCACGAGACTAAGTGCTTCACCTGCAAAGCGAACTGGTCACTGGAAACGGAACTACCCCAAGTATTTGGCGGATAAGAAGGATGGCAAAGTGAACAAAGGTATATTTGATATACAGATTATTGATGTGTATTTTACTAGTGTTTGTAGCAACCCCTCGGTATTTGATACTGGTTCAGTTGCTAAGAGTAGTAACTCGAAAGCGGGAGTTGCGTAATGAATGAAACTAGTTAAGGGTGAAGTGACGATGTGTGTTGGAAGTAGTTCCAAGATCTATATGATCATCATCGCACACTCCCTATACTTTCGGGATTAGTGTTGAACCTAAATAAGTGTTATTTGGTGTTTGCGTTCAGCATGAATATGATTTGATCATGTTTATTGCAATACGGTTATTCATTTAAGTTAGAGAATAATTGTTGTTCTGTTTACATGAATAAAACCTTATATGGTTAGACACCCAATGAAAATGGTTCGTTGGATCTCGATCATAGTGATACACATATTCATAATATTGAAGCCAAAAGATGCAGAGTTGATAATGATAGTGCAACTTATTTGTGGCACTGCCGTTTAGGTCATATCAGTGTAAAGCGCATGAAGAAACTCCATACTGATGGACTTTTAGAACCACTTGATTATGAATCACTTGGTACTTGCGAACCGTGCCTTATGGGCAAGATGACTAAAACGCCGTTCTCCGCATTTATGGAGAGAGCAACAGATTTATTGGAAATCATACATACAGATGTATGTGGTCCGATGAATGTTGAGGCTCGTGGCGGATATCGTTATTTTCTCACCTTCATTAGATGATTTAAGCAGATATGGGTATATCTACTTAATGAAACATAAAGTCTGAAACATTTGAAAAGTTCATATAATTTCAGAGTGAAGTAGAAAATCATCGTAACAAGAAAATAAAGTTTCTACGATCTGATCGTGGAGGAGAATGTTTGAGTTACGAGTTTGGTCTTCATTTGAAACAATGCGGAATAGTTTTAGCAACTCACGCCACACCGAACACCACAACAGTAATGGTGTGTCCAAATGTCATAACCCTACTTTATTAGATATGGTGCGATCTATGATGTTTCTTACCAATCTACCACTATCGTTTTGGGTTATGCATTAGAGACAGCTGCATTCACGTTAAAAAAGGGCACCATCTAAATCCATTGAGATGACACCTTATGAACTGTGGTTTGGCAAGAAACCAAAGTTGTCGTTTCTTAAACTTTAGGGTTACGATGCTTATAAGAAAAAGTTTCATCCTGATAAGCTCAAACCCAAATCGGAGAAATGTGTCTTCATAGGATACCCAAAGGAGATAGTTGGCTACACCTTCTATCACAGATCCGAAGGCAAGACATTCGTTGCTAAGAATGGATCCTTTCTAGAGAAGGAGTTTCTCTCGAAAAGAAGTGAGTGGGAGGAAAGTAGAACTTGATGAGGTAATCAGTACCTGCTCCCTTATTGGAAAGTAGTTCATCACATAAATCTGTTCCTATGAATCTTACAACAATTAGTGAGGAAGATAATGATGATGATCATGTAACTTCAGATAAAGTTACTACCGAACCTCGTAGGTCTACAAGAGAGAGATCCGAACCATAGTGGTACGGTAATCCTGTTCGGAGGTCATGTTACTTGACCATGACGAACCTACGAACTATGAGGAAGCGATGATGAGCCCAAATTCCGCAAAATGACTTGAGGCCATGAAATCTGAGATGGGATCCATGTATGAGAACAAAGTATGGACTTTGATTGACTTGCCCAATGATCGGAGAGCCATTGAGATTAAATGGATCTTCAAGAGGAAGACGAATGACGATAGTAGTGTTACTATCTACAAAGCTAGAATTGTCGCAAAAGGTTTTCGACAAGTTCAAGGTGTTGACTACGATGTGAGTTTCTCACTCGTATCTATGCTTGAGTCTGTCCGAATCATGTTAGCAATTGCCGCATTTTATGAAACCTGTCAAATGGATAAACAAAACTGCATTCCTTAATGGATTTATTAAAGAAGAGTTGTATATGATGCAACCGAAGGTTTTGTCAATCCTAAAAGGTGCTAACAAAATATGCAAGCTCCATGATCCATCTATGGACTGGTGCAAGCATCTCGGAGTTGGAATATACGCTTTGATAAGTTGATCAAAGCATATAGTTTTATACAGACTTGCGGTGAAGGCTGTATTTACAAGAAAGTGAGTGGGAGCACTACAGCATTTCTGATAATTATATGTGAATGACATATTGTTGATCGGAAATAATGTAGAATTACTCTGCAAAGCATAAAGGAGTGCTTGAAAGGAGTTTTTCAAAGAAAAAAACTCGGTGAAGCTGCTTACATATTGAGCATCAAGATCTATAGAGATAGATCAAGATGCTTGATAAGTTTTTTCAATGAGTACATACCTTGACAATATTTTGATGTAGTCCAAAATGGAATAGTCATAGAAAGTGTTCTTGCATGTGATACAAGTTGTGATATTGAGTTATACTCAAAGCCCAACGACGTCAGAATATAGTAAGATAATGAAATTCATTCCCTATGCCTCAGCCATATCGTTCTATAAAGTATGCCATCTTGTGTACCGGATCTATTGTATACCCTACCACTAAGTTTGGCAAGGGAGTGCAATAGTGATCTAGGAGTAGATCACTGGACAGCGGTCAAAATTATCCTTAGTGGAATAAGGATATGTTTCTCGATTATGGAAGTGACAAAAGGTTCGTCGTAAAGGGTTACGTCGATGCAAGTTTTGACACTGATCCAGATGACTCTAAGTCTCAATCTGGAAACGTATTGAAAGTGGGGGCTATTAGCTAGAGTAGCTCCGTGCAGAGCATTGTAGACATAGAAATTTGCAAAATACTTACGGATCTGAATGTGACAGGCCCATTTACTAAAATTATCTCACAAGCAAAACATGATCACACCTTAGTACTCTTTGGGTGTTAATCACATAGCGATGTGAACTAGATTATTGACTCTAGTAAACCCTTTGGGTGTTGGTCACATGACGATGTGAACTATGGGTGTTAATCACATGGTGATGTGAACTATTGGTGTTAAATCACATGATGATGTGAACTAGATTATTGACTCTAGTGCAAGTGGGAGACTGAAGGAAATATGCCCTAGAGGCAATAATAAAGTTATTATTTATTTCCTTATATCATGATAAATGTTTATTATTCATGCTAGAATTGTATTAACCGGAAACATGATACATGTGTGAATACATAGACAAACAGAGTGTCACTAGTATGCCTCTACTTGACTAGCTCGTTGATCAAAGATGGTTATGTTTCCTAGCCATAGACAAAGAGTTGTCATTTGATTAACGGGATCACATCATTATGAGAATAATGTGATTGACTTGACCCATTCCGTTAGCTTAGCACTTGATCGTTTAGTATGTTGCTATTGCTTTCTTCATTACTTATACATGTTCCTATGACTATGAGATTATGCAACTCCCGTTTACCGGAGGAACACTTTGTGTGCTACCAAACGTCACAACGTAATAGGGTGATTATAAAGGTGCTCTACAGGTGTTCCTCAAGGTACTTGTTGGGTTGGCGTATTTCGAGATTAGGATTTGTCACTCCGATTGTCGAAGAGGTATCTCTGGGCCCACTCGGTAATGCACATCACTTAAGCCTTGCAAGCATTGCAACTAATGACTTAGTTGCGGAATGACGACATGTAATCTAGTAAAGAGACTTGCCGTAATGAGATTGAACTAGGTATTGAGATACCGACGATTGAATCTCGGCAAGTAACATAACGATGACAAAGGGAACAACGTATGTTGTTATGCGGTCTGACCGATAAATATCTTCGTAGAATATGTGGGAGCCAATATGAGCATCCAGGTTCCGCTATTGGTTATTGACCGGAGACATGTCTCGGTCATGTCTACATAGTTCTCGAACCCGTAGGGTCCGCACGCTTAAAGTTTTGATGACGGTTATATTATGAGTTTATGTATTTTGATGTACCGAAGGTAGTTAGGAGTCCCAGATGAGATCGGGGACATCACGAGGAGTCTCGAAATGGTCGAGACGTAAAGATCGATATATTGGACGACTATATTCGGACATCGGAAAGGTTCCGAGTGATTCAGGTATTTTTCGGAGTACCGGATTCGGGAATTCGCCGGGGAGTATATGGGCCTTATTGGGCTTTAGGGGAAAGAGAGAGGAGAGAGGTGGCGCCCCAAGGCCTAGTCCAAATTGGACTAGGGAGGCTGCCCCCCCTCTTTCCTTCTCTTCTCTCTCCCCTTTCCTTGACTCCTACTCCTACTACTTGGAAGGGGAATCCTACTCCCGGTGGAGTAGGACTCCCTTGGCGCGTTTCTCCGGCCGGCCGCCTCCTCCCTTGCTCCTATATATACAGGGGCAGGGGCACCCCATAGACACAACAACATTGATCAGTTGATCTTTTAGGCGTGTGCGGTGCCCTCCACCATAGTCTACCTCGATAATATCAGAGGTGCTTAGGCGAAGCCCTCGCCGGTAGAACATCAACATCGTCACCACGCCATCGCGGTTGATGAAACTCTCCCTCAACACTCGGCTGGATCGAGTTCGAGGGACGCCATCGGGCTGAACGCTGCTGAACTTCGGAGGTGTCGCATATTCGGTACTTGATCGGTCGGGTCGTGAAGATGTACGACTACATCAACCGCGTTGTGCTAACGCCCGCTTCGGTCTCACGAGGATACGTGGACAACACTCTCCCCTCCCGTTGCTATGCATCACCATGATCTTGCGTGTGCGTAGGAAATTTTTTGAAATTACTACGTTCCCCAATACCCTGAAATGATCGAAGAGATCATACTTTTGATGTTGCGACGCGCGAAGGCGCATGGTCTCAGCAATGGGTGGGTGCTCCCTAAGCTTATGCTGAAAGAATGGACATGGAATCGGGTGGTTCCGACTATGCTTCAGGAAGGTTTTCCGGCGACTTCGGCAACCACTATATAATAGAAACAACATATGATGCCACATAGGACAGCAAGTAAACCACATAACAAATATGAAAAAAAAAAACACTAGATCGAAATTAGAATGAAAAAGTGGCAATTTTACCATGCACTACGGCGTGGTCCCGGTCCACTAGGAGCATCTACGACAGGACGCTTTCTCGGACGCATCATGCTCCAACTCATGGGGGGACTATGGTGGCACCGATAGAAAAAACTTTTAGGGTGGTGAGGACGGTAACCGAGGGCGAAGCTCTGGGTGATGAAGATCCTGTGGAGGTGAATCCTTAATATAGGTGGAGGCGTCGGAGACTTCAAGTGTTCGTCTGGGATGAAGAAGAAGTCTGGGATCACTAGGATTGGTGTGGCGGCTAGAGTTTGGGGCTATGGAAAAGAGTTGGTATGAAAAGGATTTATAGACGAGTCTTTTAAGTAGGCATGGCTCTGGGCCTAGGCGGGAGGGGGGACCGCATAATCCAAAGCCTGGGAGGGGACCGCGATCCTATATCTTGTGTGCATCCCTGTACATAAACACGTAGTCTGTCTCAAATAAAAAGGCCATGTAGTGAGGAATGCATGTACAAGAATTCGTGAATTGTAAGTTATCTCGATTGATTGTGCAATTACTGATTAATGATTATGCCACATTTAATGTCAAAGTGTTAAATTTAGAAAATATGAATTTTCTTGGAAATCAATTGTTACAAAAAGTGTCCATCAAATCTCCCATATGATATGTATTTAACATTTTAAACTACATAAAATGTTAATTGCTACTGTACATACCACTTGGCAACTAACAAGGGTTCCACTAGCATATACATGTCAATAACTTACTGCATGTCATTGAGAACTAATAATTTCTATACTACGATGGATTGGAATGAAATGAAACAAGAAGGTTTTCTCGTGATTACGGCAACCACTATATACTAAACAACATATAACGGTAGGTAGAAAAGGAAATTGACATCCTAACAAACATGCAAAAAAATACAAGATCTACTTTAGAATGATAAAACTTTCACTTCACCTTGCGCTCCGGCAGCCATCGAGGATGGTGTCTAGTCTTGACACTATGGAGGAGTCCGCGATTCGCGCTGTCGTTGACTGTGGCTGGGATGATGTCCAATGCGGCCCTCCAATGGTAAAAATCTCGTGCCATCTCCTGTGATTCCAGCGCCTCTCTGAGGTCATTACTGGAAATTCGCATACCAGATGCCACATCGCTTCCTCAGATTCCTTGCCTCATCCCCAATCGGGGGACAAGCTAGGATTCCATCTTTCTCTTAGTACTCTTTCTACCTCTCATCCCTCTCGCATCCCTCGCAGTCGTAGCTCCTCTGCCTTCCTTCTCTATGGCCCGAGCCGCCACTGCTCCTCTGCGCCTCACTCCTCCTATTGGCATTAATTGGAGATAGTAGGAGGATACATACCTTTTTTCAAGAGATGTGCTCTGACCTAGGCTCCCCAGCCCCGACGCGCCTGGACCTTTGTGCTGCCACAAGTGGGGAACTTCCGTCACTGCCTCCGTGTTGCCTCTCACCACGTTCCCACTACTTTTCAAAGGCACCCCTCTCGGCCAGTTGTTCTCCATTCCGTCGCTCAGGAACCTGGCATCGGTCAGTCACAGAACAAAAATTAAGTCTGACACATGGGAAAAATTGATCAGCCAAAATCCACAAAATATGAACTAAAATCCCAAACTGGAAAGGCCACACCAACTGCGAAGGAAGAAAGTCAAAAATGACGAACGGTTTACGTGTGAGCACGCACCTTTCCGGAGGCGAAAAACCCACAAAAGTCAGAGGCCGGGGACCGATGCCCAGGTGCGGAACCCTTAGCCCCTGGCCATTCCCCTCCCAGAACAAGCAGAAGGCGCCAGCGGACGGGCCCACGGATAGGAGGGAGGCCCCAAGCGACGGTGTGCGAAACAGTGGAGGAGGCGGGCGGGCGAAGCGTTATCTCCGCAGGTGGGCACAAGATAGGCGGGGAATGCGGGCTGGTCATGCTGGCGGTGACGGCAACGGAGCCCTAGGGTTTAGCATGATTGCGAGTGGCGTGCAGCGGCCGCGATGGGGTTTTGAGCAACTCCGGTGGGAGAAAGAAGGGCAACGCCATTATTATCTGCGTTCCTTCCTGGCTCTTCCTTCCCTTCTCCGTGTCGTGGCCATCTCGTCATGGGCCACTGTAGTAGCGGCAGTGGCTTCTGAGCTGTAAATGTCAGGTCTCTCCCCCACCTCACCCCACGCCCACCATTGGACCAAAAGGAATTGAATGTAATAATGTCATTATTGAGCAATAATTGTGGCGCATTTATTATGGGGGCGAAACAGATGAAGGACATTAATTCTACTAGACCGGAGTTGGTGGGATGTATAGGTCGAGTATTTTGTCATCACGGTAAGCACGTGCCTAAATATTAGTATTGGAAAATAATTACGGTCAAACAACTAATGATAGATCAGACCAGATTGCTAGGGTGGGGCCGAGGTGAGTTAGGCGTGGCCATTTTGTCTATTTCCTTTTTTGGTAGGTATATTGGTTGGCCCTACATCTTACGGTGGGGCATGTCCTACCCTACACCTTGTTGGATCTACCCAAAAATGACTGGTGAGATCATTTTTTGATGTTGCAACGGGCAAAGGCTTATGCTCTCAAGAACGGGTGGGTGCTCGTTGAGCTTATCTTTGAAAGAATGGCCATGGAATCGGGTGGTTCCGACTATGCTTCAGAAGGTTTTCCGGTGACTCGCAACCACTATGTACTAGAAACAACATATGATGCCCCATAGGAAAGTGAATAAATATCATAACAAACATGAAAAAAACACTAGATCCAAATTAGAATGAAAAGGCGGCAATTTTACCATGCACGACAGCGGCGTCCCGATCCACTAGGAGCATCGATGACAGGATGCTTTCTGCAGCGCATCCTGTTCCAACTCAGGGGGGACTATGATGGCACCGATGGGAAAAACTTTGAGGTTGGTGAGGCCGGTGACCGAGGGTGAAGCTCCGGGCGATGAAGATCCTGTGGCGATTCTTACCGGAGGTGGAGGCATCGAAGACTTCAAGTGTTCGTTTGGGATGAAGAAGAAGAAGTCTGGGATCGCGAGGATTGGGGTGGCGGCTAGGGTTTGGGGCTATGGAGAAGCGTTGGTATGAAAATGATTTATAGCCGAGTCTTTCAACTAGGGTTGGCTCTGGGCCTAGGCGGAGGGGGGCCGCGTAAGCCCCAAGCCTGGGAGGGGCCCAAGATCCTATATCTTGTGTGCATCCCTGTACATAAGCACATTGTGTGTCTCAAATCGATCATAAAAAGGCCCTGTAGCCAGGAATGCATGTACAAGAATTTGCGAATAGTAAGTCGCCTCGATCGATCATGCAATTACCGATTAATGAGTATGCCACACTCAATGTTGGAGTGTTAAATTTAGAAAATATGTATTTTCTTGTAAATCAATTGTCAAAAAAAGTGTCGATCAAATCTCCATATGATATGTATTTAACATTTTTAAACTACATAAAATGTTAATCTCTAGTGTACGTACCACTTGGCAACTAACAAGGGCTCCACCAGCATATACATGTCAATAACTTACTACATGTCATTGAGAATTAATAATTTCTATACTACGATGAATTGGAATGAAATGAAACAAGAAGGTTTTCTCGCGATTACGGCAACCACTGTATTCTAAAAACAACATGTCACTGTAGATAGAAAAGCAAATAGACATCATAACAAACATGCAAAAAAACACAAGATCTACTATAGAATGATAAAACTTCAACTTTACACTGCGCTCCGGCAGCCATCGGGGCATGGTGTCTAGTGCGGCAGTATGGTGGAGTCCACGATTCGCGCATGTCAATGATCGTGGCTGGGATGTTTTCAGTGCGGCCCTCCAGCGGTAAAAATCTTGTGCCATCGCATGTGATTCCAACGGCCCGCCGAGGGCATTACTGGAAATTCACATACCCGATGCCACATGGCTTGCCTAGATTCCTGACCTAATCCCCGATCGGGGGACAAGCTAGGGTTCCATCTTCCACTTACTACTCTTTCTCCCTCGCATCCCTCTCGCATCCTTCGCGCAGTCGTACCTCGTCTGCCTTCCTTCTCTATGGCCCGAGTTGCCGCCGCTCCTCCGCGCATCACTCCTCCTCTTGGCATTAATTGGAGATAGTAGGAGGATAGAAACCTTTTTTGAAGATATGTGCTACGACACAGGCTTCTGGACCCAACGTGCACTGGCCCTCGTCTTTGCGGCAAGGGGGGCCTTCGTCACGGCCTCCGTGTTGCCCCTTGCCATGTTGCCACTGCTTGTCGAAGGCGCCCCTCTCGGCCGGCTGTTCCCCATTCCATCGCCGTAACACAGCATCGGTCCGCAGAACTAATATTCACTCAGACACCTTTCTGAAAAAATCCGTCGGCCAAATCCATAAAACAGGAACCAAAATCCCAAACTGGAAAGGCCTCACCAACTGCGTGATGTCGAAGGAAGAAAATCGAAATTGTGAAGGAGCGCCGTGCGCGCATGCACCAGTCCGGAGGCTAAAAATCCCTAAAAATCAGAGGCCGAGGACCATTGCCCAGGTGCGCAACCGCAAGCCCCCGGTCATTCCCCTCCCAAGAACGCGCAGACGGGTTGCAGGCGGCCGGGCCCATGGAGGGGAGGCAGGCCACGAGCGATGGCGCACGAAACAGAGGAGGTGGTGGGCGGGTGGGCAAAACGGTATCTCTGCGGGTGGCGCAAAACAGGCTGGGAATGCGGGCCGGTCGTGGTGGCGGTGACGGCGGCGGAGGCCTAGGGTTTAGCGCGATCGCGGGTGGCGGGCGGCTACCGCGATGGGGTTTTGAGCAGCTCCAGTGGGAGAAAGAAGGGGGAAACGTTGTTGTTACCGTGTCCCTCCCTTGCTCTTCCTTCCACATCTGCCCGCGCCGCGGGTGTCTTGTCACAGGCCAATGTAGTAGCGACATTGGCTTCTGGGCTATAAACGTCAGGTCTCTCCCCCACCCCACACCACCCCCGCCATTGGACCAAAAGGACTTGAATGTAATAATGTCATTATTGAGCAATAATTGTGGCGCATTTATTGTGGGGGTGGAAAAGACGAAGGACATTAATTCTACTAGACCGGTGTTGGTGGGACGTATCTATCAGAGTATTTTTATCATCACAGTAAGCACGTGCGCTGAATATTAGTATTGGAAACTAAGTACGGTCAAACAACTGGTGATAGATCAGACCAGATTGCTAGGGTGGGGCCGAGGTGAGTTGGGCTAGGCCTTTTGGTCTATTTCCTTTTTTTGGTAGGTATATTGGGTGGCCCTAGATCTTAGGGTGGGGCATGCCCTACCCTACACCTTGTTTGGTCTACCCCGAAATGAGCGGCGATCATATTTTTGATGTTGCGACGGGCGAAGACTCATGCTCTCAGCATCGGGTGGGTGCTCGCTGAGATTATGCTGAAAGAATGGACATGGAATCGGGTGGTTCCGACTATGCTTCAGGAAGGTTTTCTGGCGACTCCCACAACCACTATATAATAGAAACAACTTATGATGCCGCACGGGAAAGGACTAGCAAAGATCCGCGGCGTTTGCAGAACGGAAGAAAGACAACTGCTACCGTGCAAACCTAGGGTAAAATTTTAAATATGGTCCAGCTCCAGCTTGTGCACCACAGGTTTGGATGGCATGCTCGCACCATCCCGACTCCTGCCCGGCACTGCCTTGCCCATTAGTGTTGGCCCTCACCTCACGGCTAATCTCCGGGAGGGGGCGTGTCATGTGCTAGCCGACCCATCAAAATATTCGCCATGTGAGGTCTTAGTCAACCTTTTATGTTGGTTTCCCGCACTCGCCGCCATGCATTGACTCAACATCAATTGTTTCCAACATAGAACTTTAGAATCGACAAGAATATAAGAGGCATTTCTTTATTAAAGGTACTTGGCTTTTGTACGGCTATGTCAATCTCTTTATCTTCTGGAACGAATGCTAATTCACTCTTTTTCTTCCTTGACCTCCCAAATCTAAGTTCAGCACTACCGTTGATGGAGCAACTATCTTAAAACACATAAATACTATAATGTTTGTGATGGACAAAAACCACTCATCATCAAATCATTGGCTTCCTCAGATGAAGCATCATGGGAATAACTTGTTTCAACTCCTGGAAATAGCATCAAGTGTTAGCATAATATTAACTAAAAAAATCTACAGCGTCACTGGTAAAACCAACAAAAGGGGAAAAGCGAACTACGATACTTTCATTGAGGAGGCACATCCATAATCCTTTGTTCATTGTCCCCCGACAACTCTAATCTAGACGATCTGTTCCAGTTTTTGCATATAAGATGTAATATTAGACACAGTAGATAAATGCAGATTTCGTCGCTAAAACATGCATCTGCGTTGCAATGAGGAAAAATAATTCCTTCTATGTCTCTAGCTTGTGGCCCCAGGTGTTGCAACATCATAAAAGAAAAAGAAAAACGCTTGATTTTACAGTTCATATATTCTTTGTTTAGTTCTATATATAAAATATATCATAAGGGATATCGACAAATAGCAATACAATGATCAATCAGGTTTAATAGGGGTGTTCTTGCATTAGATTCATCAATTTTGAATATGCAACCCAACATGTGTACGTATTCCCCTAATAATGAAAGATAAAATGGAGAGGAAACTCTTAATAAACTGTGTAATAATATATAAGAACCATTGTAGCAGTAAGATTAATAAAGTAGCATCTTTTTAGGAGGAAATAAAACTACACGCAAGTATTCTTTCTTCTTCGTGAATATATAACTTAATGCATTTTATTATCTAAGTCATGAACTTTACGCTCGCCTTGAATGATATATATGCTATCAGATATATGTTATTTTATTCCTATGTCAATCGTGATTTTACATAATCTGATCAAAAGACATTGCCCTACCATAGTTGTTTTTATCACACTTTTTTTGAGAGAGTTTTTATCACACATTACCTCAAACACATGATGCGCAGCTTTAAAAGGCAATTGAACGCTGATGTTAAATTCATGGTCTACTCTGAAAACTTGACTCCACGAGATTTCAAACAGAAGGCAAACAACAAGCCGGCCAGCCACACGCACTCATAGCACGCCGGCAGCCAACATGCACGCACAAACCTGAAGGCAGCCGAATACCACGCGCGCCGGTCGACTGGGCATCCTCTAGCAGCCAGAACTCAAGCACATCAGGCGGACAACATCACACACGCACACGCACAACATGCGGCCAACATTACGCACGCACAACACGCCAGACGGCTGTCTCGCCTAAAACGACGCAGCCCGGCCACGCAGCCGCCGCGCGACCTAGCCCGCTCCGACCAAGAATCCGGATCGTCCGGGTCGAGAATCGCTACCCTCCGGGACGAGGTGCGATGAGGGATATGCATCTTCGGAACGTCAATTGGGAACGTGGATCGCGATCCAAAACATTTTTGGGTAGATGACCCCGGGTCATGGTGATTTTTCCATGGAAGGAAACAAAGATCCCGTCGTTCCCCCTGAAAAGATTAGCGCAGCGATTTATTTCCCTTCCCACTTCATCAGAAAAAACGGGGCCACAAGCAGCTGTCTACGGCGTCATCTTCTCGTCTGCGTTGTTTGCAAAGACTATCCCCCTAATCTCTCATCATCAGTTCAGCTACCGGGATTCAGGATTCGAGCCGTCCAGGATTCTCCTGTTTGCCCATCCAGCCACCCCTTCTTCCTTGTGCAGTTTTCATGCCCTAACCAGCATTGGATTCTCAAGCTGCGGCGGCGAGCAGGGTGCGTATCCATTAATGGCGTGACTGCAGGATCAGGAAGGCAAAGGGTGCATATGGCCACAGGCAGCTCGCCGATCTGCACCCGAGTGGCGGGTCACGGAAGGGCGGAGACCAACAGTCCGGCAGAGTTGAGTACTTCAGAGCGCGATTGGCATGTAAGCCTCGATCCACCATGAACTCCCAATTCCCCACAGATGCCCCTGCCTTCTCTTTGCGATCTTCCATATCGATCTGGGCTATCATCCCTCAATTGGGGTCGCGATCCGCCCAACGACCCACCTTGACCCCACCTCGTACCCGATCTCGATTAGGGTCGATCGACCCCGGGTCGGGTAACGCACCCTCGACCCGCGAACCCTGGCTACTATCTACGTCCTAGCTGGCCTCGTCATGGCGCACCCTAGTTGTTGCTGATGCATGCACTGGCTGCCACCACAGTGCGAGTGCTTAGTTCGTCGCACGCCTCCTCCAGCCGGCCGCCGCATGTCTTCTATGGCAGGCCGACGCGAGCACTGTCTGCTACGCTCGATTTATGACACGGTCGATGCCCACCGCCCTCGTTCCTTTCGGTGTACAAAGAGAGGGAGGGCGAAGGTGCAGCGAGAGAGCGGAGAAGAATTCCCTGCCGCATCGGCGACCCAGCCTGCTTCGGCGCACTCAGCCTCGCCATCTCCTTGCCGCATCGGCCAGGAGTCTGCTGTGCTCGACCTCGTAGGAGTTATATCGTACCATCGACGCCGGTGAAATGTTTGGTTTTTCAGTTACCCATGTGTAGATCTATTTTTTTAATCTCAGCCGTCAATCTTCATGATTAACACAAAATCAATGGATATAAAGAGATGACATATGAAGAACTATAAAAGGTTTCGTCTTTTAATATTAGGTATAGATATAGATATAGATATTTTTAGTGTCAACTTGATTTCGATCAGGTCAAAAGCTGGAATTTAATTCTCTTGCAAAAACTTGTTAGAAACCCGTGACTTGAAGGGTACCGTCCTCTCGTGGGTTCGATAACTCACGGTCAACTACTGGGAAAAAGGCGAGAATCCTTTATGCTCCATTACTCTATCACTAAAGGGACTAATCAATCGGGTGTCGTCCTGTAATGGTTGGGGCTCAGGCGGTCTGACGAGGGTGCACGGCGTGTGTTGGGTCACTTTTCGCCGGTCCGATATGTGGGGTGTATCCGGCTCGATAGTTGGTGTCTCAACCTCTAACAAACCTGGGCCGCTGAGGCTGTATAGTGAGGGGATGTTCGGGAACGGTGCTATGTTTGCGCTAACCGGAGTCGTATGAGCAACTCCAAGCTTAATTCCTGCTCGTCCTCGAGTAGGTAAATGATAAAAATAGAATTTTTGATGTTAAATGCTACCTAACAATTTATCATGTAATCTCTTTACGGTATAAATATTGAGAAATGATGAATTAACAACATCAACATAATAATATCTGTAACACCCCCAGTGTTAAGCCACAGTAATCTCCCTCTAATGGTGGTCATCATGCTTAACTAAGCCAAATTGCCACTTGTCCAAAAATCAAGTCCAATTCAATTCAAATTGCATGTAAAATATTTACATCCTCAGTCATGCAAGAAACACAATTCATATTATGGCAAATATTCCATAAATAATTGTCATGATGAAACCAACCTTTTTTGGATTCCCAAAATGCCCCTGGATTTTAAAACAGTGGTCTAGCAGCCCTTTTCAGCTCTTTTAAATGCCAGCAAAATTCAAATGGTTTCCGAACTGCCTCAAACCTTTTATGCCAGCTCAGAATATTTTGCAAAGTATTTAATGTGGCAAGTGACACTTTTTACAAAAGTCATTTGGTGCTCCATTTAAATGCAAAACAGTAGCTAAAATGGAAAGGACAGAAAAGGGGAAAAACTGACTTTGCACTCAGCTGGCCTAGCCTAGGCCAGCAGTCATCTCCCTCCTCCACCCCTCTGTGTCGGCCGCCCAGCCACAAGACGCCATGGCCCCCCAACGCGATGGCCGACAGTAGCCGCTACAGTAGCTCCAGGAGGCGCATATGGTCGCCCTCGACCTCCCCATCCACCCCCACGACTAACCCTAGCGCTACTCGCCCCAACCCCTCTCCCTTGCTCGTTTCTGAGCTCGCCCGAGCACCACTATACGAGCGCTGCCGTCGCTCACGTGGCCATCGGCTACTCCTCGCCGCGCGAACATGTCCCGAGGCACCGTCGTCCTCTTCTGCACCAACCACAAGCACCAGGTCGAGCGAGTGGCCATCGGTTAATTCCTTTCACTGTCCTGGTTCATTCTTTTTTATTCCTTTATCAGTTTTTATTTTGTATTATGATGCATTTAGAGTTGAAATGTTGTTTATTCATTATGTTGTAGCTCTATATTATGATGCATTGCTAACATGGTGCTTGCAATTTTGATACGTAGGACTTGTAAGCAATGACATCTATTATATTTGGAACCATGGCCCCAAGTTTGGTGGTGGATTTGATTGTCGGTACTGCGCCCTAATCACTAGAGGAGGAGGTGCAACCCGCTTTAGGGAGCACCTTGGTGGTATACCAGGTGAAGTGAGGGTGTGCCCAAATGTTCCAAGAAATGTGTGTGCTGCAATGAGGGACTCCTGGGATGACGCAAGGCAGAAGAAGAGGGAAAAGACAAATCGTAAGCTCCGCTTGGAATGAGATATCATGGAAGGGTTGTACCACGGAGAAGGGGTGATAAATATCGAAGAAGATGATGTTGAACAGATTCAGACCGCACTTCGGGAGACACTAAGAGACAAGAATATCTCCCGTGCAGGAAGACTAACGGGTGGATGAATAGGAAGTCTGAAGTGAAGGTCTCTGTTCGATTCAAGACTTTTGATGCAAGACTGAAGGGTTGAAGAACAGGAAGTCCGAATTGCACTTTCTGTTTGTATTTTGGGGTTGGCATATTTGAACTTTGAATTCCTTGTTAAGTTCATCATGAACTGTAATTCTGAACCGTTATGGACATTCATTTGGGCTCTTAATCTGGACTATTAAGTCGCATGTTAATCTAGACTATCATGTTACTTTCCGAATGGTTGCTGCTCTCTGAATTGTTGGACTATGCTACTTTCTGAATGGTTGTCGCTGGAGTGTTAATTTTCAGTCTGACGTGTAATGATTTGATGAATAGATTTTGCTGTATGATTTTTGGATGCATATTTGCCTAAAGATTATGATATTCATTTGTTGTTCTGTTGTATTTCAAATTTCTAGGAAAATTTCGTTCAATTTTCGTCTAATTTTCGTTCAGTTTTCGTCCCAAAATTCAAATTTTCGTTTGTGATTTTCGTCCGAAATTCTCTGAATTATTTCGAAAAAACAAATTTCATCCATTTCGTTCAGCGGCGGTAAAAATTGAAAAACAAAATCCAAAATTCTGGCCGGGACTAAAGGCTTAGTGTCGGCTGGCAGCTTGAACCGGGACTAGAGGATGACCTTTAGTCCCGTTTTGATCAACCAACCGGAACTAAAGGTCCCCCTCCTGCAAAAGCTGCTGCTCTAGGCGTTGGGCAGGGGATGTTAGTTCCGGTTGGTGGATCCAACCGGGACTAATCCATTCTTCAGTCCCGGGCCCAAAAATGGCTGAGAGTAAAGCCCTGTATCAAAAGTCTGTTTTCTACTAGTGTCTCGTAAGATTCTAGCCCGTGTGAGAGCACGGGTTGGACTAGTTATTAACACTAAGATCACATCCATTGGTACGGACAACCATGTATGAGCCAATCAATTTCTTGGTTTAAAACTTTGTTATCTTTATTTCATCTTTTTTTTTCGTTTACTGTCAAGTTCTTGTAAAATTGCGTACTTAGGACACCAAATTAAGATAGTATTTTAATTTTTTTGCGACAAAGTATTTAATTTCTTTGATAAGCTTCATTTCTCAATAGATTCTTTGGTAAGCTTCATTTCTCAACAGAACCTACCGGTTTCAGTTTGTTCATCATCTTCTAAAAATTTAAAGCTTGGCCCATCTTATACATTAATTAGGCCATTTGCCTAAAATAGAAGACGAGAATGACTCTATAAATAGAGTGCGGATGAGATATAGAAAAACTGTTAGAGAGTGAAAATATATAGAAAGTGATTTTTATGCAAATGACTCTCCAAATGATGATTTAGAGAGTGTGATTTATTAGGAAGGCCCTTAGAGATGCCCTTTATTTGTTATCGTATATGTATTTCATCACATATGATTGTTATCGGTTTGATATCTAAATAAATCCTAGCATTTTCATCAAAAAATATGTAAATCCTAGCTCCCTCCACCCCTGACCACACACGTACGGCACTGACGGAGCGGGCATTGACGTACGGCCGCGGGTGTGACGGACAATGCCGGATGAAGGAAATACAGATACTGACACTGTGTGGACATGAGGAGAGCACGTGGCCTTACGACGAGCAGATTTTAGTTTCTCCTGTCCTGAGTGCAGGCAAAGCGCGTCTGGTGGAACGTGGTACGAACCACACAACGCTTAGCGGCGACGTACGGAAGGCAAACATGAGTCTCTTCTTGTGGTTAGAAATGTAAGAAGCCATCCATTTTCTTTTCTACTGCATCTGCAGCGACCCAAGCAAAGCGAGTCCTCTCCGAGTCTTTCCTTCCTGTCCGGCTCCGGCGATCCGGCATGTGTGCCCCCGTCATGATGCGGCGAGCCTTGGGAGAGAATGGGGCCGCTGCTGTCTCCAAGGCCGCGATCTCCTCCACACTAGTCAATCTGGTATCGGCGGCGTTGAGCCTCGAAGCCAAACTCATGGCGCTGGCACTGGCATATGGTGGCCTCTACCTGCTCCGGCGTGTCCTGGTGGGAAAGCGCCGTTGCTCGGGGCACTGGCTCGTCCAGTATGGTGCGATGGCGGCCTACTATCTTCCCGTTCCTCTCGTGTTTTATGCTCGTCCAGTATGGTGCGATGGTTACAATTATCTCATGTGGCTAGTCTTCCTTGGTTGGGTAGATTGGGGAATTATTCTAGATTTGGCTCGGTGCTGTAGGTGGCGAGTACTGTACCGACTTGTGCAGATGGGTCTAGATTTTTTCTTGACCTTGTTCACTCTATTTGCTCATACATCAGAATCCACCTTGGATTGCCAGACCAAAGCAGTCGCTGACTACATGAAGCGGGAGTCCAGCAAGTCGTCGTCAACCTCAACGACCTCACCATTCTTTGTTGAAGATGATGATGCTAACAGTAACAGCAGTCTGAAGCTGCTAGATTGTTGCATATATCCCTTTGTGCAGAGGGGAAATGGGGAAACAGCGAGATGACCTGCCGAATGAGGACAAGGACATTTGGCTCTCCTACAGCTTGTGCCGGCTTTTGTCAAGGCGCTACTATGGGTTCCACTGCGGAAGAAGGAGATGACAAGGTGCGCTGGCGGACCAGCTGAGAAGAGCAGATGGCTACAAGAGGGTATTCACCATTGCTGAGGTGCAGTTGGCTTTCCTTCATGATTACTTCTTCACCGCCTCCCTCCCAATCATAGAATCAGGATTGAAGTACATTGACGTTGCACAACAGTTTTTGGGTGCATTCTATATGTTCATTTCAATCTTCTCTAGTGGCATTCCACTCGTGATTGCAACGTTTATGTTATTGTGTTCACTATTTGAGACCCCAATGTCGTTGCTGGTTAAAAATCTTGTGGCCATCTATTGGCGTCCAATACACGCTGCTTTTCGAAAACTCGATGATCTCCCCAACCACCCCGGCCTCATCATCATCCGCTTTAGGCCTAATCCTAATGTGCAGGATGTTTTTGACCCGTTTCAAGCTCAAACTGGTGGTGCTTACTGGAGGAACAAAATAGGCCAATACTCAATTCTCCAAGACTACGACCGTCGTCGCTCTCCCAAGAAGGCACTTGTAGCCTGGTTCCACAGAATTGTGCTATCCCAACCGTCATATAGGTTCATCAAGCATCTCCCAGTAGAAGAAGACCAGGTCGACATGCTAGAGCTGGACAACATGAGAGAGTTGGTTGCCAATACTCTCCGGGATATAGATGGCCCACCAACAAACGGCACCAGGTCTCTCAAGATAAACATGGGCAACATAAACAGGGCTACCAGAAACAGGGACAGTCCTGGTTATGACTGGTTATGGACCTGCAAGCAAGAAACTCACACGGACACCATCCTCATATGGCACATAGCAGCAACCTGCTACTGTGACATGACAACAATAAGTGATGACCCATTGGTAAAATGGCATCATGAAGTAGCCAAAGCATTGTCAAGATATTGTGCCTACCTGGTGGCCTTTCTTCCGGAGTTCCTCCCGGAGCATAGCCTGACCACAAAACAAGTGTTTCAAAGAGTCTTGCAGGAAGCACAGCAAGAACTAGGAGAAAAACCAATGAAGGAGGAGGAAAAGCGCATCAAGATCCGAGGGTTACAGCTACCTGACCAACATGAACAGCGGACGACCTTTCACAAGGGTATCCACCTAGGACGGCAACTGGAGATGCTCAGCGATGACAACCTACGCTGGAAGGTCATGGCAGAGTTCTGGGCAGAGATGATCCTGTACATCGCGCCGTCCGACAACGCGGAGGCACACATCGTGCACCTGGCCAAAGGTGGGGAGTTCATCACGCACCTCTGGGCCATGCTCTCCAATGCCGGCATCCTGAAGCGGGCAACAGGGGAATGGCATCTGCCGCCTGCTTCCACTACCAAAAGGTAAGCAAATTTTGGTTTTTGATTTTGGTGGCCCATTCTATCTAGCTTCATTGGGTTTTTTTTTTTTTTTGCTTATTATGCAGAGGAACACGAAAGAAGATAGAGACCACCAAAGCAAGAACTCAGGAATGTCCCTTTTAATGATGAAGCTTCAACATCCTCCATGCCTTCTCCACCAATTAATGTTAGCAATTCTACACTTGTTTTCTATGATCATTTGTTCTCTGCATGCACCCGCCTCTTATGCGTCACACCGTGTGCACCCATGTGACTTGACCTGCTCAGGTGTGAAACATAGTTCAGACGATGCTACATTTGGAAGAACACTATCAACTTGATATTGTTGCGAGAGATCACCCTAATAAAACACGACTGCCGCGCATCAAACAAGGGTGCATCAAAGGGATAAACATCACAGGCAGTTCATAAAATTATGTGATATAGTATAGCCCTTTGCTTCGTGAAGTCTTCGCTGTCTTCGCTGTCTTCACCGTCTCCACCAACTTTGTCCTTGGCGCCGGGAACATCACCACGGCTTCCGAGATGTGCGTCGGGGTCCACCTCCACATCGGAGATCATCACCTTGCATCTATCTATTGCTTTGCCTCGAGCAAATAAACAGTTCTGGCACACAGGCCATAATTAAGTGACAATCATATGATCGACTCCAGTCATCATGCCGTACCACGACACGCAGGCCGCGAATAAATTTTACATAACATATAGCATCTCATACAAACACATTGCAAATCTTCAAAGCAATACCACATCACATGCACACTCTGCAAAAACAAGTTAGATCGCCATCTACACGGGTTGTTGCAAATTTTATCGTGGTTGATTAGTAGGTTACATGCAAACGTTGTTCCCTATCGCCTGCAGTCAGAATCAGGACACCACTACCCAAACTCTGATTTCTCACGCAAAATTGTCAGTAACAAACTTGTTTAGTGATATAAGCATAAAACCAGAAAGATGCTGCAAACATACAGTAAATCGTCAGAGCTATATGGACCACTACACCACAAGTTAGATGACAAAGCTCCCCTGAGCAAGGTAAAGAGTATAGGCCCACCAGTTTATGCTACTGCAGAAAGGCGGAATAAGGAGTAGATACCAGAAAATGGCAAAAGGTAGCATTTATTTTTGATAATTATAACACTAGTCAATTATTAAGCAGAATTGCCACTCAATGCAGAATTAACAAGAACCGAACAGCAAAGGATAATAGGATTAAATGGTAAATGATTCGACACAAAACAGTAACAAGGTGCGGGTATGTAACAAGGTGGCATGGCTCAATGTTACCAACTTCACGTAACATTTAAACAGGATGGCCCGTACCTGTATTCCTTTTCGTTCCTTCTTTTTTGAGGACGCCGGTACCTGTATTCCAGGATCAAATAGTGATTCAGAATCATCCCATGTTGAAGCAGTAATTTCCTACATTTTTTCACAGAAAAATATAAGTTAAACCAAAAGGATAACATTCCTCAACTTATCTCACTGAAAACATGGTTTAACTAAGGATAAGGTTGCTCTCAGTGAAGCAAGAGCAAAGCACAGATTGATATATGGTCACACAAGGTTTTGGTTACCTCGAACCATTGCAGCCAGTTTTCCTATATATTGCCTAAACTGACAAGGAACTACTATCGACAATGATTCAATATTTTCAGAGCAACTGAAGAGAACGAAAATTATAATTATACTAGAAAAGCCTCAGTTTCAAGCAAGTTTTTGGAACTACAGGATCTGGCATTAGGACTATATAGTAGGAACCTAAACCGTTGTTAACATTTACTCCTTATGTAAACTTTTATAAGATCGTAGTAGGAACCTTAACTGTTGTCTAACATTTACTCCCTCTGTAAACTTTTTAAGATCATTTAGATCTTATAAAAAGTTTACAGAGGGAGTAGAAGTTAGAACCCAAATTTAAGTCCTTCTGGATAGCTAGCACAAAGTCAAGTCAATTATCAAAACAGCTTGCTGTAGCTGGTGACTAACTAGGGGGTATAAGCACCCAAGAAAATGTGTTCTAGAACTAAATGCTTTGTAATATTTGCATTTGACAAATGTCAATGCCAGCAGCATTTGTAGTCGCAACTCATACATTATTTGTGTATCAAAGGAGATCTATGTACCGCCGTATCATGCAATTCGGACAGTAGATAACTAACCATGGACAGTTTTCCAACATAAATATCAATGACCAGTGTTAATTAGTGTTACCTCTAGTTGTGCTCTTTTTGCTTAGTTATTTCATTTACGATACCTATAAATAGTGCTTTGTGGAACAAGAGCAAAGATGCACTAAAGGTTCTGCTGGACATGCTTTATGTCTAACACTCCTATGTTGAAGATATGCATAACATTCAATCTGGATCAATCTCACACTATGAACATAGGAAAAATTATCACTCCCCAGGGATATTTAACCAGGGAATATGATATTCTTCAATCAACAAGACACTATATGTTAGCTCAGAAAAGGATTTACTCAGGGAATACAATATTTGCCTGTTGCTAGTTGAGTTCCAGAATGAACCACTCCCTTTCTCAGCTCCATCAGTACTACAGTGCAGTTCTCCCCTCAACCAGAAACATACTCCAATCAGTAAAACTGGAAACAGAAGAAACAATGATCTGCAAAATCTGGTTATATGCAAGCAATAGCATGCTCTAAATACAACAGGTCACCCTTTGCAGCCAAGCAATGAGCAGAACAGTCTAAGCCAAATCTTTGATGCCGTCAATTTATATATACTCAGGGAAATTGATATATGGAGGTCCTACAATCTGCTATTGAAGTTGAGCTACGTGGTAGGAGTATGTTTGATTAAGTTGGCCTAGCTTACATAAATAAACCTCTTTGTTGTATTTCAGTGGCTAATTAAGTTGATACAGGTTGTGTTAAGATTTGTGAGCTACTCTGCATTGTAAATAAGTCGACTTTGCTAACTAAGCGACCATGCATGTCCAGAATCGATCAGACATTGTACGCTTTCCTTTTGCTGTTGGAGCACCAAAGCCCAAGAACGAATCAACAAAGGAAGGAAACCCCCCCAAAATATCATGAAAAAATCACCGTTAATTTGCATCAGTTGACAGGTGGACAGTTGTCAGACCCAACCCAGCTGCATGCAGCGTCTTTGAGCACACCACGCTGTTTCATCATCTCTCTAACTTGGTGCACAGAGTCCCATTTCCCGGCGGCCGCAAGGGTGTTGGAGAAGGCCATGTAGGCGCCCGGTCTCCCGGCGCGGCTCAACTCAAATACCTCCCTTGATGCAACATTGGCAATGTCCACGTCGCCGTGCAGGGTGGCCGCCCCGAGGAGGGCCGCCCACACGTCAGAGTTTGGCCTCGCCGGTATCCCCCTGACGAAATCGTATGCCTGGCGCACGCCGCCGAACCTGCCCAACAGGTCCACCATGCAAGCGTAGTGTTCCATCCGTGGTTTGAGCGAGCAGTCGCGCTCCATGCTCTGGAACACCTCCTGGCCTCGGGACAGCAGTCCGGCGCAGCAGCCGCCGCGCCGACAGGGCGCTCAGGAATGTGGCATGATTTGGCCTGACGCCCGCTGCTGCCCCCGCATCTCCTCCAACAGCAAGAGAGCCTCGTCTGAAAGGCCGTTCTTCCTGCATCTGCCGATCATCGAAGTCCATGTGATGACGTTCCTCTCTGCCATCCCGTCGAACACCCTCCGCCCTCCTCAACTCGTCCGCACTTGGAGTACATGTCGAGCAGCGCACTCCCGCCTTTGATGTCAGAGATGACCTTGCTCTTGATGACCTGGCAGTGCACCTGCTCCCCGAGCTCCGGAGACGACAAGAGTGAGCACGCACCAAGCACGCTCACGCATGTCGACACCGTCGGCCGGAACCACGCACGCTGCATCGCCTTTGAACACCTCCAGCGAGCTCTCCGCGGTCCCCTCCGTCTTGCTGTACCCCTCCACCATCGCGTTGTACACCACGACGTCCTTCTCCTCCATCCTGTCAAATATGGCCTCGGCATCCCTGTACAGCCCTTGGTTCATACAGCCGACGATTAGCGCCGTCGAGCACACCACGCCAAGCTTCGCACCATGCCGCACACCCGCCGAGCATAGCCCAGCGACGCGTTCTTCACGTAGGCGTCCACCAACGCCGCGACGAGGATGTCATCAAGCTCCGCGAGCGACCTCACGACACGCGCATGGACCTCCCTCGCCGCGCGAGGCAGCGCCAGCGCGGCCGACAGCTTGAGCGCCATGGACAGCGCGAACACATCCAGGCGCCCCGTGGAGGCCGCCAGCCGCCGCACGATCCCCAGCGCCTCCCCGGGGAGCCCCAGGCGGAAGTACCCGGCGACGAGGTAGTTGTGCGCGGCGTTGGTCGGGCGGGGCATTCCGTCGAACACCGCGCGGGCGTTGCGGTGGGAGCCGCACCGCAGGTGAAGGATGAGGATCTTGACGGAGAGGTCGGCGGTGGGGCGGAGGCCGGACGTGAGGAGCTGCGCGTGGAGGCTCTGCGACTCGGGGCGCGGCGGGGGCGCGTTGATGAGGCCCTGGACCGCCGCGGCCAGTGCGGCGGCGGTGCGCAGGTAGCGGGGCACGCGTGGGGTTACGGAGCAAGAAGGGCGACAGTGGGAGTTTGTTTCTTGCATCTCGCCGCCGGCGGTCCGGCAGCTCGCCGGAGGTTTCGGCTCGCGCCTTTGGGTGTGAGGAGCCTTGGAGGATCCCACGAACAACTCCGGCAGCGAACGAGAGAAGCAGGCGAGTATTTTCTTTAGAGATGCCTCATTCAGGTTTCAGAAGTTCAGTCAAGTACTCGAGTACCACACGGGCGGCGGCATACAGGTTTCACAAAGAGAAAAATTCACTACAGGTCACCAAACTTGTACTGGCGTTAACTTTGGTCCCTGTGGTTACAAATACCCGCAATACGGTCACCAAACTTGCTTAGGAGGCCATCTACGTTCCATTATACGATTTTCTATACGTACACGCTGAGCTGGCCTTGGTCAACAGCTGCCAACTGTGTGCTGATTGCCACGTGCGCTTGCTCACTCGAATACGGAGGGACCAGGGTTTTTTTTTCTGCAAAACTGGCAGTTATTAAAAGATCCCCTCCTCACGGCGCCGGCTGAGGATGGAGACGGCGCTGGCCGTGCGCACCCCCGCGGGCCGAGGAAGGAGACGACGGCGAGGTGGGGGAGAAGGCACCTCGTACCCGTAGTCGTGTCTCTCCACCACCATATCCCGCTTCGCGCTCGCGCGCCCGTACTGCATCGCCACCGGCGGCTTAATCCGCAGTGCCTCGTACACAGTCGACTTCATCAACGGCATCTCGGCCAGCGCCTGCATAGTCACCTCCACCGCGAGGCGGCCGGGTACCCGCGGCCCAGCCACTTTACCAGCAACGGGAACAGGACCTTCAGCTTCATGCCGCCGAAGGAGTTGAAGCAAATGGCGAAGAGGATGTTGTGCACCGTCTCCTCCCACGCGATGGCCAGCCGCTCGCCCTCGTCCATCACCGCCTTGCCCGCATCGTGGAAGAAGTCGGCGAGGCGGCCCTAGTCCTTCTTGATGAGTGCCGGCGGGAGGCGGAAGCTGTGGAGAAGGCCGTCCTCCACGAGTCCGGGCGGGCCGAGGCTGAGCAGGCGGGCTGCTGGAACAGAACCCACTTGGTGATCAGCTTGGGAGTTGGGCCCTTCGTTGCGGAGCGGCGAGTCGATGGGGTCGCGGCCAAGGAGCGCCTGGCAAAGGAAGCCGAAGGCGGCGGCATCGTTGTAGTTGCCGAAGTTGGCCTTGCCGACACGGGCGAGCTCGTTCTCCATGCGGCCGAAGAGGCCGCCGTAGACCTCGCGGAACGTGGGGATCACATGCTGGCCGTGGTGGGTGAGGAGGTGGAAGAGGAGCAACTTGAGCGGCGCGTGGTTGGCCTCGGCGGGGTCGACGTAGGAGAGCACGCGGTAGGCGCCTGTGAGGTCGAAGAGGAGCGGGAAGGAGGCGGCGTCAAAAGTTATAGGCTGAACTGGAAAAGCATGTTTGTAATAGAATATCTGTGCAAGGAAATTGAACAGTGCCACAGTCACATTGATAACACAAAGGATATATCTACATGTTTGTTACTGAACCAACAGAGGACAAGTTTGTGACTATGATTTGCCAGAATACAAGTTTGTCACTTAACCAATGAAAGACAAGCTTGTCACTATGATTTGCCATAGCACAAGTTTGTCACTGAACCAACAGAAGAGAAGCTACTTTACAAACAGACTGAAGATTCACCTATGTGATTGCAGCCTTGAAAGCTGCAAGGTTGAAAACACAGTGAGAGTTTGCCCTAGGTCCATTCCCATTAATCTTAAAGCCTCCTGGAGCAATAATCACTGCCTGCTTCTTCTGTGCAACCCTTTTCCCTTTGGACCAGCAACAACATCACCTTTTGATTTCTTCCTCGGTGCTTAAACATGCTCCTACATCAGTACAAAATCTGCTGGTCATGTGGAACTAAATAAACAGGGAAGGGAAGCAAAGTATGTTGGTTATCTGAAATAAAAAAGACAGGGAAGTAAGCAAAAGATATGCTGGTTATGTGGAACTAGAAAACAGGGGCAAAATAAAGGAGAAGTATTTGCTTGCTTTACAATATGTCAAACTACATTCAGTATGAAACATGACTACTCCAAAAACAGAGTTTCAGACTTAAAACTTTGTACTTTTTCTTTCTTCAGATTTTGACACTGACAGGGAACAAACAAACAAACTAATGAAAATCACATCCTTCCTATCAATTCACTTTTCACATCCTACACTTGTCACATCTCAAAGCTCTAACGGGCGTCCTACTCATGGCATGATCACCCAACCCAACGTATGCACAAAAATCAACTAACATCTGCAAGAAAACACAGACTACTTTGAGCACCCTACTCATGGCGTCCCCTCCCCCAACCAAATCATGCCTGACCCTATCAAAAAAACCCTATCTCGTGCGCCCCACTAGCACTATGAAACAGAGGAGGCACGCAAAAATCATGGGGCATGGGATTCACATCACGTACCTCCTTCCATGGCTTCAATCAGAACACGGATTCGTTGCATCGATCATGAGCTGCGGCGGCGACGGCGACGGCAAAGAGGACCGGGAAAGAGCGCCACCACACGGGGGTCCATGGCCACGAAGGGGCCCCGGGCCATGTTGAGGCGCACCACCGTGGAGCAGTGCCCGCAGTCGCTGGCCCGTACAAGTACTCAGCCGGTCCTTGAGCTCGCCCGGCACCTTCCGCGACGGCAGCCGGCACTTCGTGCGAGTCCATCGCGGACGCGGACGCCCGAGTCTGCCGCCCGCGCTCGGCGCGGAGAAGAAGAGCTGCTGGACCGCCGTCGCCATTTGCGTTTATCCGAGCGAGAGCTGCTACAGAGGGAAGTGCTACGGCTCGAGTACTTGAGCCAAGTCCACACGTCGGCTGCTGCTGCTTGTGGTGTGTGCGGCGGGGTTTTGGGGATCTTTTAATAACTGGCAGTTTTGCACAAAAAAAATTATAATTTATGATTAGAGCCAGCTCAACACATACGTACACAAAACCGTATAATGGACCGTAGATGACCCCTAGAACAAGTTTGATGATCGTATTGCGGGTATTTGTAACTACAGGGACTAAAGCTAACACCAATGCAAGTTTGATGACCTGAATTTTTCTCTTTCACAAATCTCACACCCGGCCAGGGGCCCAACTTACATCAATAGATCTCAGCCGTCCGTCGCCATCATGGACCTGGTCGGCAGTGGAGACGTGACACTCCCCTCTCGCTGACACGGAGAGAATTGAAAGTCTCTACTCCTAATTGAGGAGTTGATAGCCTGGTATGGATTTTTTTCGTCCGATTTTATTGTCTCCCTCCCATTAAAAAACCAAATCGCATCATATATGTGAGATCACCTTCCTAAAAGGTAGACATAAGATATTTCTTGATAACCTTCCAAAACAAAATCAGATATTCCCGCATAGCAAATCACTCCGGCGCGCTATGTCATTATTATTATCTCTACTATTAATTGGCAATCACAAGTTTCCTAATACAACAAAAATAACTTATCTTTTGTCTTACGGGGCGTACGATCAACAGGCTCTCAACGACATAGCCGAGCACCGCTTGCCAACATGGACAACAACCACGATGAGCTCGCGACATGAGCGATCTAGTGTTCACCATGATGGATGACGACTATGCTCTACAGGATGTACACGCGCCGACTGTTGTCGAAACGTTCGCCGGTGAGGACAACATCACACAACATTGGTCAGGTGATTCATGCTATTGTAGAAAAAAGGGGTGTTCCAAGCATAAGAATGAAAAAGAACTGAAGCCACCAAGTGGTCTACGGTGTTGGAGAAAGAAAGAGTGTTCCAAGAAATAGAACAAAAAAAGAAAGAAAGAATATTCTAGAATATAATTAGGAATGAGAACTAAAGCTGGCAAGGAATGAGAAAGAAGAAGATGAGGCGTTGATGATGAACACACTAATGTTGATGTGTTGTTGGTTAGCTAAGAGGCTAGAATTAGAAGATGCAGGGAAGGGCCAGAAAGAGAAGAACGGCAATTATCCCTTATAGCAATGAATAGTACGCGGGCTGGAGGTGGAGCATATTGATGACTAGGAATATGTTCACATTTCCACTCGCCTCCGACGTCAGTGTGCATTTGCAAAATTGAATGGACCTTTGAGAATGATTTCTATAGTTACTTGTTGTTTTGTGTCAATGGTATGTGTTAGGTTAACCCACTCTATTATATTATAAACATGAAAATCTCATCCCTGTTGCAATGCACGACGATAATGAGGTGGACGTCATCTGGTTTTAAAGAAAGTGACTCCAGCGAGAAATGTCCCGCTACAACGGGACACCGAGCGGGAAAGGGAGGTTCTGACAAAAAAGGGGAAGATGCATCGTAGGATGCGATTTTTGTGTTGGACCCGGATGTTGAAGATAACACGGTGGATAGCCCGTAGCAACGCACGGGCATTCTGCTAGTACTAGTAGGGATCAACAATTTAGGTATATATTCCTCCCAAGCAGAGTGATCTTCAGGTATTGTAGTCCGGCATACCTTCCTTTGAGCAATCGCAGCATTTCTTTTCTTTCTTTTTTGCGGGGTAAAGGAAGATTTCATTGCTCAAGGAAGCATATCAGCCTTAGACAAGTTTACAATAGAGTCCAGCCCCGAACACAACCAGACCGCAGCATAGGGAGTACAACGACCATACGCTCTAAGCGCATGGCTAACTTTATTTCGCGAGCGACTAATGAGAGTAAAAAAATCTCCCTAGGGTCAGCAGTTGCTACCGTACGAATCTCCACTACGTGCACTCGGTACTGAGACTGATCCTCTGAATGCATCTTCAGCATCGACACGTCTTCTGCACTATCCATCTCCACTATGATGAGCAGCATTTCCTTTCTTACCATGCGGTGTGCTAGAATAACTTTAGAGAGATGGGGACTTGCTGCCAAATCCACCGGATCAGGTAGCGAATAATTGGCGATGAAGGGCTTGAGCTGCGAGACATGGGAGGCCGTATGGATCAAGCTTGTCGGAGGAAGATCGAGCATGTACGTCGCCTTGTCGATGCGTTCGGTGTTTTTGAATGGTCCAAAGTACTTGAGGATGAACTTGACGTAGGGATGATTCACCAACAAAGATTGTGCATAGGGTTGGAGCTTGAGGAGGACGCCCTCGTCGACGGAAAACTCGCGGTCCTTGCGACGCTTGTCTACATATGCCTTCATACGCTCACAGTGGTGGAGCTAGATGCAGATTACGCCTGAGGTTGTGCTATGTTGAGTGATAAACTTCTATGATTTTCTATGCTTTGCATGAAGAAATTACAAAGGAAGTTGTTTCTAGGCCTGGGGCTATAGCCCTAGCTGCCCCAGGCCTGTCTCCGCCACTGTACGCTCATGTGCGTGCTAGAGGTGCTCCCACAACACGGTGAGGAAGTTTTGCGATCCGCCGCCAGCTCGGCGAGGGATGCTGGCAGATCATCGACTATCATTGACACAGTGGCATAGTTGGGGTCGACTTCTTAGAGGCATACACCTTAGTGGGGTATGATACGACTAATTATACCAGAACTCTTTGATAACCCAAGGGCGTAGGGGGATGCAACAATCTACAATGTTAAGTACAAACTCAAATTTATTAATTCAACACTAGGAGGTCAAAGAATATTTGTAAGTTTTGGTTGTTTAGTCGTCAATTCAATTGAATACTTGCTTGGAGAATTTATCAGTAGCAATGAGAACATGATGAATTTACTGTTGTATGTAGTAGCTAGCACAGCAGCAGAAATACCTGGCAGTTGCCAAGTATAAATAAATTAACTTAAAGAGGGCAAGTAGTAATATTAAGCGTAGGCATAGAGATTGATATTGTGATGTTGCATGGATGACACGAACTTACATTTTGGTCCCAATTCTCTCAGCATGCAAAGTGTCCATCTCAATGTCCCACTAAGCAATGCATTTAAGTCTTCTCTTTCACTAAACCATGCAAAATCTGCCACATAAGAGTCATGCATTTAACTTATAAATTACAATTATTTTTGCATAAGTGTATGCACGTAACACTGCCACATCATATATTTATGTTAGTCATCCTTCACATTTTGTTTGAAATGATATTTTTAACTGTAATTCAAAAGTTTTTTGTTCTATTTTTAGAGACTTTCTTTTTATTATTTTCAAGCTTATACTTTTTTTCATTAGATTTAATTATTTTTATCAACTACTTACGCATTTTTAACAAAGTTACCGCAGCAAAGCGGAGAGAGAGTCATCCTCACTACTCTATTTCAGAGTTACATTAAATCCAAGCCATCTTCTACTGCAAAACATTTTTTATTTTTATTTTCTTACTCTTTTTCTCCTTACCGTGTGCCCCTCTATTTCAAATTGTTTATTACACTACCATTCCGCTGCAACGTGTGGGGTTGAAAGGACATGCGGTGCCCCCATGTGTGGTTTTGGTAATTGATGACATTCTCTATGGACTAATGGTTGCATTGAGTTATATTTGAAGGATTTGTCCATAGGCATTTCTTGAAGTCCATGTGTTGGTTTCAAGGAGTTTATGTGTTGACCAAGGTGCTATTAAGGAATTATCCAAAGATTGGTCATGTGAGTGTTGAGCTTATTGCAAGCATGTCTTGAAGAAGAAATTGTGTGATCATTCATGTTTACCTTCAAGACATCATCCAAAGCGAATAGAGTTGGAAAGATTCAAGGTTGATCAAGACTAAGTCAAGAGTGAATCAAGTTGATCAACTCACAAAGCGTAGAAGATGTACCGAGAGGGATCAAGTGATCCCATGGTATGGTAAGCATTGTCCATTGCACTTTGTGTACTAACCCATGGTCTATGTGAGAGTCTATGTGGGGATAGGTATGTGTCCATGGGCTTAAGGCCAAGAGGAAGATATCATACAACCCATGGAAAGGATGACATCAAGTGGTGATCGTCATCAAGATTGCCGTGTGCAAGTTCAAGTGGATAATCACGAAGAGATCAAGTTCTTGAAGCTTGCCATCCATTGTGGTGTCAATGGACTTGTGAAGGTGTGTCGAAGAGTGGCTCACCCATAGTGGAGTATGGGGGAGCAATCATCTAGTCTCCATCGACCCAACGCAATCAAGAAAGGTGGTCCATCTTGAGGAGGACAAGATCGTCATAATCTAGCTCAAGTGGATCATGTGCAAGGCAAAGGTTTGCCCTTGATAGGTTTCTATTTTACCGGTCTCATGGTGGTAGTTGGGAGACCGGGTTATAGGATCGATAGCCGTACTATCAAGGGGGCTCTCAAGTGAGTAGCTTGATCGTATCGTTAAATCGAGAGCTCAAACCATTGCATCCTTGCATCATGTTTCTTGGTTCTTATTTGGTTCTCTTTGTGAGTCTTAGAGCTTATGGTCATCTTGATGACAAGCTTGAGTTCATCAACGGAGTTTGCATGCGTCTTCTATGAAGTTTTCGGTGTTGGAGGTTTTACCGGTCTTATCCGAGGAAGGGTTCTCACCATTTTCTTTTGGGCCTTTTCTCATTTGCTTATTATTGGTATTTCTATCAAGATTGTGTTAGCCCTTGTCGCTAGCTTTCCAACAAACTTGGTTTCGTCAAATTCGGAGTCCGAATGCAAAAGTTGTGGTAGTTTTGGTGTTCTGAAAAGGTCATGCGGTACTACCGTGGGTAGGAGCGGAAGTAATTTTAGTACCGCCCTTGGGAGCGGTACTACCGCTCTTGGGAGCGGTACTACCGCTGGAGCAGTACTACATGGCTACTTCGTGGCTACTTCCGCCGGGACCAAAAACTCGTCCACAAGTCCAGCGGTGGTAGGCACGGATGTAAATTTTAGTACCGCTGCAAGCGATAGTACCGCTACCCTTAGCGATAGTACCGCTACCCCTAATGGTAGTACCGTGATGTCAAGCGGTACTACCGCTTCGATATGAACTATGAGCATAACGGTTGGATTCGGGAGCTCCTATAAAAGGGGTCTTCTTCCCCATTCAACCTAATCTTTCCAGCTCGTGTTCTTCCCCATTGTTGACTTTCTTCGAAGCTTGCTAACTCTCAATCCCTCCAATGATTCTTGCTAGTTCTTGAGGGAAAGAGAGGAGATCTAGATCCACGTTTCCACCAATCACTTTCTCCTCTAAGTGAGGGGAACCCCTTGGATCTAGATCTTGGAGTTCTTCGTGTTCTTCTTTCGTTCTTCCTCTTATTTTCCTCCCTAGAATTAGTTGCTTTGGTGGGATTTGGGAGAGAAGGACTTGGGCACTCCGTGTGCCCTTGCCATTGCATTTGGTGCATCGGTTTGAGTTCTCCACGGTGATACGTGGAAGTGAAGTTTGAGAAGCTTATTACTCTTGGGTGTTTGGGCACCCTAGAGCTTGTTCCTCTTGGGTGCCTTGGCGCCCTAGTCGGTGGGTGGTGTTCGGAGCTCAATCATTGTGGTGCAAAGCTCGGGCAGGCGTCGGGTCTCCAATTAGGTTGTGGAGATCGCCCAGCAATTTGTCGGTACCGGTGACCGCCCCCAAGGGTTGCCAAAGTGTATGGGTTCGGTGACCGCCCCAAGGGTTGCCATTTGTAATGGTTCGGTGACCGCCCTCAAGGGTCCCTTAGTGGAATCACGGCATCTTGCATTGTGCGAGGGCGTGAGGAGATTACGGTGGCCCTAGTGGCTTCTTGGGAGCATTGTGCCTCCACACCGCCTCCAAGCGGAGATTAGCATCCGCAAGGGTGTGAACCGGGATACATCGTCGTCTCCGCGTGCCTCGGTTATCTCTTACCCGAGCCCTTTACTTATGCACTTTACTTTGTGATAGCCATATTGTTTCTTGTCATATATCTTGCTATCACCTAAGTAGTTTTCTTGCTTAGCATAAGTTGTTGGTGCACATAGATGAGCCTAGTTGTTGTTGGTTTTGTGCTTGACAAATTAACCGCTAGGTTTATTCCGCATTGTTTCACGCCTAAACCTTAATTATTTTAAAGCGCCTATTCACGCCCCCCCCCCCCCTCTAGGCGACATCCACGATCTTTCAGGGGTATTGTCTAGTTACTCCTATAAAGTATGATGAAGTGCCCGCCTCCTGGGGCATCGGCGCTCGCGAGTTACCTCTCCCCGTCGTCTGATGCCTCACTGTAGCACAATCGGTCGTTCGATCTTCACGGACGTTACGCACCCACCCGATTTCCTCGAGGGTCCATGAAGCGTGGGTCACGGGCGCGCTCAGGGCACCTTCTATGATTGTTTTCGTTCCGTCTGTGTGTCGTCTCGTACTGTTGTATGTAGTAGCTAGCACAGCAGCAGAAATACCTGGCAGTTGCCAAGTATAAATAAATTAACTTAAAGAGGGCAAGTAGTAATATTAAGCGTAGGCATAGAGATTGATATTGTGATGTTGCATGGATGACACGAACTTACATTTTGGTCCCAATTCTCTCAGCATGCAAAGTGTCCATCTCAATGTCCCACTAAGCAATGCATTTAAGTCTTCTCTTTCACTAAACCATGCAAAATCTGCCACATAAGAGTCATGCATTTAACTTATAAATTACAATTATTTTTGCATAAGTGTATGCACGTAACACTGCCACATCATATATTTATGTTAGTCATCCTTCACATTTTTGTTTGAAATGATATTTTTAACTGTAATTCAAAAGTTTTTTGTTCTATTTTTAGAGACTTTCTTTTATTATTTTCAAGCTTATACTTTTTTTTCATTAGATTTAATTATTTTTATCAACTACTTACGCATTTTTTAACAAAGTTACCGCAGCAAAGCGGAGAGAGAGTCATCCTCACTACTCTATTTCAGAGTTACATTAAATCCAAGCCATCTTCTACTGCAAAACATTTTTTATTTTTATTTTCTTACTCTTTTTCTCCTTACCGTGCCCTCTATTTCAAATTGTTTATTACACTACCATTCCGCTGCAACGTGTGGGGTTGAAAGGACATGCGGTGCCCCATGTGTGGTTTTGGTAATTGATGACATTCTCTATGGACTAATGGTTGCATTGAGTTATATTTGAAGGATTTGTCCATAGGCATTTCTTGAAGTCCATGTGTTGGTTTCAAGGAGTTTATGTGTTGACCAAGGTGCTATTAAGGAATTATCCAAAGATTGGTCATGTGAGTGTTGAGCTTATTGCAAGCATGTCTTGAAGAAGAAATTGTGTGATCATTCATGTTTACCTTCAAGACATCATCCAAACGAATAGAGTTGGAAAGATTCAAGGTTGATCAAGACTAAGTCAAGAGTGAATCAAGTTGATCAACTCACAAAGCGTAGAAGATGTACCGAGAGGGATCAAGTGATCCCATTGTATGGTAAGCATTGTCCATTGCACTTTGTGTACTAACCCATGGTCTATGTGAGAGTCTATGTGGGGATAGGTATGTGTCCATGGGCTTGCGTCAAGAGGAAGATATCATACAACCCATGGAAAGGATGACATCAAGTGGTGATCGTCATCAAGATTGCCGTGTGCAAGTTCAAGTGGATAATCACGAAGAGATCAAGTTCTTGAAGCTTGCCATCCATTGTGGTGTCAATGGACTTGTGAAGGTGTGTCAAGAGTGGCTCACCCATAGTGGAGTATGGGGAGCAATCATCTAGTCTCCATCGACCAACGCAATCAAGAAAGGTGGTCCATCTTGAGGAGGACAAGATCGTCATAATCTAGCTCAAGTGGATCATGTGCAAGGCAAAGGTTTGCCCTTGATAGGTTTTCTATTTTACCGGTCTCATGGTGGTAGTTGGGAGACCGGGTTATAGGATCGATGGCCGTACTATCAAGGGGGCTCTCAAGTGAGTAGCTTGATCGTATATCGTTCGTCGAGAGCTCAAACCATTGCATCCTTGCATCATGTTTCTTGGTTCTTATTTGGTTCTCTTTGTGAGTCTTAGAGCTTATGGTCATCTTGATGACAAGCTTGAGTTCATCAAAACGGAGTTTGCATCGTCTTCTATGAAGTTTTCGGTGTTGGAGGTTTTACCGGTCTTATCCGAGGAAGGGTTCTCACCATTTTCTTTTTGGGCCTTTTCTCATTTGCTTATTATTGGTATTTCTATCAAGATTGTGTTAGCCCTTGTCGCTAGCTTTCCAACAAACTTGGTTTCATCGATTGAGTCCGAATGCAAAAGTTGTGGTAGTTTTGGTGTTCGAAAAGGTTGCAGCGGTACTACCGTGGGTAGGAGCGGAAGTAATTTTTAGTACCGCCCTTGGGAGCGGTACTACCGCTCTTGGGAGCGGTACTACCGCTTGAGCAGTACTACATGACTACTTCCGTGGCTACTTCACTTCGGGACCAAAAAATCGTCACAAGTCCAAATGGGTGGTAGGCACGGATGTAAATTTTAGTACCGCTTCATAAGCAGTAGTACCGCTACCCTTAGCAGTAGTACCGCTACCCCTAATGGTAGTACCGTGATGTCAAGCGGTACTACCGCTCGTCTTGAGCTATGAGCATAACGGTTGGATTCGAGCTCCTATAAAAGGGGTCTTCTTCCCATTCAACCTAATCTTTCCAGCTCGTGTTCTTCCCCATTGTTGACTTTCTTCGAGCTTGCTAACTCTCAATCCCTCCAATGATTCTTGCTAGTTCTTGAGGGAAAAGAGAGGAGATCTAGATCCACGTTTCCACCAATCACTTTCTCCTCTAAGTGAGGGAACCCCTTGGATCTAGATCTTGGAGTTCTTCGTGTTCTTCTTTCGTTCTTCCTCTTATTTTCCTCCCTAGAATTAGTTGCTTGGTGGGATTTGGGGAGAGAAGGACTTGGGCACTCAGGTATTGCCCTTGCCATTACATTTGGTGCATCGGTTTGAGTTCTCCACGGTGATACGTGGAAGTGAAGTTTGAGAAGCTTATTACTCTTGGGTGTTTGGGCACCCTAGAGCTTGTTCCTCTTGGGTGCCTTGGCGCCCTAGACGGTTGGTGGTGTTCGAAGCTCAATCATTGTGGTGCAAAGCTCACAGGCGTCGGGTCTCCAATTAGGTTGTGGAGATCGCCCCGAGCAATTTGTCGAATCGGTGACCGCCCCAAGGGTTGCCAAAGTGTACGGGTTCGGTGACCGCCCCAAGGGTTGCCATTTATGCGGGTTCGGTGACCGCCCTCAAGGGTCCCTTAGTGGAATCACGGCATCTTGCATTGTGCGAGGCGTGAGGAGATTACGGTGGCCCTAGTGGCTTCTTGGGGAGCATTGTGCCTCCACACCGCCTCCAAGCGGAGATTAGCATCCGCAAGGGTGTGAACTTCGGGATACATCGTCGTCTCCGCGTGCCTCGGTTATCTCTTACCCGAGCCCTTTACTTATGCACTTTACTTTGTGATAGCCATATTGTTTCTTGTCATATATCTTGCTATCACCTAAGTAGTTTTTCTTGCTTAGCATAAGTTGTTGGTGCACATAGATGAGCCTAGTTGTTGTAGGTTTTGTGCTTGACAAATTAACCGCTAGGTTTATTCCGCATTGTTCAAGCCTCAACCGTAATTATTTTAAAGCGCCTATTCACGCCTCTAGGCGACATCCACGATCTTTCGTGGGTATTGTCTAGTTACTCCTATAAAGTATGATGAAGTGCCGCCTCACAGGGGCATCGGCGCTCATGATTACCTCTCCCGTCGTCGATGCCTCATCAGAGCACAATCGGTCGTTCGATCTTCACGGACGTTACGCACCCACCCGATTTCCTCGAGGGTCCATGAAGCGTGGGTCACGGGCGCGCTCAGGGCACCTTCTATGATTGTTTTCGTTCCGTCTGTGTGTCGTCTCGTGCGGTGCTCTGCATGCATCGGGTGAGGTCGGGTCGGCATGTCAGTGTCATTCGTTCCTTTGGACTACTCTGTTCACGCGATCTGAGTACGTGGCGTGCGCCCGGGTCGGGGTGTGAGCGTCGGTTTCCTCTGTTGGGTGAGAGCAGTGATGAGTGTTATTTTTACACTCCTCGTACCAAGATATTCGCTATGATATTGCTACTAATGAATACAAAGGATTCCAAATATCCGATCTTTGGCAGAACAGCCACCCATTTCATGTGAACATTGAACGATGAGGTGTTCATCTGGACACACAATGTGCAGTTTGCAAACTTCTGTTTGAGGACGGCGACCATTTTTTACTTCGGTTGCAGATGTGGCAAAGCTATGTGGCGTGATGCGTGACTAGAAGAGGTTAGAGCAAGCCTGCTGGTGACCTGTTCGCCATCGGAAGTCTTGAGAGGGTCCTCAATCCGACGAAGCAGAGGGTAATATGCCTCTTATGGAAGTGGTGGAATGAAAGGAGTCGGATTAGACATGGCGAGAGGAGGGCGTCTGCATCAGAATTAGCGAGCCGGCTCTCTGCATCCATGGCTGAGTGGCTCAAGTCTAAATTTTATGCCCTATATAACCTTACGCTCATTTTAAGCCTTAATGGTGTTAAATATCGCTGGAAAAGATCTTTTTGCCCCTCATGTGGCATATGACCAGAATTTAATAGATGCTACTATTAAAAAAAAGTAGTTTTGCTGAGTCTCAGACTAAGACTTCGTTATGTCTCAGCTGATGCTATATCCGCTACATCTTGCATAGATATTCGTACAAAATATTTGTTTCGGTTTTTTTCTTTCTTGTATGCTATATCATTTGACTGAGACTTGATTAAATCTTGAGTGAGGCACACCCTAAAAAAGAGACACCTCCAGCTCGCCCGACCATGCTCGACACGCCCTACACTTACACGTATATTAAGAGAACACATATTGTAGCCGCAGATGCACGAGCAGCCATCAATCAGGCTGGCAGCTAGTTCGGCTAGAATCGATCAGGCTGCTTGGCAATAGGAATCCAGCTTCCTACGTGAGCATCATTTGTACGTCTAGCCCGCCGTACTAACTGAAAATTACCAAGCGAGTTTTTGTCTATCTACGCGTGTTACTGTGCCCAATAGCAACGGCCAGGCACCTCGTCGAGAAACTTCCACTGGTAGCATCGGCGTACGGACCTTGGCCAACATACACGACGGTAAAAGTGTCTTTTTACATGCAATTTCACAAAGATAGATGGAAAAATGGACGGAGGTGCTATATAAAGAGCATAAAATCTAGAATCAGTGTTAGTTAGCAAAGAAAATAGTTTTCAGTGTCGAAAACAATATTTAATAATGTTAAATAATGAATTCTTTCCTCACGTTCACTTTAGCTCACACCATCATAACTGCCATGGCACCGACACAGATCAATTTTGATACAACTATTGCCTAACAAATTGTGGACACCTACAACAGCTATTACTCATATTCGGCAGTGAATTTTACATAACCCCTTCTAAAGCATAAACATGTGACAACCAACCAAGTCTATGCTAGATGTAACCTAAGGCTGTGTTCAGCAGTACAAACTGACAGAAAAATGTATAGCCCAAGCAGCATGCGATTTAAACAATAACACACAACTGAACTTGCGCAAAGTTTCATAAACAGATCATATAAACCTTACAGGCCGAAAATAGATATACTGCAGAACATGATTCACCAACAGAGAGCAACAATAACCGGAAACCAAAACGTCCGCTTCCCTGCATGGCTAACAGCTAACCCTCTTCAGCTGGGTTACAAGCATTAACACACAACATTCAGAACGGCTGGGTTACAAGGATTAATAACACACACACACACACACAAACATGTATATACTTCAGCGTAGAAATCGAGTTGATGATAGCTACACTCAAAACTAGGATGCAAGAGGTGCGCCAGCAACAGCCAGTTAAGCAGCTATCACAGTACAAATTATTATACTAATGACACGAAAAAACTACTACAGCTGGTTTGGCCAGCGGAACAGGGCAGTTGCACCGGCGCCGCTTGCATCTCTACTCGGAACATCTTGCCACTAAAACCAGGCATCCTGTGACAAGATCAGCCGACTATGAGTATGCATTCATGCATACGCATGTACACATCATTACAATCTCATCAAACTTAAATCCCCTCATGACAGAACTGTCAAATTACTCATTGCTGTGAAAGATGATGAACTGCTGCGGCGGCTGCCCCTCTTGCAAACAGGTGTTGTTAGTGCAGCTACAGGCATCCATGTCCATGCTGAATCAATGGTAACAGGCGCATGGAACTGTCCATCACTGGCTTGGTCAAAAACCATATTGCCTACAATCAGGACACCACTACCCAAACTCTGATGTCTCACCCAAAATTGTCAGTAAGAAACTTGTTTAGTGATATAAGCATAAAACTAGTAACTTGCAAACATACACTAAATCGTCCGAGCTAAATGCACCGCTACACCACAAAAGTTAGACGACAAAGCTCCCCTGAGCAAGGTCAAAAGTATAGGCCAACCAGTTTTATGCTACTGCAGAAAGGCAGGATAATGAGTAGATTCCAGAAAATGACAAAAATGTAGGCATTAATTTTCGGTAATTATAACACTAGTCAGTTATTAAGCAGAATAAGACAAAATAGCAGCAATTGAGAACATGACAAGGGACAGTTGTAAGTACTGACAAATCTTGGAGGTAAAAGCAAAGCCTAATGGATCTCCCCATCTTCTCCAAGTTCACCGTCTTCAAGCTCCTCATGCCCACCATTTTTGCGGGAACTATCTCGATCCTTTTTGTGTCTTCTATGCCGGTTTTCACTATCTGAGTCTGAAGCATGGGTGTGCTGCATAAAATGATAAACAAATCTCAACATCAGCTAGACATTCACCCCTCTCAAGACACACAGTGTACATGCAAATATTTGATAGATCAAAAAATCATCATAAGCATGGGCATGCTGCATGAATGACAAACATTCTCGACATCAGCTTTAGCCATCACCCTTTCTCAAGACACAAGTGATGCAAATAGTTGATACATGAAAAAATCATCTTGCAATCCTCCCCAGAACTGCCCCCTTATTAACCCCCTTAGAAAGCAAGCAAATTGCATTGGTGCGAATTGCCCCAAGTCCAAAGTTAGCAAATTGCATTGGTGAGAATTGCCCCAAGTCCAAAGTTAGAGTTGATCTTAGATGACCCTTGGGCAGGAGGAATGCATGAAGGAGGCAAGTCCTACACTTGCTTGTCCCTGACCAAGAATTAGAATTGGGCCCCTTGGGCCTTGTGACAAATGTCAATTGTCATGTAAGATTACATGCCTTGGTTAAGTAGTTACCAGATAATTATCACCATCACCAATATTCATGTGGTATTGATGCCTGAAGCGCATGAATTACAACCATGCTAATTCTCGATATGATTTATGCAATAGATATTTTAAATAAAACAAATATCATATACTGGCAATATCTCAAGTTCACCATTAATTTGAAACTAATGTATATCAATGTGCAACAATACATACGCACATGCCTCAGCAAACTGTCCACATATTTAAACATCACGACACAAAGGCAACAATGTTCTTAGTTCACTAACACATATTGTGAATTTGGGAGCACTAAATTTATGCCAAGAAGACTTGAATTGACTAGGTGTTGGAGGCAATCTGCCAACCATATTCTAAGTACCTTGATTTGGACAAAAGGATACCAAATGTTATACCTTCCTAGATTTCTTGCGATCACTGCTATGCCTTCGAGATTTCCTCGAGTCATCCTTCTCATCCCTTTCAGAATCTGTGGTGTCATGGTGGCGCCTTTTATGCTTCTTCTCTTTATCCTTCTCTCGTTTCTTATCTTTCGAGGCATGAATTTCCACATCATCATCAATATCCATTTCATCTCTCCTTGACCTGTCTTTTCCTTTTTCCTTTTCTCTTTCCTTCTCTCGGTCTCTTTCTTTTTCTTTGCGATCTTTCTCCTTCTTTTCCTTTTCCTTCTCTTTCTTCTTTTCTCTCTCTTCACGGTCTTTCTCTTTCTTCGCCTGCATAGAAGAAAACATGCATAAAGCATATGTAGGTAAACAATACATGCAGTTAAGTTGCACTCATGTTTACATTTGGGCAGCTAATAAGTTCATATAGTGGCTATTTGGATGGTCACCAGGACTTGCCCTTCCAATATATTGGCATTGACAGGTAGCATAGGCCCGTGTTTGGATTGAGATCCAATTTGCAGAACCACACTAATTTTTTGGCTGAAAAAACGAGGGCAGCAGATTTGTTCGCCAAATTGTTGGCGCGCACAGAATTTGTGACTTAGCACAGGCATTGTCCAAATAGAGCCATACATTCAGGTGCCACTTCTAGTTGGTAGCAAGCATGGCTACGGTACATGTGCACTTCACGCACTTTTTCCACCACCCGCAAAACAAGCGGGAGTGAGGAGAGTCTTGGAAAAATACAAGAGGAGAAAGTTCAGAAAACATGTAAGTAGTACATAAATATCATTTCTAATAGATGCCCGCAAAACAAAACAAATAAGCATAATAACATGAACCAAACAGCAAATTATAATAGGACTAAATTGTAAATGATTCTACAAAACAGTAATATTACCTTCTCTTCTTCCCTCATGCGCTCTTTCTCTTTAAGCCTTTCTTTGAGGCGGGCAATATATTCTTCAAAAAGCTCTTTAGCATATGTCTCATACCCAGATCCCTATGCGACATATACAACAGACAAAATCAATCCATATCCCAAGGGGCAAAAATAACAAATATAAATACATATTGCCCTCAATTGAATTTCAGAGAGGAACACTTGTCAAGATCCAATGCCAAAACCAGCATTTTGCTTATGTTCATTAATTAGGTCCTGGTATATGATCCAATTTTGCGTAGGTAATCAGGGCCCAAACAATCCCAAATGGACAGATCTCCAAGCTAATACTACCTCCATCCGGATTTAAAATGCCCGTTGGCTAGAACCAAGGCAGGTTATTAATGCCAATTACGTGAGGCTTTTTAGGATGGCAACTACCAATCAGCTTGCCCTAATCAGCGCCATCTTTCAAGTCTGTTTTGCATGCAGCCAATTGCTGCGCGGGTCAACCTCTGCATGCAGCCAATCAGGCTAACACTTGGTTTGCAAGGTGAACAAAGTGCTACGATTATCTCTCCATTTAATTCTAGCGTACATACCCAAGTGGCCAACGGGCCCTTTAGAGCCGGACGGAGGTAGTATCAAATAAGCTGGCTTAAAAAACTTTAAAATTTATAAAGAAATTCTTTGGAATTGACCATATCGTAACGTGTGCAGACTTATTACAAATCAAAATGTCAGTAGCTTCACAAACAATTATTTTCAGATCAACCAACTCAGCTTATTTTTTGCAAACCAAACACTAAAATTTTATGTGCAACCAGAATTAGCCCAGTAACCACTTGCGACAACTGCAAAATTATATGTATTGCACCATGAAACAGGGAGGACTCATGACAGTGTTTCTGTAACAAGGTGGCATGGCTCAATGTTAGCTACTTCACATAATACTTAAGAGGATAGCGGTACCTGTATTCCTGGGTATCATCAAATAGTGATTTAGAATCATCCCATGTTGAAGCAGCAGTAATTTCCTGCAATTTTTCACAGAAGAAAAAGATAAATTAGACCAAAAGGACAACATTCCTCAACTTATCTCACTGAAAACATGATTTAACCAAGGATAAGGTTGCTCTCAGTGAAGCAAGAGCAAAACATAGATTGATGTATATGATCCCAAAAGGTTATGGTTACCTCAAACAATTCTGGACAGTTTTCCCATATATGGCCTAAACAGATAAGGAACTACTATCGAAATGATTTGATATTTGCAGAGAAACTGAAGTGAGGGAAATTATAATTATACTAAAATTCCTCAGTTTCAAGCAAGTTTTTGGAACGACATGGTCTAGCACTAGGACTATAGTAGGATCCTGAGCCGTTATCTAACATTTACAAGTTAGAACCCAAATTCAAGTCCTGGATAACTAGAGTCCTGTCAATTATCAAAACAGCTTACTACAGCTGGTGACTAACTAGGGGGGTATAAGCCCCCAAGAAAATGTGTACTGGAACTAGACACTTTGTTATATTTGCATTCTACAAATGTCAATACCAGCAGCATTTGTGGCCACAATTCATACACCATTTGTGCATCAAAGGAAGTCTATGTACGACCATATCATGCAATTCAGAAAGTAGATAACTAACCATAGACAATTTTCTAACATAAATACCAATAACCAGTGTTAGTAAGTGTTTGCTTAGTTTTTTCCTTTACCTTACCGATAACTAGTGCTTCGCAGTACAAGAGCAAAGATGCACTAAAGGTTCTGCTGGTACTCATAGTGAACAAAAGCTTTATGTCGAACACTCCTATGTTACTCACTCCCTTCCGGGTCAAACTTTGACCATGAATTTGACTAGCAAAATATAAGTTATATGCCGCAGAAAGTATACTATAGGATTTGCATCGGAAAGAAGTTTCCTATTGTGTTTCTGGTACATATAACTCATTTTATTAGTTCAATTCATGCTCAAAGTCTGACCAAAAAAGATACTAGGGGGCTTACAAACCAGAACAGAGGGAGTACAACCTTGATCTGATAATCCTGTGCTTTTTGCTACATATCACCGGACTATTTTAATGTGGCCAAACAAATGAGTGGCAAATATTGATGCTATCAAAACCTAGATTGAATACAGTAGATCCAGAAAAATATAACCCAGTCGCTGTCGCTTCTTGGCCTCCTTTAGATCCTTTTCCTTGAGCCTTTCAATTTGGTCCTCATAAATAAGCTGGATCACATCCACAAAAAGAAGCAACATTGTCAGTCATAGCTAAAACTCATTGGTAAAATCACTTGTATAGCAAAAATACCACTGGGAACATCTCAAGAATATCTTCGAACAATGATAAAAGCGTAAAACCGCACCTTGATATTTATGTTCGACACTCCTTTATATTTTTCGTCCTCAGTAACAGCAGCTTGGAAGTCCTCTAATGTCCATGAGGCCAACATAGGAATCTAGAAATAGAAGGTTGTCAACCACACATCTGATGCTACATACAAAACTGTACCATATAATGCACCACGCTTTTTCCTTGGAATGAAAATTATTTTAAATAAAAAGGTACCTTTCCAGATTTCACTTCATCTTTAATTAAAGCCCTATCATCTTGATACTGAAAAGAAAATATCAGAAACCATCAGTTATACGGTCAAAAATGGAACACAGGTATATATGGGATTGAAACATGAATTAAATATAAACAAAACACACACCAGATTTATTCAAAACATGAACATCAAATAAATCAACAAGTGAAATTTTACAGATTTTCAACCAAATTTGAATAATATGACCCAACCTAATTGGGCATATTAATGATATAAGCTTGCAGCTGCAGAGCGCGAACAATCATGAAAGAGGAGAATATACAAGAATCCATTATTATTATAATTCAACTGAGATTTAACTATTCAAATTTGAAAAACAAAAAGCGATTATCAGATGGAACAGCAAGCAAAGCTGTACCATTCCTGATTGAATCATCACCATCAGAAAACAAATAGACACAATTGGCATGATCTGATAGATAATCTCCCATGTTGCCACCATAAAAGAGAAGACTCTATCCTTTCCTTTTGAAGAAAACTGACGCCATGAAAAATAAAAACACTGTTCCAAATTGTTCCAACTATTTAAGAGGTAAAAGAGCAAGTTCAATTATAGAAAAGAGAACCATCAATTTTACTCCCTCTGTCCCATAATGTAGGACGTTTTTTTTACAATATGTAGTGTCAAAAAACGTCTTACATCATGAGACGGAGGGAGTACCAATTTTTATGGGTATAAGTGATAGGGCATCCCCAAGATCATGGCAGCAGGGTTATCAAATTTTTTCAACGGTGTATAGATGTTGGCAGCAGGAATATCAATTTCTTGTTCATCAGTGTATCAGTTCCCCCAACAATGATGCAAGCTCCAAGCTATTTTCCAATGATAGGTATCTTTACTAGCATATAAAAGGGTTTCTCTATCCCAGCATGCTAAAAAAGACCTAAAAATAGCAATTTAACTAACTTTAAGACAATAAACTTCACCCAAAAGACCAACTTAACCACAGCTTAAAAAGTCTTTAATAAACATGGAGCATGAATGCAGAATTTTTTATCAGTAAGAAAAACTTGGATGAGCGTAGCAGCAAGCTGAAGAACAGAGCTGGCTGAGAGGTTGACAGTTGCTTAACGTGATTAGGTCTACATGTTTTTATCAGTGGCAAAGCAAGTGTATTTAGCTAGTATACTAAGTGATTAACACCGTGCCTTTAAAATGATTGTTAACATTTCAGTGTTTCCTCAAAACAAAACATTTCAGTGCAGCATTTATCAAAGTTTGTCGATCTTCGATAACAGGGATCGGTGCAGCATTTATCAAAGTTCGTCGATCTTTGATACAAAACAGGAACCACCGATCCAAGTACTAAAACAGATAAACTGTAGTAGGACGTTCACAAATTGATAAATGATTACAATAATGTCATCAGAATTTTGAGAAATTAACCTGCTTATCAAGCTCCTCCATGACATCATCAAAGAGTTCTTTTGGCATCGAGCCAGACAAGTTTGAAGCAACTGCCAGGTACGCACGTGAATCTTTTAGCTGTAATGATAAATTTAAGGAATCAGGAATTCAGGATAAACTTCGTTTAACATTTGATTTAGGAAAAAGTGTACTCTTCATCCCTCGACTATTGGCAACATCCACTACCCTCAACTCTAAGACCAGACAAAGTTTGTCTTTCAACTATTGTCAAAGTCTAAATTACAAACACTTTTTATCCCTGGGCCAATATCACTCTTGTTTTGAACCACACAGCACCTACCTATACAAGGCTTTTCACACGCAAGAAGTGATTTAGCATCCGGTCAGCAAGTCATTAAAAAGCCAAAAATATCAACATAATCACTGTGTTTTACTTAAGATGCTGCATCATATACATGGATGTCAGAGCTTCTGAATGGATGGCATAGCTGTGACCAGCAGGAGCATGAGGGCAGAAGAACACACACAGGCAGACACCATAGCCAGCAAGACAGGCAGCAGCTTCTGAAGGAGAAGAGAGTAATCTAAATTGATAACTTAAGATTCACATACAGCCAATAGCTCCTTATATGTCAGATATTTCAACTCAACACAAAAGAAGGGAAATCCTAACATGACTCTAATCCTAAGCTGTTACGAACCTATCAACCTGCAGACTTGGTTGAACAGGGCCTCTTCTATTGCGATCCCAACTACTGCTACAGTTTAGTCTGTCCTACTGCTTAATGCACCCTACACCTGCTATAGGGTATTCCCCATATCACAGAGGCAGAGATGTGGGATGTAGATGGACCAAAGCAACTTTGAAATAGTCAGTGATGAACAGACAATGTTATGGTATGACAGTTGAGCGACCATTCTATCCGGTTTTAGAGTTGAGAGGCGCCACTGAAGGAAAAAATATTTCCTTTTAACCCATTACAAAAGTAAATGTTTCAATAACCTGTGAACAGTAGTCACGCCAGTAAGTTTTTGCGTTAAGTGTGCCATCAGCAACATGTTCTTCCATCATCTTCCGAAACTCATCAGCGGTTTTCCGTTCTTGTCTCCTTAATTGCTCCTGTATTTGCAGAGTACCAACAATTACGTCCATATCAGTAAAGCATTAGAAATATATTAGTGATGAAGATAACAACAAACCTTCCGAATTCTCTTCTGTTCTTCCTCTTCTTTTCAAGATGCCTTATATAGTCCTGTAACAAACAGAGATGTTTTGTTAAGCCACAAAATGAGAAGAACTGATATAGAGTGCAGAAGATACAAACTTGAAAAACATCCAAGCGGTCAATCTTCTCAAGTCGGGCATAGCGTTCATCATCCTCTAGCCGATCTTGTACTTTTCGCCACTGGGTGTTTGCCTGAGCATACAATCTCACAATGATGACACTCTGAGCAAGTGAACATATACTAATTCACTAGATGATAAGGTCAAAGCAATAACCTTGATGAAATCACATGACTCAAGAAATTCTCTATATTCTGCTATGCGTCTTTTGTGCTCTTCAGCAGCCTTTGCTTTTTCCTACAATGCAACACAACACATATTAGATAAGGATCGCCATGTGATATATTTTAGGCTACAACATATAAAAACCTCATAGAATAGTTTTCCATCAAAAAAACTCACAACGTTGTACTTGTTGGAAATTAAGTCAGAAATCTGTCATTCCGAGAAAGTGATTTATATTGTTTCGGTACTGATTCATCATAGGATCATTAATCCATTCCTTTGTTTGGTTCAAAGGAATCAGAAAGTCAATCACCAAGTGAATCACAATTAGTAGAACAACCCATGGAAAATTAAACTGAGAAACAGCAGAAAACCTGCTCGCAAACAAAAAATGAACATCCCCCACCCTCAAGCTATGTGTATTATTACTAGGCCAAAGATTCCAAATATCAATACTTAATTAACTCGTGTTGAAATTTAGAAACAAAAAATGAATATCCGCCACCCTTGAGCTGAAGCCTGGCACATGGGTATGTGAGGGGCAGATGTTTTTTGGCCAAAGGCATCTAATTTCCAGGAAACAGGCCGAACTAACAATGTTTTGTTCTTATTAGGGCCACTTCCAGTTTCCTTGAACCTGGGACGAGGCCATTTCTTCATCATGTTCATATCAAGAATACAAAGCAAATTACCAAAACTACAAACCAATACTCCAGGTTACTTATTTGAAACAAACAAAACATCAAGCTGGTTAAAGATGACAAGTTAAAAACATTGATAGCCTAACTGGATTATCTGTGAGATAAAGCAATTAAAGAAGAATTGAACTACAAAAGCAATCAGTTCTCCAAGTTATATAGTATAACAACCACAACTATAAGTTAGGGTTTTCATATCATATAACCTTCTTCTGCAGCTCCACGAGATAGTTCTCAAATAAATCTTCACGCTCCTTGGGGCGTTCAACAGCATTGAACCTTTCATCATGCCCAAACATAGTAATTGCTTTGCTGCAGTGAAAAACAGCATGCTAAGTGTATGCAACAATAACAGAAAGAACCATATTAACAAACAGAAACTTTAATTATTAGAATTAATGAAAAGCATGAAACTTTCCGTTTGGTTGTCATATACAAAAAAGAGCTTGAGAATATACCTCCATCTCAGTGATGATGTAAGGTCCTTGCATTCCTGAAATACGCAACAAAGTGTTTAATATGGTAAAAATAATAAGGAAAGGGAAAGCTTACTAGAGCAATCTTACTTCCAACATTGTGAAAAAATCATCACGTGCTTTCCTTTGCTTGACACGCCTCTCCTCAACTTCAATCTTTTTCCGCTGGTTTAAGTACTGCAAAAACAGCAGATATAACCATAAGCAGACGGTCTACCACAAATCGGGAACACAATGTTAGAGTCAAATGATTCCGTAAAAATGTTATCTCTTGTAAGAAAGAAATGATAACCTCATTGAAAGCTTGCTTTCTCTCTCCAAGAGTTTTCAGAGCACCATATCTTTTGTCACTTATAATAACTCTCATGGCCTGGGGCAAATTATATCACTGTCAGGCATTTGATTTATTTAATTAATCATAGTTCAATTCAATTTCTGTACCTGATCCCATGACCAATCTGACTGAACATTTGCCGATTCAAGCAGGGACTTGAATGCATTCTTTGCTTCCTGTGGTTTGAAAAAAATTAGGGTCACAAAAGTAAATCAATTGCTGATTTTCAATTTACTTCTGTAGTCTTCCTCACCAACTTAGTAGCATAAACAACAGGTTCTTCTTCACTTGTTTTATCCTCCAGCGGAGTAACATTGATCTTCCTGCAGTTGGCATTGTCTTTTTGGCCTCCTGGTGGCAGTAAGAAAGTGTAGCACTAGCATCAATGGACTGAGACAGACAGACGCATTCACAGTTACTCCCTCCGTCCAATAATATAAGAGCGTTTTTGACATTATTGTAGTATGAAAAATGCTATTATATTATGGGACGGAAGGAAATATCTTTAACACAAATGTAAAAGAAAAAAAAAATGCAGTTACACTCACTACGAAAGTACAGTCCAATTTAAAATATTCAAATTTATTTAAAAAACAGAACATGCAAATATGTCTGAGATGTGTGAAAATAGCAGTAAGGAGACTACTCATGATGTTGCCATACTAGTCCTAATTGTAATAGGAACCTCAGATTATTCAAAGAACTTTTCATAAGGTAAAGTTGAGACTACTAAATGTTGCATTGAGCCCATGGTTTCAATCAACAGACCTAAATAAAAACAAGGAATAAAATAGAACTTCTTAGTCCTATGAACTGAATCACAAAATGAGACTTGGTACCATGGCAGTCCATGTACTATTAGAATGTTCTAAACTAATAAGCATACAAAGCAATACCAGTAACACGAAATATTATTCATGTGTCGCATGTAAACCATCTCTTTGCTATTACAGTAACTTTGCTTTCTCAAACTCTCCAAATCAACCGATCAATAAGGTAAGTACTTTGCAGTAATTATAAAGGATCGTGGTACTCGGCAACTCAATAAATTAAGAAACTACTGGTCAGCTTGCATTATCATGGGAAGGGCAAATCTAATAATGCAGGCCTTGCATAAAACAGAGGAAAGAAACTATTCTAAGATAATGACGAGTGGATGAACTCTTGCTAACAACCAATGCTATGTTTGATATAAAATACAAAAAGGTGCCATAATATACCTCCAAATCTTCAGCAGATGCTCCAACTTTTGTGTCAGTAGTACTAGGTACAGATGAACTTCCATAAGTGCTTCTGCAAAGTTCGACACATTAACAAAACCTGCTGCAGATGTGAGGAAGAATAGGGGGAAATTGAGAAAACATCCACAAATACCTGTTTGTCCCTGCATCACTTGCAACTGATGGATCTCCAGTACTCGTTGTAACAGGGGCAACCACAGCAGCACTTGTTCCACCGTTTTGCATGGAACTAGAAGAAGATATATCCCCATTGTATGACGGGCCAGAACCAGGAGGAGGCAAGTTTGCTATCGCATCATGGGAGCTTGGAGCAATTGTTCCTACTAAAGATGAAGACTGTTTGGCAGGTAAGGAAGTCTCCACAGAAACAGAAGAGGATCCAACAGGGGCAACAGTAGTGGATTCAATCTCCCGGGCAGGCTGCTGATTTGATGTCTTTTCTGCTAATTCACGTGCAATCTGAACAGAAAGCCAAAAGTAATTGTAAAAATATTCTGTGTCTTATTACACAATAATTACAGATGTCACGTCAAAAGAAATACCCTTAGCTCGTCAGGAATAGACCATTTGGATTGCTTTGTCACTTTGTTGTAATAGTACCTGGAACAGCAGAATAGTGAGACTACAGAATAAAGAAAATCCATTGAGGCTGACTAAATAACAGAACATCTGTGGCAATTAATTTCAATATGAACTTACTTCCGCCCTTCTGCTGTAGTAAATTCTTTCCATTCAGTTGAAGCGTCAGCCCGCTGTAACATTACAAAAGTATGTAACAGAAACCGTAAATGGCCATTTAATATTAGTGCAAAGAAGTAGAGGACACCAAAATGTAGTCGTCCTACCAGACATTACCATGTTTCTTTAGTTACTATATATGCACCTGCCCTTTGCAGGAGTAAAATGAAGAATGCATTTTGGGCTAATTGTAAATGCTACTCGGCAATAATCACAAGATATATATGATAAGGCAAAAATTGGAAGAGAACATGTTGCACTTATCGTACGAAAAAAGTTAGGGTGTGCTACTGCCGATGAAAGAAAGGAGGATCATGCAAGTATTGTTCCATTGTATTCATCAATTTTGTAAATTTAGATATCAGTCATGTGAAAACAAAATAATACATAAAATGCAGGCATGCAACACAGAAGTTGTGCATGTTACAGAAGCAGATAAATTATCAATTTTATACAAGCAAAGCCAACTGTTTAAGCCTAGCATCATTGGAACTGCGATATCAACAAATGAGTTATACCAGCTAAATACCAAATGATGATAATGACAATCAATATGTTGATAAAATTAACAACAATATGTTGAAATAGCACACTGAAATTAAAGTCAAGACCTCATGAGAACAAAGACTATATTAGGAAGCAATGGAAATATATAAAACGTACATGACGTATAAAAGATATAAGCACAACTAACCTCCAAAGGGGTCATCAACTCAGCAGGTTTCTCCCAACTTGATTGCTTTGTCCTCTTATTGTAATAGTACCTAGGTAAAGAACGATACCAAGCAAAGCAAATAAGCAGACAGACCAAAAGGTGCAACAGAATCAACAGGAGTACATCACGAAGTTATTATTTAAAACAGAAAGTAATAGAAAGATGACTTACTTCTTTCCATCCCCTGAACTGTGCTCTTGCCAATCCGCAGAGCTAGGTTCAGTTGAGCTCACCTGCACATTTGCTAACTGAGTAGTTGCACAGGCAAGGATATCCAATTTTAAGTAGCATACAAAATGAATGATGCTAGAGTGGTCTTTTAGTAGACAAAAATCAAGTGATGGAAATGTAAAAGAGGCCCTGCAGCAACTTACTGGGGGCACTGAAGCTGAGAGAGACTGATGCCCAGGCTGCACCATTGGCGACACAAGAGGTGCGCCCTGACCCGGGGCTGTGCCCCAGGGTTGAGATCCAGGAGGAACCGATGTTGGTTGATACTGAAATGTAGCATTAATTAACTTGTAAGCAAGGAAAATATTCTAATTATTGACATGGAGAAGCATTCCATGCATATTCGTCAATGGGGAACGGTGAGAAACAAAGGCATACGGTATAAGAAGGAGGCTGCATAGGGGTGCCCATGGTGGGCATAAGCCCACCAGGGAATACAGCTTGCTGCTGTGGCTGCATAGGAGCTGATGACATAGGTCTAGCTGCCTGGTACGGCATAGGAACAGCTTGCGATGCAGGCGGAACATGACCAGAGTGAGGCATATGTGGCCCAGGTTGCTGAAAATGTTGCATCTGCCCTGGCATGCCCATGTTAACTCCTGGCATGGCCTGACCAACAGGCCGATACTGTTGTGGCGCTGGTTGCATGAACTGAGGAGGCTGTTGTGGCGGACCTGGTGGCCACTGAAAATGGAGCACATAGTAGCTATTAATAACCTAACATATGATTATTAAGGTGCAGACTGCAGAAGGAAGCAAAAAACAAAATGAGATGTCCTTATTTACCTGCATGGGCATTGGTTGTCCCATATTTTGTGGTGCGGTAGAACCCATCATAGGAGGCCGGGGGGGCTGCTTGGAAGACAATTAATGGGGTTACCAAACTTGGAGACCACGCAACAAAGATAAATATTCATGTGGTGAATAACCACATTACGATCGAGGGGGGGTGGTAACTTACCTGAGGCGGACCAGGAGTCTGCATATTACTCGCCATTAAACCGCATCAAACGACACGGATAACAGGAGGAATGTTACCTGCCAAGTGACAAATTGAGATGTTAGAATAGAACCTGCAAATGACACGATTGACTGTCTGTCAATCTACGATTGTATCGTGGTTGCATAGAGGACAGAAGGCAACTCGGGACTTTGGCACCCCTTCCATCTCAGATCTACGGGCAGAAATAAAACAGGGCATGCCTTCTTTTCTGGTTAGACAGGCATGTTTCTGGTGAGCAAAACCTGACCGTTGGATCAGGCTCGACTCACTCAAACCAGTGATACTAACCGACATAGCTCAAGCCCTCCTCACCACACCACCCTAGCTCATAAATGCCTGCCTGCCTACGTCCCGAAGAAAGCATACGGTATTTTAACCATCAAGCTCATCTCCTGCATCTACTGGAATCAAAATATGGCGCGCACAGGACTAGGAGTCGAAATGCACTTGAATCGACACTACAAGCCTTACCAGCTACCACTACAGATAAGCCACCTAACCTAAAAAAGGACTGCTAGGCTAGCTTTAGGCTAAAAAAAAATCTAGGGTTCACATAACCTCTGACTATCAAATCTAGGGCAATTCAGGATTTCCGCAGCCCTCCCATCTCAAATCTCCTGCAGAAAAAAGAAATACGGGGCATGCTTTCCTTTCTGGTTATAAACAGATGTGTGTTTGGTGCGCAAAACCTGACCGGATCTGGCTCGATTCACCAGAACCAGTGATACCGCTAGCCGACACACCCACGTACCTCATCGCCACACCGCCTTGCTCATAAACACTACCTGCCAATCTACTGCCCGAACAAACTACACGGTTTATTAACAATCCCTGCCCTGCGTCTACTGGAATCAAAATATGGCGCGCACAGGACTAGGAGTCGTGCACTTGAATCGACACTAGAAGCCTTACCAGCTACCACTACAGATAAGCCACCTAACCTAAAAAAGGACTGCTAGGCTAGCACACGAGGCGAAAAAAAAATCTAGGGTTCACATCCTCTGACTATCAAATCTAGGGCAATTCAGGATTTCCGCAGCCCTCCCATCTCAAATCTCCCGCAGAAAAAAGAAATACGGGGCATGCTTTCCTTTCTGGTTATAAACAGATGTTTGTTTGGTGCGCAAAACCTGACCGGATCTGGCTCGATTCACCAGAACCAGTGATACCGCTAGCCGACACACCCACGTACCTCATCGCCACACCGCCTTGCTCATAAACACTACCTGCCAATCTACTGCCCGAACAAACTACACGGTTTATTAACAATCCCTCCCCTGCGTCTACTGGAATCAAAATATGGCGCGCACAGGACTAAGGAGTCGAAATGCACTTGAATCGACACTAGAAGCCTTACCAGCCACCGCTACAGATGAGGCATCTACACTACTGCTGCGCTAACACACGAGACACAGAAAAATCTAGGGTTTACATAAACCTCCGACTAGCATTGAAAACAGGCTGTCAGCGTACAGTGGCGGCCCGGATCTAGACCGTCCTCAGGCGCTCACCGGCGCCCAACCAAAATTCACGGAGGCTAACCATCGATAGGGTCCTAGATAACCAGCGGAGGACCGGAAAAAGCTCATACCTCGGGGGAACAGCGCCCAGGGACCGCGGGCGGGGCCGAGGCGGGAGGGGCGCGACGCCGGAGCGGGGCGGGACGGGAGCGGGCGACGTGAGGCGGCGGTCGGCGGCGAACCACCGGCCGCGACCGAAGGTTGTGCGTCGTCTCGGATGTATGTGTGTATGTGTGTAATTCTGGGTGGCGTCGGGGTGGGCGGGAGGGGCGACGGGGCTGGGCGGTGGGCTGGGTCGGCGGCGGCGTGAGGAACCCTAGCGGAGCGGCGCGGGGCGGGGCGGGGCGGCGGAGTGGGGAACCCTAGCGGAGGGGGGCGGGGCGGGCGGCGAGAGGAGAGGGACGACTCGCTGGCTGCGGTTGGGAGCCGCGAGTCGGGCGTGAGGACGTCGGGTCTCGGTCGGTCGGGACTCGGGGCTCTGATGGAACTGGGACTGGCCCCGGCCCGGGCCACCTTCCAGCGATTTATAAATACGAAAAATAATACGGCATTTAACGCGTATACCCCAGTATTAATGTGCTTCCCTGAATACGCGATCTTTTCAAACCTCATCGATAAATATCGCCCACACGATAAGTCCTGGAGTCTACACTACCCTCGGTCGGTCGGATTAAAGTTGGGTGTCACACCTTTGCTTAGTGTTGCGAACCAACCTGTGGACGGTTAGCTGGACAGTGGTATCTCCAGACCATCAGGGGTTCAAGTATTGTGCTTGCATTTATCCTGAATTTATTTCAGGGTTTTCGGCGATGCACGTTCAATGGGAGAAGACGCTCCCATCTGTAAAATCTCAACATGATATGTTGGTTCAGTCTATCGAAAGTGCTTAGGGATGAGCGTATGCGCGTATATATGAGCGCTTGCGTTTGTACTGTGTTAAAAAACCTTGTTTATTGTTGGTATTTTCAATTTATATGTATAGCCAAAAAAGAAATAGCAACTCCAGCGAGGGAACATCGTTCGTTTCGTGTGTATGGTTTTGCACCATTGGTAATTCAGATGAGTTGGCTTATTTTTGCAGGCTAAGGTGGGCTTCGGTCATTTGTAATGCGACACAAAACAAGCATCTTTCATAGCGCTGTGTTTCATCGAGTTTCTTTTCTTTTTCATGTCAACCTTGCATCCAGCTAACTCTTGGTTGAAGCAGCGTCGCGGTCCTCTTCTTTGAGCCACCGATTGATCCTCCCGTAAGAGGACAATGCTGCCCCAAGTATAATCATGGTTTGACAGGGTTGATCGAATCCAACAGCATAAATAATCCTCTAGAGACACTTTTTCGATGTTTTTGAAGTTGTTAGTTTTAGTTTATTTCCCCCTCTGCACTCACATCGTTGCATATTTGTCCTTTTGCAAGTGTGCGGAGTGAAAAAATATGTTTTTAATGGGAGGTTGTGTATCTTAACTTTCTTCATCATCAATGGATCGCTTCTTCATCATCTCCATTCATGAGCAAGTACATAGTTTCAATGAATATCTTGCCATCCATAACTACCAAAAAAAGAGCACACCATCTTGACTATCTGCATCACCATCCTTGCGGGATGCTTATGAGTTATGACCCTCCTAATGGTTAATACTTGAGTAAACGAGGGGATGAATCAAACGCTACGACCATGTGCATGTCATGTTTTACCCCATGTTGCCCTAGTATTAGCATGTATATCATTAGCCTTTGTAATTTGTTGGCGTACTCATTACGTGGGCCGATAAATATGTGTTGCATGCACTCAAATCAGTGGCTAAATCAGTTAGCAATGCTAGGTTTGCTCGAATAGTCCATTTGGTTAACCGGAAAGTTTTCATGACTTGGCACGTGTGGGTAGCCATTATTGTTGTCCTTAAGTGCAGGTGGTCGTCGATTCATTGATGTGTTTATAATCAAGACAATGATACTTTCATTAACCGATAACAAACCTACTTTGATTATGCTAACGAAACTGAGCTTTAGCAGCATTAATGTTAGGCGCCCATCGATTTGTTTCCCCTTGTTAGTAACGGCAAATGGCGTATGGCGAACCAAAGGTGAATTAATACCTAATAGACATGGTTGCTCAGAAAGGCGACAAAACAATTGAGCTCAGTTACTACACCACGTCAATGCTCGTACCTAACGCGTCTTTTATCGTATCCTACGGTTGCCCGAGATCGTTCATTATTACCCTCATAATTCATGTCGTACACTTAAGATATAGCCGCCAAAATCACTTCCCATGCATCACAAACTTGTCCACAAGTGCACAGATGCTCAGAGCACTTATAGCCTAAAGCCAAACTTTGCATCTTCTCATCTTCTCTAAAATTTCTATGTTTGGTTTGAGCTAACTGATACGTCTCCAACATATCTATAATTTTTGATTGCTCCATGCTATATTATCTACTGTTTTGGGCAATATTGGGCTTTATTTTCCACTTTTATATTATTTTTTAGACTAACCTATTAACCGGAGGCCCAGCCCAGATTTTTGTTTTTTGCCTATTTCAAAGATTTCAAGAAAAGGAATATCAAACGGAGTCAAAACGGAACGAAATCAACCGGAGAAGTTATTTTTGGAAGGAAAGCTACCGGATGGACGATGGACTTGGACCCCACGTCAAGGAAGGAACGAGGAAGCCACGAGGGTGGAGGGCGCGTCCCCCTGCCTCGTGGGGCCCTCGTGGCTCCCCTGACGTGCTTCTTCCGCCTATATAACTCCACGTACCCTAAAACTTCCGAGCGGAGAATAGATCGGGAGTTCCGCAGCAAAACCTCTAGAGCCACCAAAACCAATCAGACCTGTTAAGCACCTCACGGGAGGAGGGAACCTCATCTGTGGCCATCTTCATCATCCCGATGCTCTCCATGACGAGGAGGAGTAGTTCACCCTGGTGAGGGTATGTACCGAGCTATGTGTTTATCTCTCTCTCTCGTGTTCTTGATTTGGCACGATCTTGATGTATCATGAGCTTTGCTATTATAGTTGGATCCTATGTTTCTTCTCCCTCTCTACTCTCTTGTAATGAATTGAGTTTTCCCCTTGAAGTAATCTTATCGGATTGAGTCTTTAAAGATTTGAGAACACTTGATGTATGTCTTGCCGTGCATATCTGTGGTGACAATGGGATATCACGTGATTCACTTGATGTATGTTTTGGTGATCAACTTGCGGGTTCCACCCATGAACCTATGCATAGGGGTTTGGCACACGTTTTTCGTCGTGATTCTCCGGTAGAAACTTTGGGGCACTCTTTGAGGTTCTATGTGTTGGTTGAATAGATGAATCTGAGATTGTGTGATGCATATCGTATAATCATACCCACAGATACTTGAGGTGACAATGGAGTATCAAGGTGACATTAGGGTTTTGGTTGATTTGTGTCTTAAGGTGTTATTCTAGTACGAACACTAGGGCTGTTTGTGACACTTATAGGAATAGCCCAACGGATTGATTGGAAAGAATAACTTTGAGGTGGTTTCGCACCCTACCATAATCTCTTCGCTTGTTCTCCGCTATTAGTGACCGTGTGGAGTGACTCTTTGTTGCATGTTGAGGGATAGTTATATGATCCAATTATGTTATTATTGTTGAGAGAACTTGCACTAGTGAAAGTATGAACCATAGGCCTTGTTTCCTATCATTTGCAATCATCTACGCTCACTTTTACCACTTCTTACCTTGCTGTTTTTATATTTTCAGATTACAAAACCTATATCTACCATCCATATTGCACTTGTATCACCATCTCTTCGCCGAACTAGTGCACCTATACAATTTACCATTGTATTGGGTGTGTTGGGGACACAAGAGACTCTTTGCTATTTGGTTGCGGGGTTGCTTGAGAGAGACTATCTTCATCCCTCGCCTCCCTACGGATTGATAAACCTTAGGTCATCCACTTGAGGGAAATTTGCTACTGTCCTACAAACCTCTGCACTTGGAGGCCCAACAACGTCTACAAGAAAAAGGTTGCGTAGTAGACATCACTAACCTTACAAACAATTTGGCTAGCCAAAAATTTGTCCAGATTTTTGGTTGCGCATTTTTGGTCGATGTTTGCAGGAAGGAAAACAAGGTTGCTATGGAACATGGGTAGCCATTCAAGGAGGAGCAATTTATTAATCTTTTATACTATTGGACATGAGTATCAGGTTTCAAGATAATGTTGACATGTATACAAAATTAAAAGCTATGTCTAGACTGTACATAAACCAAACATGCATGCATCCTTCGCATAGAGTCATAGTTGCTTTTGGTGTGGCCTTGAGCCTCACGAATCATCTCCTCCCTTCATGGATGATGCAAACAATGTGTTTTAGTTTATGATAAGGTTGTCCTACCAAAACATTGGCTAGCTAAATTTCGCCAGGGCTTTTGTTTACCCTAAGTTGTCCTTCATTGGCATGGAAAGATTAGAAAGGGGGCATTACCACGCCAAAAGGTAGGCAACTATCATCCAACATATGTAAGTTTTCGGCCATGAATAACAACTTGTTAAGGTACACTTTAAACACAATCCAAATACACCTTAAATTCTTGACTACTTCTTCATGTACTAGATGGTCATTGACGGTGTAACATGCCGAGGGTGGCTCATCTCCGGGGAGCCCGGCAGCAGGCTTGCCCAAGGGCTCATAAGGCCCACCACGTGACTGGTGACATGAAGGAGATCATAGGGGAGGAAAGGCGCATAAGTCGGTGGCGGCCTAGATCACATCTCCTCTTTGTAAAACCCTAGGCCCCCATTGTGCATGTAAGGTGGAGGCTACACGGCTCTCATGCTCACCTACTCTCGTGGACTAGACTCTTGGTAGCATTTCATACACTCCATTGTAGTCCCTCTCACGAGGTATACCCACCATGAATAACAATATAAAGCAGTGGAAGGATCGATATAGTCGACTAGAGGGGGGTGAATAGGGGACTAACATTTTTTAGCTTCTTTTAACAAATTAGGCTTAACAACAAAATAGGTTGTCTAAATACAACTAGGTGGACAACCTATAAGACAAGCACAACAAAAACAACAACACAAGCAAGCACAATATAAAACATGATATAAGCTTGCACAAAGTAAAGGTTAGACGTAACCACAAGTGGAACCGGTGGAGATAACGGTGTGTTCCCGTAGTTCCCACCCTTTAAGGGGAGGTATGCATCCATTAGAGCGGTGTCGACGCACAATGCTCTCCAAGAAGCCACTAGGCCACCGTAATCTCCTCACGCCATCGCACAGTGCAAGATGTCGTGATTTCACAAGTGGTGCATTTGAAGGCGGCAACAAAACCTTTACAAACAAGTTTGGGACTCTCTCCACAACTTAATTGGAGGCTACCAATACGACCATAAAGCTTAATCGCAACGGAACGTGGTTCCGAGGTGACCTCTTCTGTCTAGGGTGCCCAAACACCCAAGAGTAACAAGATCCGCAAGAGATTAGCGGGGTAATCAAATTTCTCTTGATGGAAGTGTAGATCAAGGCCTTCTCGTCCAAACCGTAGAGTATCAACAAGTTTTGATGGCTAGGGAAAGGGAGATCAGACGACTTTGAACTTTAGGGCAACAATGGAGCAATGGAGAAGAGATAGGTCTTCCTGTGAAGAGGACCCCCTTTATATAGTATGGATCCAAATCAGCCCCTTACGGAATAGCGCATAAACTAAGTTTTAAACTTCTATCACTCTCGCAAATCATCACCTACTTACGAAATCCCACAATGCCTTCCTCTATGCCCAAGCATGGTAATGTGTCAAGTAGTTGACAGTCATACGACACCACTAGACGAAGAACAACACAAGACATCATCATAACATTGAGCGAAAACCAACTTCACATGATTACTTATAATAAGACTTCTCCCGTGTCCTCAAGAACAAACGGAACTACTCACAAATCATATTCATGTTCATGATCACAGGAGATAAATATATGATTAACAATCTGAACATATGATATTCCATCAAATAAACCAACTAGCATCAACTACAAAACGTAATCAACACTACTAGCAACCCACAAGTACTAATCTGATATTTTGGGACAAAGATTGAATACAAGAGATGAACCAGGGTTTGGAGATGATATGGTGCTGGTAAAGATGTTGATAGAGACGAGTCCTCCCATGATGAGAGGAACATTGATGATGACAATGGCTTCGATTTCCCCCTTCCGGTGGGAAGTATCCCTGGCAAAATCGCTCCGCGGGGGAGCAAAAGTGCTCCTGCCCAAGTTCTGCCTCGAGACGACAGCGCTTCATCCCGAAAGTCTTCTTTTGATTTTTTATTGGGAAAATGGCTTCATATAGGAGAAGGTGGGCCTTGGAGGCCTGCTGGTGGTCCCACAAGCTCATAGGGCACGCCCCTGAGCTTGTGGCTCACTGGTGGGTCCCCCCTGGAGATTTATTTTAATTCTTCTTTCGTAGTTGCGGATGCTTGCGAGAGGGGGTAATCATAAATGGGATGCTTGTTCAAGTAAGTGAAGGAAATATGCCCTAGAGGCAATAATAAAGTTATTATTTATTTCCTTATTACATGATAAATGTTTATTATTCATGCTAGAATTGTATTAACCGGAAACTTGATACATGTGTGAATACATAGACAAACAGAATACTAGTATGCCTCTACTTGACTAGCTCGTTGAATCAAAGATGGTTAAGTTTCCTAGCCATAGACATGAGTTGTCATTTGATTAACAGGATCACATCATTAGGAGAATGATGTGATTGACTTGACCCATTTCGTTAGCTTAGCACACGATCGCTTAGTATGTTGCTATTGCTTTCTTCATGACTTATACATGTTCCTATGACTATGAGATTATGCAACTCCGAATCTGGGAGGAACACTTTGTGTGCTACCAAACGTCACAACATAACTGGTGATTATAAAGGTGCTCTCTGTGTGTCTCCGATGGTACTTGTTGAGTTGTCATAGATCAAGATTAGGATTTGTCACTCCAATTGTCGGAGAGGTATCTCTGGGCCCTCTCGGTAATGCACATCACTATAAGCCTTGCAAGCAATGCAACTAATGAGTTAGTTGCAGGATGATGTACTATGGAACGAGTAAAGAGACTTGCCGGTAATGAGATTGAACTAGGTATTAAGATACCGACGATCGAATCTCGGGCAAGTAACATACCGATGACAAAGGGAACAATGTATGTTGTTATGCGGTTTGACCGATAAAGATCTTCATAGAATATGTAGGAACCAATATGAGCATCCAGGTTCCGCTATTGGTTATTGACCGGAAATGTGTCTCGGTCATGTCTACATAGTTCTCGAACCCGTAGAGTCCGCACGCTTAAAGTTCTGTGACGATCGGTATTATGAGTTGATGTGATTTGATGTACCAAAGGTAGTTCGGAGTCCCAGATGAGATCGGGGACATGACAAGGAGTCTCAAAATGGTCGAGACGTAAAGATCGATATATTGGACGGCTATATTTGGACATCGGAAAGGTTCCGAGTGATTCGGTTATTTTCGGGGGTACGAGGGAGTTACGGGAATACGAGGAAGAAGTAATGGGCCTCATGGGCCAAGTGGTGGAAGAGAGGAGGCGGCGCGCGGCCCCCCTAGCGCAAACCGAATTGGACTAGGGGGCCGGCCCCCTTTCCTCCTTTTCCTCCCTCTCCTTCCTTCTCCTTCTAGTAGGAGTAGGAAAGGGGAGTCCTACTCCTACTAGGAGGATGACTCCTCCTCCTGGCGCGCCCTACAGGGGCCGGCCGGCCTCCCCCCTTGCTCCTTTATATACGTGGGCTGGGGGGCACCCTAGAACACACAAGTTGATCTGTTGATCTCTCCCAGCCGTGTGCGGTGCCCCCTCCACCATAATCCACCTCGGTCATATCGTAGTGGTGCTTAGGCGAAGCCCTGCGTCGGTAGTAATATCATCACCGTCATCACGACGTCTTGTGAAACTCTCCTGCCAAGGTTTGCTGGATCGAAACTTCGCGGGACGCCATCGAAATGAGCAGTGTCTTTGAACTCGGAGGTGCCGTGCGTACTTGGATCGGTCGGATCGTGAAGACGTCCAAGTACATCGACCGCGTTGTGCTAATGCTTCCGCTTTCGGTCTACGAGGGTACGTGGACAACACTCTCCCCTCTCGTTGCTATGCATCGATACGTCTCCGTCGTATCTACTTTTCCAAACACTTTTGCCCTTGTTTTGGACTCTAACTTGTATGATTTGAATGGAACTAACCCGACCGATGGCCTTTGTTTTCAAGAATTGCCATGATGTTGTTTTATGTGCGTAAAACAAAAGTTCTCGAATGACACGAAACTCCACGGAACATCTTAGAAAAAATAATAAAAATCCTCGCCAAAGATGAAGACCAGGGGCCCACACCTATCCACGAGGGTGGGCGCGCCCCCTAGGGCACGCCCCTACCTCGTGGGCTCCCCCGAGACCTTCTCGACGCCAACTCTAACTCTATATATTGGCTTTCAAGAGAAAAAATCGGAGAGAAGAAATCATCGCGTTTACGATACGGAGCCGCCGCCAAGCCATAAAACCTCTCGGGAGGCTGATCCGAGTCCGTTCGGGCTTCGGAGAGGATTAAATCGCCGTCGTCATCATCAACCATCCTCCATCACCAATTTCATGATGCTCACCGCTGCGGCGTGAGTAATTCCATCGTGAGGCTTGCCGGGCGGTGATGGGTTGGATGAGATTTATCATGTAATTGAGTTAGTTTTGTTAGGGTTTGATCCCTAGTATCCACTATGTTCTGAGATTGATGTTGCTATGACTTTTGCTATGCTTAATGCTTGTCACTAGGGTCCGAGTGCCATGATTTCAGATCTGAACCTATTATGTTTTCATGAATATATGTGAGTTCTTGATCCTATCTTGCAAGTCTATAGTCACCTATTATGTGTTATGATCCCACAACCTCAAGTGACAATAATCGGGATACTTCGGTGATGACCATAGTTTGAGGAGTTCATGTATTTACTATGTGCTAATACTTTGTTCCGTTCTCTATTAAAAGGAGGCCTTAACATCCCTTAGTTTCCATTAGGACCTCACGCCACGGAGGGTAGGTAGGACAAAAGATGTCATGCAAGTTCTTTTCCATAAGCACGTATGACTATATTCTAATACATGCCTACATTACATTGATGAATTGTAGCTAGTTCTGTATCACCCTATGTTATGATCGTTACATGATGAACCGTGATCCGCATAATTATCCATCACCGATCCAATGCCTACGAAGCTTTCCATCTCTTTGGTTTACGCTTATTTACTTTCCTGTTGCTACTGTTACAATCACTACAAAATACCAAAAATATTACTTTTGCTTTCATTACTCTTTTGTTACCGTTCCCACTTCTATCATACTACTTTGCTAATAAATACTTTGCTGCAGATATTAGGTTATCCAGGTGTGGCTGAATTGACAACTCAGTTGCTAATATTTGAGAATATTCTTTGGCTCCCCTTGTGTCGAATCAATAAATTTGGGTTGAATACTCTACCCTCGAAAGCTGTTGCGATCCCCTACACTTGTGGGTTATCATGCATCACCATGATCATGTGTGTGCGTAAGAATTTTTTTGAAATTAGTACGTTCCCCAAGAGTAAGAACAACACCCAAGCACGAATCCACCCACATATCAAATTATCAAAGTATTGAACGTGAATCAATTAAACATAATGAAAGTGACTAGACGAAAATTCTCATGTATGCTCAAGAACGTTTTCCTTATTATAAGAGAATGTTCCGGCTTGTTCTTTACTATAAAAATGATTGGGCCACCTTGCCGCACTTTTGTCACTAATTATTTTATTACAAAACTATTTGTTACCACTATTTTGAGTACTTGCACAGAATACCTTGCTAAAAACCACTTATCATTTCCTTTTGATTCTTGTTGGGTTCAACAATTTTATATCGAAAAAAACTCCGGTTAATTCCCTATAATTGTGGGTCATTAGCTAGCCACTCCCCCAAGTCCCAGGTAAGAAATAGGAGCGCATGCTATTCGATCTTTTCTGCATTTTTCCTTTTCTTTGTTTTATTTTGTTTATTTTCCTTTTTCATTCTTTTCTTGCATTTTGTTTCTTTGTTTTCATTTTGTTTCTTTTACGGTTTTCTTTGTTTATTATATTTTTGCATACATTTTCCTTATATGTGATAAATATTTTCTCTATACACATTTAACATTTTTATTTTTTTACATAGATTGATTTTTTAATATATTTATTTTGAATATTTGGATTTTGTTGCTTCATTTTAATCTTTTTGCATTTCTTTCTTTGTTTTTATATTCCTTTATTATTTTTTGTTTCTTTTTTTGGTTTTTCTTTGTTCTTTTGGTTATTATTCTTTTTTTTTGTACATGTCAACAAACGTATTTCTATTACATGTCTAACATTTTTCCAACACAAATTATATGTTTTTGTATATGTCAATATTTTCTCTATACATAATTTTACCATTTTTCAAATACAAGATTAATTTTTTTTAATATGTAGTCATCATTTTTCTATACATTTTCAACAATTTTAATGCTTGATTAACAGTTTCAAATGATAGTAACATTTTTTGAATACATAGTCGACATTTTTTATGGAAATTAACATTTTCCAAATGCTGGATTAAAATTTTCAAACACTTGTTCAGCATTTTTTTAAATTCTTGATTAACATTTTTATATACATGAGCAAATTTTTTCATTATTTTTAATATACGGTCAACAATTTTTCTATACACATTTAGCATTTTGTCAAATGCTTGATTAAAATTTTTTCAAATACTTGTTCAATATTTTTCAATGCTTGATTAATTTTTTTATATAAAATAATCAACATATTTCTTTATTTTTCTAATACATGGTCAAGTTTTTTCCTATACACTTTTAACATAACACAAATGCTTCATCAACATTTTTCAAAAACTTGTTTAATTATTTTTTAAAATGCATGATTAACAGTTTTTTTATACATGATGAAAACAATTCATCATTTTTTAATATATGATTACATTTTTTCTATACACATTTAATTTTTTTTCCAAATGCTTGATTAACATTTTTAAATACAAGATCAAGTTGTTTCACGCAAATTTTATTGTTTTGTATACATTTTTTAAAATACGTGATAAACATTTTCTCTAGATACATTTAACATTTTTCAAATGCCCGCTCAACATTTTTTAAATGTTTTATGTAGATTGATTTTGTTCCCGCAAACAAAAGAAAAAATAAAGCAAAAAAGAGACATATTAGCGCGCCTGGGCCAGCCCAACTCGCGCGAACCTTCAACGAGACTTCCGCTCATGTCGTGGGATGCGAGACATATTTGTTCCGCGGGCACGAGTGGGTGACCGGTCCGCGGGAGGCGGCGCACCATGGAGTGTGAGGTGCTAGGGTTGCGAGAGTGCGTGGGGTGAGCGGTTCCGCGTCGTCCATCCAGTTTCGTGGTCTCACCACATTCCGCATCTGGGCCAAATATTCGGTCCGCGGGAACGAGCGGGTGACCGTTCCATATGTCACGTGAGAACGAGGCTTAGGAACGGGTTGGACCCGTGCCATTCCAGTGTTTGACTGCAACCAAACACATCCATGAGCGCACGCGAACGTCTTAGCGCATTTGAAACAAATAAAGTAGGGAGAAAAATAGCGCATGCAACATTCGATCTCGTGATTCCTTCCAAGCGCTGGTAGGCACTAAGACAGAATGGAGTTTCCACTTACGTTAGTTTAGCAGAAACTATTTGAAGGAAATACGTCGGGTTTCCACTTTCTTTCCTTTTTTTTAAAGTTTTTTCTCTTGTTTTCCACTAGTTTTTCTTTGTTTCTTTCTCCGTTTTTACTGGTTTTTTCTTTTTCTTTGATCTTCTTTGGTTTTATTTGTTTTTTCCTTCATTTTTCTTGAGTTTTGTTTCTTTCTTTCTTGTTTTCATATATTTTTCCTTTGGATTTTCTCCATTATTTCACTCTTTTCCAATACACATTATTGTTATATATCTAATACATTTTTCTAATAAATGTTTAATATTTTTAAATACAAGTTTATTTTTTAATACATGGTCAACATTTCTTGTATACACATTTTTTAAACATTTTTAAGTACCATATTAACATTTTCTGAATACATGGTCAACATTTTTTCTATACATATTTAACATTTTGTTTTTCATATGCTTAATTAAGATTTTTCAAATACAAGTTTAACATTTTTTAATACATGTTCAATTTTTTTCTATACACATTTAACATTTTGGAAATACAAGTTTAACATTTTTTGAATAGAAGGTCAACATTTTTTCTATGCACATTTTGCATTTTAAAGTTTCAATTTTATTTTTTTTGAATACATGGTCAATATTTTTTCTATACACATTCAGCATTTTCAAATACAAGTTCAATATTTTTTAAATACATGGTCAACAGTTTTTTATACACATTTAGCATTTTCAAATACTAATTCAACATCTTTTGAATACATATTTAACCTTTTTTGTATACATATTTAACATTTCCGGATGCTTGATTAACGTTTTTTATATACACGATAAAAAATTCATCATTGTTAGTACTTGATCAACTATTTTTCTGTATATGTTCAACGTTTTTCAAATGCTTGATTAACATTTTTCAAATACTCAATATTTTTCCTAATGGCTGATTAACATTTTTAAGAATACTTGTTCAACATTTTCCGAATGCGGATTAATATGTTTCAAATACTTGTTCAACATTTCCAAATAGTTGTTCAACATTTTTTCAAATGTTTTTAGTAGATTGTCGTTTGTAATATATATATCTAGAATATTTTAAAGTATAAACATAAGTAGAAAACATAGCAAAAAACGAAAACTGAAAACGTAATAAAAAACCAGAAAAAGACTGTGTGGCATCCGCGCTGTTTGGCCGCCCATCTCGCTAGCCCCTTTCAGCGAGTCAGAACGGGCCAATCCAACAGCCCATGCGGCACCATCCTTCGTTTCCGTAGCGGCCCACGCATCAGCCTCACCAATCCCCCCGTCCTCTGCTCGCAGCCGCGCCGGAGAAGAGACCGAGAGTGCCGCCGCGATGAGTCACCGCAGGCGACCTCACGCCGCCGGCCCGCCGCCACCCCCGGAAGAGGGAGGAGGAGATTCCTCTCCGCAGCCGCCGCGGATCCGGCCGTGGCCGGAGCGGCGGGTGCTGGCGCTCGCGCTGGCGTTCCGCGCGGTGAACGCGCTGCTGGTGCGCACCTACTTCAACCCCGACGAGCACTGGCAGTGCCTCGAGGTCGCCCACCGCGTCGCCTTCGGGTAAGCTCGCCGCCGGCTCATGCCCCCCGTTCCGCGGGTGCTAGCTACGCTACCGGATCGGGATCGGACGACCCTGTCCGGCTGTCCCCATTCAACAGCGCGAGGCAGCCCCGTTCCGCTATGGGATGCCCTGTCCGCTCGCGCATCCTGAAGTTTCCATGCTGGATTGCTGCTGCTGCGTTGGATGATTTTGGCTGCTGCTTTTGCAGGTACGGCCACCTCACCTGGGAGTGGAAGCGGGGCCTTCGAGGTTACCTCCACCCGCTGATCTTCGCTGCCCTTTACAAGTTTCTGGGGCTTCTCCACCTCGATACCCCGTGGTTCATGGTAATTACTCCGGCATTTTTGGAAATGAAACCGGTAGAGTGTGTGTGCTAGATATATTTTTGAGCAAATATCACTTGGAGGGGAGAAATGTGATTTTTAGTCACAAGTCATGTGGAGCTTGAACTGTCAGTGAACATAGGTTATGATATTCTAGCGGTAGAGTGAGAGCGATGTCCAGGATTATGAGGACCTCAGTTTGAATAGGCTATGTTTGGTAAGAGGGTAATTACATTCCTTATTCATTTTGTTTTCTGATGCAAATGTCGTCCAGAACATCCAGAATGTGATTTCTGTTTCTATTGATTATAGCCAATTGGGTAGCGGATTTAATATTAGCAGGTTTACCATTTTCCACATGCAGGGAGCATGTTCTTATCCATTTATTCACTTCTTTTGTAGGTGATGGCTCCACGGCTTCTACAGTCAGTATTTGCAGCGTTTGGAGATCTATACTTGTATAAACTCTCCAAACTTATTTTCGACGAGCACGTTGCCCAGTGGACAGTATCCTTGAACTCATCTGTGTCGATATAATTTTACTTTCACGAGTAACTATTGCTGTTACCTGCTGGATGGCGGCCTTAACAAATCATTTACAGTTATTTTCGCAGTTGGTGAACTGGTTCATGTTTTTCTGCATTACACGGACTCTATCAAACAGCTTGGAGACAGTTTTGACTGTGGCTGGACTCTATTATTGGTTTATTGCAATCGAGTCTTCCAAGGGAATTTCAGTTATTTCAAAGCAGAAGGCCGCCAGCTACCAAAGTGCTCATTCAAGAAAAGTGGCACTACTCATAGCAGCCTTGGCCTGCGCCATTCGGCCAACAAGTGCCATAACATGGTTGTATGTTGGTCTTTTGGACTTCATTTATATAAAATTGAAATGCCGATTTTTGTTTCTTGAGGTCATTCCTATAGGGTAAGAAGTCATCATTAAACTCATGTCATACTTGGTAGACTCTTTTATTATGCCTTTCCTGTATCGTTTCTTGGTCTGTTTCACTGCATTTGGGTGGGTGGGGAGGTGCAATTTTCGTAGGGTAGCAGCAAGACAGATTGCTTATAGTCAGAGTTGTAAGATGAAGTTGTAAAAATTTAGAATGTTATATTGTCATTAATTATCTTTATTGGCAACAGTTGCATCTTTCTTCTTTTGGTTCCTTTTTTTTCCTGTCACAACTGACAAAACTTCCATGCGAAATTTCTTGTTGTTTCATATTTATGCAGGGCCATTGTCCTTGCAGCAACAACATTCCTTGATTGGTGGATGTATGGTTCCCGGGTCATAGTGCCACTTAATTTTTTGAAATTCAACCTATTTTCTTCAGGAGGAGATTACTATGGAACACACGTCTTCCACTGGTATTTCACCCAAGGTTTTCCATCTATGATTTGGACGTTCTTACCACTTTCAGTTTCTGGAGTCATAAAGTCTCGAGAATGGAGGCTTTCAGGTCTAATTGCCTGGGTATTAGGGGTTTATAGCATACTTGGACACAAAGAGTTCAGGTATTCGCCTCTTCTCATTAGTGTATACCGTTCTTGGAATCAACTAATATCTTCTTTATTCACACTCATATAATAGATTGAATACCACAGGTTTGTTCTTCCGGTGCTACCTTTAGCGTTGATGTTCTCGGGTTACTTCTTAGCTGCAATGTCGCAATTCAAGGGTAAAAATCTGCATGGGAAAAGACACTTTTCAAGGTTGCAACTTTCTGTTATTCTTCTCATCATAACCAATGTTCCAATGGCCTTATATATGTCCCTGTTCCATCAAGTAAGCCCTTCTCTTTGTGGTTATGTGTCAACATTGCCTTGTTTTTGATGTTTATCGTATTACTTTGTACGGAAAACTTGTTCTATGGAATACTTTGTTTCGCTGTTACCTCTGATTAGTCTTCCTTTCCAAGATCTTTTTTCACCTGTTGATATGTTCTTATATAGCTATCTGCAATTTTTGTTGTGGCAGAGAGGAACTGAAGATGTCATGTTTTATCTATCAAAAGAAGCCCATAATGGAAGAGTTAAGGGTGTCCTCTTTCTCATGCCTTGCCATTCGGCCTTATTACTCTACCTTACATAGCAGCCTACCTATGCGCTTTTTGGACTGTACTCCCAGGTGGTTGTCTTTTTACTCTTTCTAGTCAAGTAGATTTGATATTTGATGTTACTACGTTGTGCCAAAGGACATAGTCAATGACCCCTGACTTAATTTTTCATGTTCTCAGTGATAATAAAGGGACCCTGGATGAATCAGACCGTTTCCTCATGAACCCACTTGATTTTGTGGGTGAGGTTTTTGGAAATCTGTCTTCCTTCAGTCACATTGTGTTATTTGAATCTGAAGAAAGACATGTAATTCAGTTGCTTCTGCGCGATTCCTTTCAAGAGGTAGTATGCCATTTCACCTTAGTAACAATGTCCTTTTCTTTTTGAGAAGCAAATGCTCATTTTTGTTTATGCATTAGCAGTCAAATTACACTCATAGCAAGCACAACTTGAAAGGAAGGCAGGCAAAGAACCGTACCATATACTTGCTTCAACAAATATGATATTGACTACCCTTTTCTTCTACAAGGGCTACAATCTAGCTGGCACAGTTAAAAAAAGAAAACTATTGTCAAAGAGAGGTCATACTTGAATGTTTGTCCTTTTCTTGTGAGGTTCAGGTGGATTTGAATAGCACGCACCTATAGTCCTATTCCTAAGAACATCATTTTCTGGCTTCCTAGAAAGTATTTCTTATGAAATGGTGAGAATAAGCATAAAAGTATGTAACCTGAGTTTCCAATTGCTTCTACGTTGTGAGCATTGTCTTCACCAAAGAGAACAGTCTTAGTTTCCAAAATTCTTAACAGTTAATACCATTAGGAAATCATTTGTTGTAATTCTCATAGTTAATTGTTTATCACAATTACTGTTACATCTCTTTCAGTGAAATGGATGAGCCGTACTACATTGCACGATCAGTTTCAGTTTTATACTAAATGCCATTTGTTTCCTTTCTTATCTCCTTGATAAGGACTCATTAACATGTGTCATGGTTGACAGGTTCGGAGGTTTTTCCATTCCCACTTCAAGATTGACAGAGACCTTCAATGCCTGTTGTTGTATATTCACGGAGGGATGTGCTATGATTGCTTTTGCCGAGAAAAGCTTGTTACCCCATCTAACAACCTCTGATTGTGTTTCACAGTGTTTTAGTTTGTTATTTCTGAAATTATCTGTAACACTATTGGATACTAGAACTTGGCAATTTCTTATGGTTTTTTAACCCTCCGACATGTTGTGCCGATCCTTTTTGTATGGGTCAGATTTTGTATAACAACATGGAACATGCATAAGAAAGTCTCCATATCCATGATGCACTTCTAAGATGAAAAGCTAGAAATGGCAGTATTTCCTTGAACCAATGACTGATAACAAGAGTGAGGTGCATGGTTTGTTCATCACTTATTTTTTTATTAGCACAAAGTGATCATTACCCAATTAACAAAATATATCCAAAAAATACATGGCATGTACAAATCCCCCAATTTTTTTTTTGTTTCTAGCCTTTTGTTGGCAGCATAAGTGCACAAGGCACACAATCTTATCCATTTATGCTCTGATTTATTGGTTTCTCCAGACACATTTTTGTTATTTATCTGAAAGGTTCAATACATCATCTTAATGCAACAAATGGCATGCTGCTTATGCTTAGTGAAAGGGGAAAATAAAGAATAATCTTTTTTGTATAACCTTTCACCTTTTCTATTGTACTATCCACTGTTGGTGCAATAAATCTCATATGAAATATTGTTACTTGTAGATACTCTTTTTTCTAATTTTAAGTGCCTACAAGTTCTTGCACCCTCCGTACTACTCTGAGGTTTGATTCACATTCACTTTTGTGATTGTAAAATACTAGAATTTCTTTGATCTATTATCACCAGTTTGCATGATGTAAAGTAAAATTGGTGTTGAAGAGTAAAGGTGTTAAAGATATATACAGGAGGTGCATATCTGAGCCTTTACAGAACTGTTCACTAGATTCCTAGAGGAAGATGATAGCTCAAAAAACATTACATAATATATCAACTCTGCTTTTTTAAACATACTGGAATATTTCAAATCATGGTACATAGAAATTTGCTGTTCATGTAAGGAGGTGTGTTACAATTAAAAACAAAATATATCAACTCTGCTTTTTTAGACATACTGGAATACTTCAAATCATGGTACATAGAAGTTTGCTGTTCATGCCAGGAGGTTTGTTACAATTAAAAACAAAATGACACATTTTTGCATGACATTTAAGGCACGAAATATTAAATTCAATCTCTGCTACAATCTATGATTTCATAAGCAATTTATCATCTACCACTTTCTAAATCTAGCGCCATCAGACTTCCGTGCTGTCCAGTGCTAGAAGGGTCATAGTGTGATGAGTTCTCAAGCAAACATTCAGTTTCCCGGCTAGGATTCTGAATCAATTGTTCTCTCCAGGTGCTTCGTATTGATCTCAACCTCTCGGCGACTTCTCTCATTAATGGCCGTTCTTCCCCCCTCATACTCAAGCAACACTTTGCCAGTTGAGCAATTTCTTGGAGCAGCTCCGTTTCGAAGTCTAATATATTCTTGTCCAAGATGAATTGAAGTCCATTTTCTTTCATTGCCAGAAGGAAGGATGATGCAAGGTTTTTCTTTTCTCCAGCACTGTCGGAATAAATTGCGAACTTCATTGTGATGAGCTCTAGGAGCACAACTCCAAAACTATAAACATCACTCTTCTCTGTTAGTTGACGCTCTTGCAAGTATTCAGGGTCAAGATAACCTATAGTTCCCTGTACCATTGTCATAAACTGTATTTCATCCGTAGGAAGCATTCTTGATGCTCCAAAATCAGTCACTTTTGCTGCGTAGTTGTCGCCTAGGAGAATGTTTGGAGATTTTACATCTCCATGAACTATGGGAGGGGATGCTGATGAGTGCAGATATGCTAATGCTTCTGCAGATTCCTGAGCTATCCTGAGACGAGTATCCAGTGAAACGGAAATCTTCTGTTTTTACCATGCATCAGCTCGAATAGGGTGCCGTTTGGGATGCATTCATAGACCAACATTGGGACTTCCACTTCTAAGCAACATCCTAGAAGCTTTACCACATTCCTGTGGTTTATCTGTGAAAGTATAACCATCTCTTGCGCAAATTCATCTTTCTGGTCCATGTTCATAACCTTTGAGCGCTTTATGGCTACCACTCTGCCGTCTTTGAGAATTCCCTTGTAAACAGTTCCATGGCCACCTCTTCCTAATTCTCTGCTTGAGTCGAAATTATTTGTTGCATTCTCTAGTTCTTCCCTTGTGAATATTCTCACTGTATCAACTTGCTTTGACCTGATTTGGTCATATAATAGCAGGCCACCATTTTGTTGGAAGAAAAGCTGCTTTTCTTTCACCAGATTTCTCTTCTGACATTCAATCAGGAGTGCAAAATGCAGATAAGGAGAAGTACTGCACATGCTGAAATACCTGCCAAGAATAACATTCTTTCAGTTTTGGTTCTTGAAAACGCAGGTGAGTTGTGTATCTTTGTATTAAAGAAGAAAGGAAGGGGGTAGAAAACCCCGAGCACACTGGAAGGATACTTGTTTAATTAGCCTGGAAGACTATTTTCTTTCAGTTACTAGAACAAGATTTAGTTTGAGGCACATGCTCAGACGTAAAATGGGAAATTCTACTGCTTTCTTTAGGACATAAGGACGGGTTACTACTTAATAGTTTTATCATTTAGTACATTTGAACGCATAAATAGGTATGCATTTGTTCCTTATGCGATGATAAAAGTGGGCATACGATCTGCATGTAAGTTAATGTAGCATATGCAGCTATTATTTACTACCTCCATCCCAAAATAAGTGTCTCAACTCTAGTACAACTTTGTACTAAAGTTAGTACAAAGTTGAGGCACTTATTTTGGGGCGGAGGGAGTATATGACAACCTTCAGCCTTTTGTGTTTTAGTGGTTTTCTGCTGTCGTTATCAGGAAAATGGCGTTCAGAAAAAAATCATGGAAAAAATATGATTATCTACGAGCTGTGCAAAAGTAAGAAAAATTGAGATATGGAACAAATTGCTGTACAGTACAAGTTATGAAACTTGTTGTGCATAAATGCATCACGATTTTTGCAAAGTTAGAAACATTGGGTTCATATGTACCATGTTCTAAAAATTGGCTCTAGTCATTACTACAACTAATACAATGCATGCATGTGTAAGTGTCCAATTTTTTTGGAGGATGAGATTAGCTGCAAATATGTGTGTTACTCTGGCTTCTGACATGATTATCTGTGGCTTGTTGATCCAATGCAAATTTGTATACAGCTTCCATATTTACAAATAATTATTTTTGAATGAGAGGTACTATTATTTGCTAAATGATAAATTTGTGCTCGATATATTTCATTTTTTTGCTTTAATATAAATAGTTATTTTTAGTGCAAAGTTGAGTTTTTTTTTTGCGGGGAAAATTTGAGTTCTTGTTGTGAAGTACAAGCAACCAATGACATCCAATTGTAAGAAACTCCGCATTGTTTTATAAAAGAGGAACTTTGTGTGTGATCTATTGTCACACACGGGCACTTGGCTACTATTTAAGTATGTAATTTACCATCAGTATCTTTTAAATTATGCAGAAGATTATACTTTCTAGAATAAATGTTACTTTCACTAATGCGCTTATATCAGTTTGACTTATCCATGCTATTGAGATATTTGGAGCATGTACCTGCAAACATTTTTGTTAATCTAGCTCTTTCTGAAACTGCAATTGGGTCACAGGTTTTTCTCTTTGGATCTGCACTCTGAGTCGCAGATTTGCATGAACAATCATAGTCCCCAATTATATTACTGCAAATTCCATGGCAAGGATACTCATCTGGGAAATTGCACTCATTGATATCTGCACACATAATTCAAGAACAGAGAAATAGCTTGAGATCGATGCAGAGATAACTTGAGGTGAACCCAAAGAAGGAAGTGAGTCACCAACCTTGGCATCCTTCTTCCAGGTATGGATTGCCTGCAAAACCATTGTTGCAGGTGCAGAGATATCCTGTAGCATTTGGTGATGTGATGCACCGGCTATTCTTGCTAATGCAGGCATACGTTGACATGTTCTTCACGGCTTCATCACAGTATTCATTTCCAGCAACCCAGTCAAGCAGAGTGGGCACTCCATCCTTGAACTTCTCTTTGAATTTATTATCCTCAAGATAAGAAGCCTCAAACCTGAACCAATCCTGCTCGGCGACAAAAGCATAGCTGCATGGGTTGAAGCCACTCACCTCAGAATTGTCGAATCTGTCATCGAATGTTATATTGGAGAAATTGAGGTTTGGCGCAATAGATGTCTGGCAACAGCCCATTCCAGAGCACTGATCACTTTCATCCACACTTCGCTTGTCTGCGCACATCGAGAAACACCCAGCTCCCACTCTGTGCTCGTTAAAGCCTCCCAGGAATGCAAGGGTGTTGCATCCAACCGCTGTTAATTTGTTTGCCTTGGTTGATATTGTAAAAAACTTACCCGTATTTAACCAGGCCCATCCCCCTGTCTCGTTGAAGCACTTGGATGCAATCAAGGTGGTGACTCGGGCCTGCCCTCCTAGCAGACTGATGTTGTAGATCTTTATTCTGCTGCTTGAGTTATGCCTGTAAACACTGTTGTTCTCGCATGAAACATCGAACCCTTCACGGAAGCAACCTTCACCGATGCCGAAGGGGTATGGGATGGTGAGGTTGCCACATGTTTCTTGGCACCCAGGCTTCGCCATCCTGGACGCTGTGCTGCTCTTGATGCTTGCTAGCATCAGGGTGGCTGCAAAGATTAGGCATGGTAGGGCTCCTGCCATCTCTTTGTGTATTTCTGCCTCCTTTTCTGTCTGTCCTATGATTCAGCTCCCTTTCTCTAACTTGGCTATGCTTATGTAACGAAATGGATGTGGACTAATTGATTTTTCATGTTTTTTTCCCCAATCAGAGTGTAGACTAGGTCAGAAGTGGTTTGGGGTTTGAACTAGCCTTCTTTCAGTCATAAAAATAGCTTGCTTGTCTGCTCTGCAACCCAAACATGAGACGGCGAATTAGTTGGCAGTTTTATTTTATCTTTTGAGAGAGAGAGAGAGAGAGAGAGATTGCTAGAGATGCCACTTTTATGAACCTACTTTTTGTATTTCTTTATCAAATAATTCAAAGTTTTTTTTGGCAGATGGCTCCTATTCTTACACATGGAAACTTTTGTCTACAACTTGGAGTATTAACTTATACACTACTTTTTAGTAACATAAAGTTTCCAACTGGTCATGATCACAGCTTACAAGAGTGTTGAAATTAGTTTAATATTAAGGCAGAAAAGCAAGTCTGTTCTTATATGAGGCACGCGTTTAGATGCAGACACAAAGCGCCTTGCACATATTTAATAGAAAGCCGAAAGAAGGTTCAGGTGAAACTGGGGCATGCATTTACATACTGACCGATATGGTGGTTATAGCAGTGCAATTTCCCCCTTCTATATCCCTTGCTTGGCGAATTGGCCTTTTCTGAAAGCAACTCCCCACCTACCATAGAGGACTGGGCCATCAGATTTTTGTCGCGTCAACAAACTCCATTTGGCTTATTCTCACTGTGCTTCTTTGATGAAAAATGTCACATCTGTACAACTGGCCTTCTATGAAATGGAAGCAGTCGCTGTGTAGACTGTAGTGGGGCAATTGGTAGGCTCCAGGTGATGTTAGACATGCATATAAAACTGGGGAGACTCTTCATATGAAATGTTTCATTAATGTATTTACCCTTTGAATAGTGTAAAATATTGTCACCAGTAACTAGTAGTAGTAACTGCTTAGAAACTTAACCTTATGTTGCCTTGCCGCAGGTGATTGAGCCAGGAAGTGACCCAGGGTCACTCAAGACCGCAACACATCAAGTGAAAGGAAGGTTCCTTGATGAGATCATGGTGGCCTTTGAATCCGTGCCTGGGTCAAGTCATTAAAGAGAATCTTTCAAAAGGGACAAGGAGATAGGCACTTCCTGCTCGATGAAAGCGAAGGTGAACTTGTTCGCGTCACGGCATTAGATGAGACTGGTAAAGGGGGTAAGCTTGCTCTGTGAATTACCTTGGACCAGTTCTGCTGTCTTGATCGACTCCGCCGCGAGAACAGATTTGCACCACAGGTTCGTCCCTGAATTACGCTCGACCAAACTTGTGTTCTTCTGTGCTATGCATTGTGGCGTGGACTAGTTTGTAACAGGGGAACTTACCAGCTCAGCAGTGACATGTCTCTGACAAGTCACTGTTGAATTAGTTTATATATAAGTAAAAAAAGGGAAAAGGAAATACCTGTATTTTTAGAGGGTGTACCCAGTGCTGAAAGACCTGTTTTTTTAAGGAATTAGCAAAAACACACCACAATTCATGTGCTGTATCTCATCAGGTCCATAAGCTTGTACCAATCTGTGACAAATTCTTTGCTGTAATATCAAGAAATTCTGGCTTTCATGTGCACCATACATATACCTTAGCCTGAGGTGTAAATTTTTGTAAGTTAGAGGTGTTCTTGAGGTCATCGGTATATTGTAGTATCTTTGTTCATGGAGAATAGTGTAATAGTGGAAGCAGGTAAGTTCGTGCTAATTACTTGAGACATAGGAAATCCAAAATTAAAATATCTTTTCCCTTCTTGGTACAAATTTTAAAAAAAGAATTAATGCCTCTATGTTTGCAACTGGTATGTGAGATAGTGGAAGCGGGTAAGTTTCTGCTTAATAAATGCGCACAGGCTCGAGTTTGAATTTATCAACGTAGTTTCCCCCTACTTTTTCCTGCTTATTGGTAAGTACTATCCACTGTCGGTGCAATGAATCTCATATGAAAATTTGTTACTGATAATTACTCTACTTTCAATTCAATCCTAGTTTTAAGTGTTGGCAAGTTTTTGCACCCTTCACTGCTTTGGGGTTCGATTTGCATTCACTTCTAAAATACCTGTAATGTATGATCAACAACTTCCATGGTGTAAAATAGGCAACGCTATAGCATCTATTTGTTTTTTTACTGGAAAACTGTAGGGGAGGCTCTGACAGTAATATATTGTCAAATAGAGTAAAAGGTATACAAGATATATACAGGAGTTGCATATCAGAGGCTATACAGAAGGAACTATATTCAGTGGATACAAGCACATGCTAGGAAGGTGATGGTAAAAAAACCTGTTACACAATTTAGCAATTCTTTGTTGTTAACATACTGGAATACTTCAAATCATGGTACATAGAAGTTTACATTCATGTAAGGAGGTTTGTTACAATTTTAAAAATGGCACATTTTTACATGATATTTATGGCAGGAAATATTAAATTCAATCTCTGCTACAATCTATGATTTCATAAGCAATTTATCATCTACCACTTTCTAAATCTAGCGCCATCAGACTTCCATGCTGTCCAGTGCTAGAAGGGTCATAGTGTGACGAGTTCTCAAGCAAACATTCAGTTTCCATGCTAGGATTCTGAATCAGTTGTTCTCTCCAGGTGCTTCGTATTGATCTCAACCTCTCAGCGACTTCTCTCATTAACGGCCGTTCTTCCCCCCTCATACTCAAGCAGCACTTTGCCAGTTGAGCAATTTCTTGGAGCAGCTCCATTTCAAATTCCAATATATTCTTGTCCAAGATGAATTGAAGTCCGTTTTCTTTCATTGCCAGAAGGAAGGATGACGCAAGGTTTTTCTTTTCTCCAGCACTGTCGGAATAAATTGCGAACTTCATTGTGATGAGCTCTAGGAGCACAACTCCAAAACTATAAACATCACTCTTCTCTGTTAGTTGACGCTCTTGCAAGTATTCAGGGTCAAGATAACCTATAGTTCCCTGTACCATTGTCATAAACTGTATTTCATCCGTAGGAAGCATTCTTGATGCTCCAAAATCAGTCACTTTTGCTGTGTAGTTGTCGCCTAGGAGAATGTTTGGAGATTTTACATCCCCATGAACTATGGGAGGGGATGCTGATGAGTGCAGATATGCTAGTGCTTCTGCAGATTCCTGAGCTATCCTGAGACGAGTATCCAGTGAGATGGAAAGTCTTCTATTTTTACCATGCATCAGCTCGAATAGGGTGCCGTTTGGGATGCATTCATAGACCAACATTGGAACTTCCACTTCTAAGCAACATCCTAGAAGCTTTACCACATTCCTGTGGTTTATCTGTGAAAGTATGACCATCTCTTGCGCAAATTCATCTTTCTGGTCCATGTTCATAACCTTTGAGCGCTTTATGGCTACCACTCTGCCATCTTTGAAAATTCCCTTGTATACAGTTCCATGGCCACCTCTTCCTAATTCTCTGCTTGAGTCAAAATTGTTTGTTGCGTTCTCTAGTTCTTCCCTTGTGAATATTCTCACTGTATCAACTTGCTTTGACCTGATTTGCTCATATAGTAGCAGGCCACCATTTTTTTGGAAGAATACCTGCTTTTCTTTCACCAGCCTTCTCTTCTGACATTCAACCAGGAGTGCAAAAATGCAGATAAGGAGAAGTATAGCACATGCTGAAATACCTGCCAAGGATAACATTCTTTCAGTTACTTGAAGTCTAGATAATGCCTAATGGTGCTCAGAGCACTTGCCCCCTTTTCGAAAAAATATTTTCGTTCTTCCAAAAATTCCCAAATATCCCACATATAATTGACTAATTATTTTGTTTGGATTTCAAGTTATATGAAAATCTTTACGCAGGCTGTAAAAAAACCCAAAGCCTTTTCTTCACAACTAAAATAAACTTTTTTAGTAATCATTTTTAGGCAGATTACAGATCAACATTTTTTTTCCAATAAACTAGATGAGCACCCAACGGCATATGAATATAAAAAGTCACATGGTTTTGTTTCTATTGCAAGAATTTTTTGTATCATTTATCTATGATGTGCCGCGAGCTTGCGACACACAGCACCTGGATACTGTTTTACAACAAATTTATTTACCACCAGCATCTATTAAATTATGCACAAGACTACACGGCACCTGGTTCTGCATCTTATTTTTATTGCGATTACAGTGCATACTTTTAGGACAAGGTAGGATGAATGTCCTAACATGTATATTTTGCAAATTAGAGTGGAAAGTTGTTATTTCTTATTTGTTCATATATGCAGCTAAGTTTTCTAGGAATGAATGTCACTCATGCCTCCCTATATGTGCTATATCAGTTTGACCTATCCACACTATTCAGAGACACTTACTGAAATATCCTGAGTATATGAAGATTACCTATAAAGATTTTTGTTAATCTAGCTCTTTCTGAAACTGCAATTGGTTTGCAGGTTTCGCTCTTTGGATCTATGCTGGTAGTCCCAGAGTTGCATGAGCAACTGTAGTCCCCAATTGTGTTGCTGCAGATTCCAAGGCAAGGATACTGATCTGGAAAACTGCACTCATTGATGTCTGCAAAGGGATAGATAAATAAATGAAGATCAGTGTACAGATAACTTAAGGCGAACAGAAGTGAGTTACGTGAGTTATCGACCTTGGCATCCTCCTTCCAGGTAGGGGTTGCCTGCAAAACCATCACTGCAGGTACAGAGATATCCTGTAGCATTTGGTGACATGATGCAATGGCTATTCTTGCTGATGCAGGCGTAAGATGACACGTTGTTCACTGCTTCATCACAGTTTTCATGTCCAGCAACCCAGTCAAGCACAGTAGGTACCCCGTTGTTGAACTTCTCTGTGAATTTATTATCTTCGAGATAGGAAGCCTCGAACCTGAACCAGTCCTGCTCTGCGACGAAAGCATAGCTGCATGGGTTGAAGCCACGCACCTCTGAATTGTCGAATCTGTCATCGAATGATATATTGGAGGAACTGAGGTTTGGTGCAATAGATGTCTGGCAACAGCCCATGCCAGAGCACTGCCCACTGCGATCCACACTTTGCTTGTCCGTGCACATTGAGAAACACCCAGCTCCCACACTGTGCTCGTTATAGCCTCCCAGGAATGCAAGGGTGTTGCATCCAACTGCTGTTAATTTGTTCGCCTTGGTGGATATCTTAAAGAAATCAGCAGTATTTGATGAGACCCATCCATCTGTGTTGTTGCTGTTGCTGTAGAAGCACTTGGAGGCAATAAAGGTGCTGACTCGGGTCTGCCCTCCTGCCAGACTGATGTTGTAGATCTCCATTTGGCTGCTCGAGTTATGCATGAACACACGATTGTTCTCGCATGAAACATCGAACCCTTCACTGTAGAAGCAACCTTGACCGATGCCGAAGGGGTATGGGACGGTGAGGTTGCCGCATGTTTCTTGGCATCTAGGCTTCGCCATCCTGGATGCTGTGCTGCTCTTGATGCTTGCTAGCAGCAGCAGGGTGGCTGCAAAGATTAGCCATGGTAAGGCTCTTGCCATCTCTTTGTGTAGAGTCCTGACTCCTTTTCTGTCTGCCCTATGATTCTGCCCTCCTTCTCTAGCTTGGCTATGCTTATGTAGCAAAACAGATGTAGACTAATTCGTCCTACTGGTATTTTTTTTGTCCAATCAGGGTGTAGAGGCGGCCAGAAGTGGTTTTGGGGTATGCGATAGCGTGTCCACTCAGCAACCAAATGGGAGACCGCGACTCAGTTGGCAGTTTTGTTTTAGCCAGTTTTGCGAGCCTAACCTATAATATTGTTTTATCAAATAAATTCTAAGGTTTTTTTAACAGACATGGGTCCCGTTCTTAGGGGTGGCAATTCTGGTCTACCAATTGGAGCATTCAGTTTTACACTGTACTTTTTATCCTCAAAATGCCTGATATGATCACACTGAACAACTGTAGCAGAAATTATAAATTTAATGCAGTATGTCACTTTCCAGTAAATTGTTTCCCTCTATGTTGCATATTAAAAAAATGAAGTTTCCAATTAGTGTCATGATCACACCTCACTAGTGCGCTAAAATTAGTGTCATGGTTAGGTGGAAAGGCAAATCTGCTCTTATATTAGGCACGTGTTTAGATGCTAGACAGAGATCACCTTTGCCCTGCTTTATCATAAAGCTAAAAGGAGGTTCAGGTCCTTGAGAAACCGGGCCACACGTTTAGATGTCGTTATGATGGCTATAACAGTGAAATTCCCCCCTTCTCATTAATTTAGATTTGCTTGGGCCAACTTGGCTCCCCTGAAAGCATCTTGCCACCTACCAGATGACCTGATGATCAGATACTTATCCCGTCGTGCTCCATTTGGCTTAACCTCCCTGTCCCCTTTGATGGAATGCCACATCTGTTATCTATACAACTGAAGTTTCTTTTATGAAATGGAAGCAGTGTAGTGATAAATTGGTAATTGGTAGGCACCAGCCTCCAGGTGAATCTGAATTCACTTATAAGACCGGAGACCGACTCTTTTATCCTGGATGCATGGATGACCTGTTCAAATGCTGTACTTAGTATTATCGCCAGTAACTAAAACTAGCTGATTAAACTTAATCTTGTGGGTGCCGCAGGTGATTGAGCCAGGAAGGTTCTTGTTGACCCAGGGTCAAGACAGCGAACGTACCGTGCATGAAAGGAAGTTTCCCTGATGTGACATGTTGTATCTGCAATCGGGTCAAGTCGTTAAAGGGAGTCTTCCAAAGGACAAGAAGGCAATCTAATGCACATCCGGATTGACGACAGCGAAGGTGAGCTGATTTTGCATCCCAGCATTTCATTAGACCGGTCAAGGGTTAGGATTATTCCCTTGGAGTAATTCTGCCGTCTGGGTTGATTTCATCTGAGAGCAGATTTGCACCTCAGGTTTGTCCTTGGATATATGCTCGACCAATTTTCTGTTCAATGCTATGCACTGTTGGAGTGTGATTTGTTGTTACAGGGAAAAATTACTACCTTCACATCTATTTAGAAAAGGGTATAAGGCAAGGACTACCTGTGTTTTCAAAGGGAAAAAACACACCATGAAAGCCACTGTAAGTTAATCTTTTCTTATGGCCGTCGCATGTGCAAGGAAGGGATGTGATTGGGTTTGGTGTGATTTTTTTAGACATGTGACACCTGTCCTCACTGCCATATGCGGTAGAGTCGAGGAACGAGAAGCTGAACTGATTTTGTGTCACGGCCATTGATTAGACTGGTGAAGGAATAGGTTATTCTGTGAATCCCTTGGACCAATTCATCCCTGTCATTCGAGTACTTGACTTGGGTGTGAGCATATTTGCACCTTGGGTTTGTTGTCCTTGGGTTTATGCTCGAGCAATTTACATTTTTCTGCAGTATGCACGTTGGAGTGTTACTCTTGTTGTTTAAGATTTGTTATTTTTATTGTTTTAACACGTGTAGAGAAAAGGGCAAAGTAAAGGATTATTCGTGTTAACTTTTGAGAAGAAAAGAACAAAACATGAAAGCACCATAAGTTAGTCCCGCTCGATAGATCTTGGCCGTCGCATCCGCAAGGAAGGATATGATTGGACTTGGTGTGTATACTTGGCACATTTTTAAGAAGGCCCTGCAAAATGTCCAGAATGCAGCAAGAAGTGTCATCACATTGCTCTCAGTCAAACCACCAAATTAGGGTTTCCAAACCTAGCGGCGACAGAATGGGCGGCGTGGCCGGCAAGCGCCCGTACCCATCTGAGACCCGAGTGGATGAGCACGTCGCCGTAAAATGGCCTCGTTGCCAATCCTCGGCGATCTCCTAGCGGACATCTTCCTTCGCTTTGCCAGCGCCGACCATCCGCGGTTGGCCACGTCGGCTGCATCTCCTTCCACAACATCATCACCGACCGCTCCTTCCTCTGCCGTTTCCGCAAGCTCCACAACCCGCCCCTCCTTGGATTGCTCGACAATCGTCGAGTCTTCCACCCTGCCAACCCGCCTCACCCTTCCGCGCCGGCAGCCAGTGCCGTCGCTGTTGCCGCTGACTTTTCCTTCTCTTTCCTTCCTGGCGCCAGCCACAACTGGGCCATCCAGGACATTCGCGATGGCGTGTCCTCCTCAACAAAATCCATGGGGGGATGGTATCGGTCAGAAGTGGAGAATCTTCAAGGATATGGTGGTGTCGACCCCCTGCACCAACGGTATTTTCCTGCTCCGCCAATCCCGAGGATCTAGTAAATCCAGTGGAGGAGCCACACTTTATGGAAGAGGTATATTATTTGTACCAGATCTTCCTTTTGCCTCCCTGTGACAATGATGAGGAGGCAACAGCTGTGGAAGAGACGTCATTTAGAGTGGTTTTGATGGCATGGTGTGAAACTACGATGGTTGCCTTTGTCTTCTCTTCTAGTACTAGACAATGGCGAGCCATTCCATCCCTGGGCCGGGATACTTTAGTTGCTAACTTGTCACTGAGAGGGTATTGTCTCTTCGCCGCACGCCAATACGCATATGGCTGTTTCTACTGGATGTTACATTTTTGCAAGAAAATATTGGTGCTTGACACTCGGAAGATGGAGTTCTACATTGATAACCCCCCACCTCAAGCAATATCTTTTTCTTTTCTGGATATAGCCATTGTGGAGGCAGGGGAAGGTAGAGTCGGGATGTTTGTGCCAGGAGTAGGCAGAAATGGACTTGAATTCTATACAATGTGGAGAAACAATGGTGGGACTTACATGCAGTGGAAGTTGGAGAAGACGATCTCAGTTCATTTTTTGCACCACTCTGCGGGTTCAAATGGGAAACACTTGTTCATATATGATGTGGAAATCCCGTCGGTTAGCTATGGTTGTTTCTCACTAGACATCAAGACATTCCAGCTTAGAAGGGTGTGTTCTTCAAAGACATGGATCCCTAATCCGCTTGCATATAGCAACTTTCCACCATCAATTTTGGCATCACCAACAATAGCAAGTGGTAAGCTTTCTTAGTTAACTCCTTCCTTGTATAGTTATCCAGCAACTTGTCTGATACTCGGTACTCCTTTTTGTGATCGGTAATTTTCATTTACATGGTTTGGTAGCTGTTACTTTTTCCATGATTGTGGCAACGATCATCAAGCACATGAATAAAATTGTGATTGGGGTGCGTCTAACATTGTGGTGGTTATGTTCTGTTTGGTCTCCTAAGGGAGTTATTAAGTTGTCTAGTTTGTTTTGTATGTATGTTGGCTGGAGCAAGGGCTTTAGGTTTTGAACTTTTGATTCAAGTCGTCGTTGTTCAGAAAAGAGTGCTGTCCCTTTGTGACAACCTTTCTGAGGCGACTTTGTCTTTATCTTTGTCATGCAATATGAAATGGGACCGGAGCTATTTAATTCGAAAAAAAAGGATGAGTTATGAAGATTGATTCTCCAACTTGTATGTGGTCCTTTAGATACCTCGTCTATTATGCTTCTTACTGTGTTTTTCTCAAAAGAAATTTACCAAGTGTTGTCGAATAGTAAGACCTGTTGTTTATTTTGCTCGCAAGCTCCAGAATATATATCTGCAACCTGAGTATGTTTATGTTGGGTATAGGTACTCAGGAAGGTGAGAAGGAGATGCTGGAACAAGGCACGAAAACACAGCAAGCTGAAGAACATGTGGACAGCCAGCATGGTGGGAGCGCCGGTGATGGTGTTGATGCTGGAGGTCACCCTGGCATGCCGAGGATCAGAGATGGCGATGATTGAGTTTGTGCTGCAACTCAGACAGCTGCCCACATGTTGGGATCTGTAATAGGCGGCTCTGTTTGGTCCGTAATAATCGACCTGGAGTTTATCTTTATCCCGTGTGCTTTCGATTTGACTTGAAGTTTATCCTGTGTGCTTTCAATATGACGATGGTTGGCGTGTTTGCCGCATAAAGACTATGTGAGTAGTCAAAAGTGAACAATTTGAGTTTGTGAGGTATTTGCAACTAAGCAGAAGTGTTGGCCTATAATCTATTTGTGTCGCTCTTTCTTTGGACAGTGAAGTTACTTTTAGCAGTTCTATTTGTGTTTCATGGGATCTCTTTCGTGCTGCTCTTTTTCTTGCACAGTGAAGCTACTTGAAGTTCTGTGAGATGCCAAATGTGTTATAGAATAAATAAATAGAACTAGTCAGGCATTTTGGAAAACAAAGAGTACTGATCTACTCCATGCTTGTGATGCCTGTTAATGTTGTACCCTAAGGATCTATTTGTGCTGCTCTTTTTCTTACAGAGTGAAGTTACATGTGGTTCTGTTTGATCTCATCTGCACCCTCAATCAGTTCTCTCTCAGGGGAAAGTGGTGGTTCTTGCTCAATTCTGCCCATATAACTCTTCCGCCAAAATCTGATGCTGCCACCAAGATCAAGGATTTTCGGCCAATCAGCCTTATGCACTCCATTGGTAAGATCATATGCAAGTCCTTGTCCAACAGACTCTGCGCCCCTCCTGCTCAAGATCACCCCCACCCTCAGAGTGCCTTCATCAAGAGCCGCTCGATCCAAGACACCTTTCTTTAATTATGTCAGAAATGCCCTGCAGAAAGCTGCACAAGAACAAAGAGCCGGCCTTGCTGCTGAAACTGGATATTGCCGGCGCTTTTGATAATGTGTCTTGGAGTTACCTGCTCGAACTCATGTCCAGATCGACTAGGGTTCGGCCAACGTTGGTGTGACCTGATTGCCTTGTTATGGTCCTCCACCTCCTCTTCTAGGATCCTGGTGAATGGAGGGCCTGGTCTGCGTTTTTGCCACAAGCAACAGGCCTGCGTCGGGGAGACCCTCTCTCCCCGATGCTTTTCACAATTGCTATCGCTCCTTTGCATTGGTTATTTGCCAAGGCCTACTCCGTTGGAGCTCTTAGTGGAGTATACCTTCCCAGCCACGGGTCAGCCTCTGCTGATGATGCCGCCCTGTTCGTGTCTCCTACGGCAGCAGACATTCGTATCACTAAGCAAATTCTGCTGCTCTTGGGGTCTGCCTCTGGGCTAAAAGCCAATGTTCAGAAAAGTGTCTTCCTTCCCATTGCTTGTGACCACATTAACCTCCAGCTGCTCCTTTGGTGCTTCCCGGTGCCCATCAGCCAGTTCCCTTGCAAATACTTGGGCTTGCCTCTCCATATTAGAAACATCACGAGATCTGACATCCAACCAATCCTCCAGGCCGCAACGTTGGGTGGTAAGCTTCTCCCCAGCGATGCCCGCCTCCGGCTGGTAAACTCCGTACTCTTGGCGATCCCGGTATACTTAATCTCCTCTTCAAGCTGGATATTTGGGCCCTGAAGGCTGAAGCAGATTGACAAGCTCTCGGTATACTTAACCTCCCTCTTCAAACTTTGGAAAACATCAGTTCCTCCCAAATGCCGGTTTTTCGTGCGGTTATGGCTTCGTGGTAGAGTCCTAACTAATGACAACCTGGAGATTCATGGCATTCCCCACAGTGATGCTTGCAACCTATGCGGCCAGGAGGACGAATCACCTATGCTATGCACCTTATTCTCAAATGCCCCTATGCTAGAACTGTTTGGCAGCAGGTTGCGGAATTAATGGAGGGACTGTCCGGCTTTGGCCTCCAATGGCCAGGATACCGAGACCATCATTGAGTGGTGGAATGTGCGCACGCGCAGCCTGCCAAAGAAGCATGTTTCGACTGCAACTTTCACCGCATGGCATCTCTGGAAAGAGCGTAACAGGCGAGTCTTTGAGCAAATGCTCATGGATGAAGCTGTTCTCTTTTACCTGATTAAGCAGGATATTTTACAGCCGACGGTATCCATCCGCTGGATTACTGATGTCCAGAACGAGCCTGAACCAGAGCCTGACTAGGACCTCTATGTATCGGCAGCAAATGCCAGTTCCTCAAAAAAGATTTGTATATTTCGACTTATCATTATGTGAACTAGTGGACTGTCTTACTCATTACTTTCCTTGCCATCCTCGACACAACACAGTTAATTTTTGCCATAAATTTATCATGCGAAGTAGCTGATTGTGAAACTTAACCTGCTTCACAAAACACGAGTTGTTCAGAAATTCAATCTGTTTTTGAAACTTCTCATGTTCCTATTATGGACTCTAAATGTATTCTAAGTACAATTAAAGAGATTACTTTTCACAGTGACACCTTGGTCATAACCATGATTATTTTTCGTTTGAAGATAAATTTTTTCTGATTCTACATGTGTACCTGGGCCACTAATAGCTAACAGGTTTCTTGCGGTGGTAAATGACCTTGGCGGTTGGTGAAGCTCTGCAGACTGTTTGAGCAATCGAACTGGGAAAAACCGATCGAACCGGGCGGGGTTTTGAAACTGGCGAACCTGACGGTTTGCAGAGAACCGGTCGGTTCGGTGCTGATTCCCCAAAACACTCCATTGCCGCGTGAAATAATCAGGGGATTTCCCTCCCTAGAAAGGTGTAATAGCTCCCGGGTGCCTAGGCACCCTCTATAAACAGTAAATTCAAAAAAAAATAGAAAAAAATAAAAAATCTGTAACTTTGCAACATCAAAGATGGTCATACTTTGTAGGTTCTTGCAAGTTTTCATGCCAAAGTATCATATAGAAAAAGGTGCACAAACAAGTTTTAGACTTCAGTGCTAAAAGTGCTCAAAACTTCAAGCACTGATATGTTTTTTCGTGTGTAGAGCTCCTCGAGCGGTTTTTGTCATGAAAACTTGCAAGCACCTACAAAGTTTGCTCATCTTTATGTTGCAAAGTTTCAGATTTTTTTTGATTTTTTTCTCTATTTTGTTTGATTTTATTGTTCATAGAGGGTGCCTAGGCACCTGGGAGCTGAAAAATCACTCTCTTTCCCTCCCATCTTCTCGAATCAGCCCCGCCGGCGGTTGGTGAAGCTCTGCAGACTGTTTGAGCAATCGAATTGGGGAAAACCGATCGAATCCGGCGGGCTTTTGAAAGTCGGCGAACCTGGGGGTTTGCAGAGAACCGGTCGGTGTCAGGAACCTGACCTTGGGCAGCTCTAGTGACTTTAGTCCCACCTTGGATATGGGAGGAGGCTAGGACAAGCAGGGGCGGAGCCAAGATTTTTGTATAGGGGCGGGGGGCAAGTCAAGTTCATAACTTTTTCCTATAGACCGAAAAAATAACAATTATCATACTGTAATTTACGCCACATGCTAAAAAACATGGATACGGTTGTATGAGTTTAAATTTACCTCTACAATTGCCAATAAGATGATTTTTTTTAATAATTTCATTGGAAACGAACTTACTTGCTAAATTTTCTTCAACATATATGATCATGCAATACCGAGAACTTGAGACAGTTTCAGTAGCTCGAACTTGAAACAACCGGCTTAAAAATGAACTAATCTTAACGGTGTTTGGAAGCGCTTTTCTCTTCATAGCTGCTGAATTGCAATCTCTCAATTAACTATATTGGATAACTTCGACACAGGAAAAATTTCAATCACAAATAGGAACTCATCCAAAATAATTTGCATCACGATAATGATACTCCCTCCGTCCCAAAATTCTTGTCTTAAATTTGTCTAGATACGGATGTATCTAACACTAAAACGTAACTAGATACATCCGTATTTAGACAAGTTTAAGACAAGAATTTTGGGACGGAGGGAGTATTTTTTAGGGAAAATACAAGATAGGAATTATTCATCGAATCATAGCATCACCAATCACACAACCAATACAATTAAACAACAAAACTCTGATGTAGAAGTTCAACAATGATACAAGATAAGAATTGAGATTAGTAGATGGCGTGATGTAGCGAAGTGTTGAACCTTGGGTCCTTGGCTGGTTCCTGTTGGCTGGTTCCGGAGGATCCAGAAGATTTGATAACTGAAGAAGCCTGTGTCGCGTCATCGCCGTATGAATTGCATCGGAAGCAGCGAAACAGAAGCAAAGGAGGGGCGGGTCTAATGTCAGCACGCAGCTGAGGCTGAGCACGAGCGGCGAGCCTCTAGGGGATGCGCCGGCACCACTTTATTCCCAGGCCGGCCTTTGCCATTGCTTTGACTCCGGTATTTTTCCTCATGTCTTCCTTCTCCATATGCTGTTCGTTGTAAATTCTAATGTTGTTGTCCTGTGTAACTCCAAATGTTCGTGATGCTTGTTGGATGTATTTTCTTTCCTTCATCGAACCTTTGATGCTTGTTGGATGTTGCTGTTTGAAGTTGCAACCATTGAACTATGACTATTCTGTTAATTTTCTGTTGGAGTATTGAATTGTTGATGCTTGTTGGTCAATGGTCATGGTGGCTTCTGTACGCATGTACTATGCTTGTGGCCTGCTGTATACTTGCATCTTTTTTGTAATTAATTATGTAGTAGTATCATATTGCCATATTAGTCATTGAGATGACAAAGCTGATTACACTGGCATGATATTGCCCATATTTTTTATTCATGGATTAGACTATTTATTACTAAATATACGTTATCTTTACAGCTTAAAGAATGGGATATCGAACCATTTAGGATTTCCATCAGATTAGCAGCTTGTGGTTTTTCAAGCGGTTTTTAGGTTGAAATTGATACGAACAACAGAGAGTAAACTATGCTATTTGCACTACGATGGATCCACCACACCGCTTATTGTATCAAATCTTTTTACCGTAATTTGTCAATGTATACTCGGCTAGCTATGTTGTGAATACAGACTTGGGAGTTTTTGCTTTTCGGAAGCACCTGATAAAGCAAATCCTTACAGATCACTGGTATTTTTTTTGTGGCGAGTCTTATTCCATTCATAATTGTATAGTGAAGCGGCATGCTTGCATGTTGAGATAAATAAGTTAGTGGGGATGAATCTCTTAGGTATGTAAGATTATACAAGTAACAAACTACACGACAAAGCACGCTTTACCTCTAGTGTTAGCTATGGCATAAGAACCTACTGCTTCGAGAAAATCATGTGTCTTCTCTGTGCTACAATCTTGCATTTCTTATCCATGTAGTTTCAATTCCCATGGGAAATGACATGTCATGATTTTCAATCCCTGTGATTTTCCTATTTGTTCATTTTGAAATATTACAAATTAAAGAGTCCCCAAGAAAATTCATGTGTTTCTCCTATGATGCAGTCAAACAACTTTTATTCGACATTCCTGTGTTTTCACTTTCAATAGGATTCAATAGAATGCATATCCCATTTCGCATGTTCACGCGCTTTTAAAATTCCAAAACCCAAAAATAACCTTCACATTCGCGTATTTGGGTTGCTTTGGTTAGGTAGATGGAGGGCCCTACCTCTTATTTCTCAGCCCAAAGCACAACTCTACTCTCTATGATAGAGCAAACGAAAAAGCTCGGGCCACACATCATAGAGTACTATTATGGTACTCCGAAATATACTACGGGTCGGTCCATCGGTGCTACACTTCTAACTGGTCCACAATTTTGCCATACATATTTATTTAAGCCATCTAGAATCTCATTCATTTCAGTCAAGAATTATTGCAAGATTTTTGCATATAAAATTATTCACATATTTTTAAGAAGAATTTGGACCCCACCCCCAACTAAACGAACATCGTCAAAAAGTCTGAATAGAAAAATGCGAGCACCAGTGGTAAGTCTAGGATTTGAACCCTGATGGGTTGGTTCCATCACAAGGAACCTTCGCAAAATCTGGAATTAAAGACACAGTATGTTGAAAGTTATTTAGAAAGATTATACATTTTTTTAGAAATTTCTAATCTTTTAATCTCCAATCATGGTAGTACAAAGAACACCAGAGGTAATAAAAACTACAACCAGGTCCGTGGACCACCTAGCGACGACTACACTGGAGCAAGCCAAAGGCGCACCACTGTCATTGCCCCTCCGTAGCTAAACCCGGGCAAACCTTGTTGTAGTAGACAGACGAAAAGTCGTTGTGCTAAGGCCACGTAGGACAACACACCAGAGTAGCAACCATCATCGATGAAGAAAGTCACAGATTGGAAGCATCAAACTTGTAAACACCCAAACCAAGACGAACGGAGACTAAATTCAAACAGATCCACCGAAGACCAGCACAGACCGAATCCTGTGAGATCCGACGAAGACACACCTCCACATGCCCTCCGACGATGCTAGTCGATCATTGGGACAGGGATAGAACGTGGGAGACATTATTCTAATGAGGGCATCACCGCCGCCACACAGCCCAACCAAGACACTCATCCTAACAAGAACGAGAACGAGGTCCCTCGTGCTGGGGGGGGGGGGGGGGGCGAGATACTTCGCACCAACATGGTGAACGAAATATGCCCAAGAGGCAATAATAAAGTTGTTATTTTATATTTCTTTATTCATGATAAAGGTTTATTATTCATGCTAGAATTATATTGATCGGAAATTTAAATACATGTGTGAATACATAAACAAATACCGTGTCCCTAGTATGCCTCTACTAGACTAGCTTGTTGATCAAAGATGGTTAAGGTTTCCTAACCATAGACATGTGTTGTCATTTGATAATGGGATCACATCATTAGGTGAATGATGTGATGGATAAGACCCATGCATTAGCTTAGCATAATGACTGTTCAGTTTATTGCTATTGCTTTCTTTATGTCAAATACATATTCCTTCGACTATGTGATTATGCAACTCACGGATACAGGAGGAATACCTTGTGTGCTATCAAACGTCACAACATAACTGGGTGATCATAAAGATGCTCTACAGGTATCTTCGAAGGTGTTTGTTAAGTTGGCATAGATCGAGATTAGGATTTGTCACTCCGAGTATTGGAGAGGTATCTCTGGGCCCTCTCGGTAATACACATCATAAGCTTGCAAGCAAACGACTAAGGAGTTAGTCACGAGGTGATGTATTACGGAACGAGTAAAGAGACTTGCCGGTAACGAGATTGAATTAGGTATGAAGATACCGACAATCGAATCTTGGGCAAGTAACATACTGATAGAAAAAGGGAATTACGTATGTAGTCATAATGGTTCGACCAATAAAGATCTTCGTAGAATATGTAGGAGCCAATATGGGCATCCAAGTTCCGCTATTGATTATTGATTAAAGAGGTGTCTTGGTCATGTCTACATAGTTCTCGAACCTGTATGGTCCGCACGCTTAACGTTCGTTGACGATATAGTGTTATATAAGTTATATGATTTGGTGACTGAATGTTGTTCTGAGTCCCGAATGAGATCACGGAGACGACGAGGAGTCCCTAAATGGTCGAGAGGTAAAGATTGATATATAGGATGATGGTATTCTGACACCGAAAGGGTTTCAGTATGCACCGGACAGCCATCGGGTCACCGGAAGGGGTTCCGGACACCCCGGTAGGTGTTATGGGCCTAGTGGGTCAAGGGAGGGACAGAACAGCCCCTGGTGCGCCCATTGTTTGGACAGCAGGCCCTAAGGGAAGGAAAGGAGGGAGGGCTAGCCCGTCCTGCCTTTCCCTCTCATGGGAGAAAGGAAGGGGGGGGGGGCGCCACCCTTCCTGCCTTTCCCCCACACCTATATAAGGCAAGGGGCGCGGCTTCGGAGGGACTCCAAGTAGGATTCCTCCTACTTGGGTGCCTTCCTTGGCTGCTCCTCCCTCTCTCCCACCTATATATATGTGGGGAGGGGGCGCCACACAGGGACACAACATTGTCTTAGCTGTGTGCGGCGCCCCGTCCACCGTTTACTCCCTTGGTCATCTTCTCGTAGTGCTTAGGCGAAGTCCTGCGGAGATCACATCACCATCACTGTCGTGCTATTGGAACTCATCTACTACCTCGCCGTCTTGCTGGATCAAGAAGGCGGAGGACGTCCCCGAGCTGAACGTGTGCAGAACACGGAGGTGTCGTGCATTCGGTACTTGATCGGTTGGCGCGCGAAGAAGTTCGACTATATCAACCACGTTGTCAAACGCTTCCGCTTACGGTCTCACGAGTGCGTGAGACACACTCTGCCTCTTGTTGCTATGCATCTCCATGGATAGATCATTGCGTGTGCGTAGGAATTTTTTGTTTTCCATGCAACGCTTCCCTACATATGGCCCAAAGGGGATCGGAGATGGGGCGGACCGGTGGCAGCGTCCACGGGAGGAAGAGAAAAGCTTGGGATGTTTTCTTGTGGAGGAGGAAAGAGAAGGCTTAAGATTATACAAGTTGAGTGGATGGATCCAACCAACATGCAGATACTCGCATGCATCTATCTAATCTATACCAATATAAAAAAAGTGAGTTGCGGAGATCGAACATATCTCATCCATTCAACCACATGTATTGAATGGTCTATGTTGCCTGGTGTTTAGCATTAAACATGTTTAGCACTAAACAAAATTAGCATCCTCCCATAATAAATAATATTCCTAATATCAATATCATCGTCAATCCATTAAGTATATACTCCCTCCATTCCTTTATATAAGGTGTATTTGTTTTTTGATAAAATTTCAGAATGTAAGGTGCATTTCTTCTAATTCCTCATAATTCCCTTGTTAGCCCTTCAGAAATAAGGAAAGTATCTTTCTCCTGATTGTCTCTTTTTGTAGCAAAAGAAGGAAACTATCTCTCTGTCGATTGCATGTATCTCTTACTTTCCTGGAGTTACTGATTTACTTGCCACTAACCAATAAATTGGTCAAGGGTAATTTCGTCCTAACATGTCTATAACTATGTGCCTTGGTCACCGTGCCGAAAATAATACACCTTACATAAAGAGACGGAGGGAGTAACTAGTAATTCCTAAAAACATGGCGAGACATATTGTGCTAAGAGATCATCCCTTGTCTTCTCAAGACAAGTCTTTTCTTATGAGTTCTCTCTCTTTCATCTCATCATTTATCCTACGTGGCACTCTTAAGATAGCACCATTGTACATGCCCTAATAGGAAGCAGCCAATGAGCAAAGGAATAATGCATGCGGTTTCAGTACAGATCGGACGACTATTAGGATCCTGATCCTATGGCTTTGGGCTAGTTTGATAGGAAGCCAAGGGTCGGTAGTTTGATCCCTAACGGTGCCCTTTAAAAAAAATTTGAAATAAAGAAGACAACCCAAAAGACCGTCCGCTACAGTTATTCGGTTGGTACAGATTGGCGTTCGCTCTAGGCTAAAATGGGTTGTCGCTGTAGAGGGTGTTTGTTTCCAGGGACTTATTGGTTTAGGGACTTAAAGTCCCTATAAGTCCATCTAAACCAAACCAGAAGGGACTTATAAGGGACTTAAAGTGGCGATTTGGGACTTATGAAATAAGACTACCGAGGAGGACTTATAGTTGTAATATGGTCTTATAGGGACTTATAAATCTCGGTGAACCAAACAGTGAGTGACTTTTTGGCGACTTGAAACTTATAAGTTGGGGACTAAAAAAGTCTTTGCGACTTATGAACCAAAATACGGCAGTAGGCTAAAATGGGTTGGCCTAATAGAGGGGCGCGCCTGTGCGTCAGGTCGTTATTGGACACATAGGACCTCTACTTTCAAGTGAAAAAAGACACTCCCGTATACAACTGGCAGGGGACGTGCCTGAGGTAGCTCCATGTGATCTCACGGTCCATGGAGAACCCAATGATGAGGTAGAGCCTGGACCCAAGATGCAGGCTGTCAGCTACTAGCTCTTCGATGACGCTCTCCATATCCAGAAGGTCGATCAAAGGACAAAATGTAGATCCCGAAAGAGTGCAGAAGGCCCCCCCCGACGGCCCCAGTTGACAGGGGAGGGACCGCCGAAGCGCAGACACAACGCCACTCCCTCTTCCTCGTGACCCTCCGGCTTTGTTTGGTTGCAAGGGAAATAGAACCACTAATAAAATTGGTGGCGCAAAAAAGTCATCAGGCATGATGCACGTAGGAGGAAAAATGAAAAAAATAGCCAGAGGTCACTAGCTCATGCAGAGAGGATTTTTTTTTTGAGAATATGCAGAGAGAGGATATTGGTGCGAGGCAAACCTGCAATCTGCATCTCTTTTAGAAAAGGGCTGGCCAAGAATTGGACCAGTTGGGGCTTCAACAGCGTGTAGCGGACCATGGCTGCGACTTGCGAATATATTCAAAAAACCTGCAATTCAAGATGATTAGATCAACTAGCCGAAGACCAGCGCACCCACACATTAGAAACTACTCCCTCCGTCAAAAAAACATCTTACATTATGGGACAGAGGGAGTGCTAAATTTTTTCATGATAATTGAGTATCATAATCTGAACTTGACAATCCAGCCACAGTTACTCCACTGCCCCTGTTGTTAACTGAACTTGACACTTGAGGGTTCAGCCTCTAAAAGAACTTGACACTTGACAATCATGACTGAACACCATGCATAATGCCGGATGATTAACCGGCTTTCTTAGCTCGCACTGCAGACACGCTTGTGCTTTTGTGGTCTCTGAAATAAGTTCAGCATCAAGCACCGGTCGGGGTCAACGAGAAGACTGGGAAATCGGTTTGTGGAGCAGCGACCCCTTCTTATGCCCGGACTGCTACGGTATTGATGTAAATGCTCAGAAAGTTGATGGATTTAACATTTTAAGCAACCGTACAAATCGATGATAAACAAAATGCAACATTTCAAACATTCACTTCTAGCTAGCCCTTTTCCACAACGCACCTAAACATTCTCTAGAGGCGGCGGAGATTCGGGGAGATTAGGAACGGCGACGATCGGGCTCCGCATGACATGCTTCGCCGACACCCAGCTCAAGCTTCCCTCCACGTGTCCTTGTCCGTGAACGTCCTTGCCACTCACCGACACGGTGAACGTCTTCTTCTCCCCAGCCTTGGAGAACACCAGCTTGTTCGGGGCAACACGTACCATGACCGATTTGGGCATGTCCGACTTCACGGTGTACGTCGATGCTGGCGGCCCTACATTCGTCACTGTCTGGTTCACCATGAAGGTCGTTGACTTCAACGGCACAGTTATGGTCGGGTAGTTGAGTTGCACGTCTTTGACCTTGGGGACCTTCGCGCAAGTCGATCTCTTGTCTTGCACGAAGGTTGCCAGGCCTTTGTCGCCGAAGAGCCAACAAATGTAACCAGCATAGTCGGTGACACCCATGTCATAGACCAGGCCAGGGTCGGCGGCTCTCACTGGATTCACATGCCCTGCGCCTTTCGCGTACGCACCGGCTTTCTTGTGATTCTCGTCCAAGATCGAGCCGCCGGTGCTGTTAACAGCATCCGCCGTCGTCAAGATGGCCGACTTGATGGCGGCCGGGGACCAGTATGGATGCAAGCTCTTGATAAGCGCGGCAACGCCACTAATGTGTGGTGTTGCCATCGATGTGCCGGACAAGATGTTGAAAGGGCCTAGTATAGAGTCCGTTCCCGGCGGCCATGCGGCAAGGATGTTGAGCCCCGGCGCCAATATGTCTGGTTTGAGCACGCCGGGGATGTCGACGCTTGGACCTCGGGAAGAGAACGATGCCACCACAGGGGCCGGATGGACACCAAGCAGTGTGTTGTGGTACGAGAAAATGGCACCCGCCGAGCTGTTTGTTGATGTCGCGTAAGCTCTGAGGATGGCGCCATCGCTCGTGCTCACCTGCACCACACTGGAGTTGTAATCCTCAAGCTCAATCGTGTATCCGTTGGATTCACCGTTCAATAGCACTACGCCGGCCGCACCGGCACTCATTATGTTGTTGATGTTCTCGCGAGTAGTATCCGTTTCACAGACGACGATCTTCTCACCGACGACATGGTTATCCATGTAGTCAAACTTGCCTCGTTCTTCAGAGTAGAGGAGTGGATGCATCTTTGACCTCGGCTTTGCCACCTGGCTAAGCCCTTCTCCGTGGATGCACTTGCCATTGCTGAGATTCATGCCGATATCGAAGCTTCGATCCACCGAGCTAGCACCGACTGTGAGCAACCATGGTGCATCATTGTTTACTGAATGTGAATCGGGTCCTTCATTACCACCCGTGGAAACCACGAGGATGCCCTTTGATATGGCACAAAATGTGCTGATGGCGATGGGGTCTTTATCGAACCTGAGGCTGCCAATATGGCCAATGGAGAGTGAGAGCACGTCTACCCCATCCTTGATGGCTGCGTCGAGGCCGGCCACTATGGCGGAATCATTACATTCTCCATCAGCGCACACCTTGTACATGGCGATGTGGGCACCAGGAGCAACTCCTGATGCGGTGCCCGCTCCCATACCATGATACGACGCGCCGGTGACGAAGTTACCGGCTGCCGTGGATGAGGTGTGCGTCCCATGCCCCTGTTGGTCGCTAGGGTCATCATCTTCTTTGAGGAATGACTGTGCACCGATGAGCTTGTTGTTGCACCGGGTCGCCATGCATGATCCCGTCCACCTTGCCGGGGGCGACGTGATGTTTTCACCATCAAATGAAGGGTGATCCGCATAGATGCCGCTATCGAGCAACCCAATGATGACTCCCTTCCCGTAGCTAGCGTCGCGCCAGATGCCGGTGCCGTTCCTGAGCCCAAGGAACTTTGGAGTGTGTGTGGTCATGAGGTACCGTGTTTGGTCCCTAAACGCACGCACGAACCCCGGATTCTTCGCGACTACATTGAGCTCCCGATCAGTGAGCTTTGCGGCGAAGCCGCTGAACACCTCGGTGTAGGAGTGCAGAAGAGGTGACTTCCCCGAGTCACCATCCCGTGATTTGGGCAAGAAAGACTCGTACCAATGACGGTACATGTCTTCATCAACATTCGAGGGCGAGGGTGAGGGCGGTGGCTCGACAAGCACAATGTAAGTGTGGTGGACAGACTTATTGTTGGCACCATGTTGTACCCTTACATCTGCTCGATTAACATAGCAGTGTATGGGTGCAAGAGAGAAGGTGGTAATCAGTAGAAGCGGTACTAAGAGGTTGGCCAATGATGCCATTATACAACACCTAGACGGGGAAGAAGATGATGGTGATTCTTTTCCAGCACCGGGTGTTCTTAATTTATATCCCACCAATGGTATGCTGTAATAGTTTCCTAATAAATGAGATATATGATCTTGCCATATTTTGTTTTAAAATTAATTGCATGTAGGTGATATGCATGTTGGTGGCTTACTATTAATGCGCATAGCGAGAAAAAATCGCCAAGCTATTAACGTGGCATAGTGTGTAATACTACTAATGCTCATGCTGAGATGAAATCTCCAAGCTATTACTTGCATATCCTATTAATATTAGTAATTACGTTACATGCATTGCACACTTTTATTGGTAGGATACAAATTGCAAGTTGATATTATGTAGGATATTAATTGTTCGTTGATATTAGGTAGTAGGATACTAATTGCATGTAGATATTGGTATGATATTAATTATATGCTAAACATGTTGAGTGCTCGTCATTGGATCAACCTAGGTTGTTGGATTGACATGTATTGATGGCCAAGATTAGTTAAATATACCCTTTTGTATCTTCTTATATTGGTACTGTACTATACTAGTAATCTTGTACTCCCTCCGTTCCAAAATAGATGACTCAATTTTGTACTAACTTTAGTATAAAATTGAATTAAATCTATTTGAAACGGAAGAAATATAATGCTTGATTTAGTATAGGAAAAAAATTTAGGATATATTAGACAATATATCATTTCCATCACACACTAGTATTTGATAAGATATTTAGTACCGTAAGTTTAGCTGCTTGCTAACTATACTACCGTAAGTTTAGCTGCTTCCTATTCACCAACCATACAAATTCGTTTAGATTCCTAAAACGCTTCCGGTAATGATGTCAAATCCAATTTTTTGTGAAAATAAGTTTAGCAGTACGGTTATTTCTTAGGAAAAACGCTATTGTTTAGCCGGCGGATTACGCGCACTGCATCCGCCGCATTGTACAATCAACACGTGTCCTTATTTTTTTTTCTTATGTACTAGCACATATGCCCGTGCATTGCAACGGGAGATAAAATAGTGTGCATTTAAAGTCAGTGAGAATTATATGTGCAAGCAAAACCCTGTGTGCACACGAAAAAGGAATATTTAGCTTCTCGGTTTCGCCTGTGTGAAGTAATCAATCCGCTACTTTTTTCATTCATTGATCGAAGGCATTTAAGAGTTTTGTTATGTCATCGTACACCAGAGAAGGCCCATGAGTTATTCAATCTACTCTTCCTTTCAATCCTTTCAATCGAGGTGACTTTAAGGTATGAAGTTTCTGAATATTCTCGTAAACATGAAGAATTTTTTAAATCCTGATCAATTTTTTGAAAATTATGTACACTTTCAAAAAAAATGCGAACAAAATATGAAAGAAAACATATTTTAAAATTCACAAACATTTTATGAGAACACCAATTTTTTTTTTGTGAAAACATGAACATTATTTGAATTTGTGAACACTTTTCTAAAACGAGAACATGTGTTGAAAATAAAACATCTTTAGAAAATGTGTATCTTTTATACACGAACATTATTTTTAATTTTGAAAATTTCACCAAACATGAATATTTTCAAATTTGGAGAATTTTTTGGAATGCCATTTTCTTTTTAGAAATCTCAAACAATTTTGAAAAAAAATAAATGGCTAACTTTTTGCAAGTTCCGAATATTTTTCAAAATAGTAACAATTTTTTGAAATTCTGAACAATTTTCCAATTGTGAAGTTTTAATTTACGAAATAAATTCAAAAATAAAAATAAACTTGGAAGAGGAAAAACAGACAGGGAAAGGAGAATAAAAATAGAAGTAAAACACAGAAAAAACGAAAAATGGGCAGCCCATTATTGGCTGTCCTGTGCGAAACTCCGACTATTTCACGCACTATGCAGAAAATATATTACTCCCTCCGTTCTTAAATATAAGGTGTATTAGTTTTTGAAAAAGTCAAATGGTGTCTATGTTTGACCAACTTTATAGAAAAATATAGAAATATTTACAATACTAAATATATAAAATATAAAAATATATTTCATGGCGAATCTAGTGATAATGATTTGGTATTCTAGACATCGATATTTTTATTTATAAACTTGGTCAAAGTTAGAGAAGTTTGACTTTTTGAAAAAATAATACACCTTATATTCAGGAACGGAGGGAGTATTTTCCCAACTACGTGGGAAGAAAAATAAGTGGGTTGGCTTCGCCGGGCCACAACGTGCGGTCCACGTACGAATTTGTTTTTTCTAGCAGACAAACATATAAGAATTTAGTACCACCTCGGGTAGAAAAAAATACTTTCAGCGGTGAACGGATGAAAAATTATATAGTTTTGCGAAAAGAACATATTGCATCACCATATTCAAAACTTTCATTTTGCTTTTTTCCCAAATTTTCCGAAAATAAATTAATATTTGTGGATTGAAAAATATTTTTAAAACATGAACAATTTTTAAAATACCGAAAAGTTTTTCGAAAATTTCGTTCATTTTGGACAAAGGTGAACACCATTTGAAATAGGGAGATGTTTTTGACTTCACAAACATTTATCGAAAACATGAACCTTTGAAAAAGCACTAAGGTTTTTTGAATTTAGGATTTTTTAATAGAAACATGTTTTGAACATTTATAACAATCTTTGAAAATGTATTTATTTTTAACCACGATTTTTATTTTGAATTTGTGAACATTTCAGTAAACAAGAATATATATCAAATATGGAACATATTTTAAAAATCCAATTTTATTTTGAAAATCCCAATTTTTTGGGAGAACACAATTTTTTTGAAAAAATGGAACCTTTTCTCAGATCCAATTTTATTTTGAATACCTTGTTTTTTGGAAAACATGAACATTTTTTGAAAAAATTGGATTGTTTTTGTAATTTTGAACAAATTTGGAATGAAATTTTTTTTCCAAGTTTCGAACATTTTTAGAACAGTAACAAAAGTTCAGAAATCGGAATTATTTTCTAAAAATTGAAAACAAAAATCTTAATTCTGTTTTTTAAATGTATTTAAGGAAAAAAATAAAAAATTCTAAAGTTTGCAGGAAAAAGGAAAGAAGAAATAGAGAAAGGAACAAAAAACAAAATAGAAATAAGACACAGAAAAAAAGAAAACGGTCTGGCCCAGCTTTGCGCCCTGTGCGAAGGTCAGACTATTTGTCGCCGCGTGCGGTAAATAGGGTTTTCCTAGCTGTTTGCGCTGGGAAATAAGTGGGCTCGCTTGGACGGGCCACAGCGTGCACGACCCATGTACGAAAATTGCTTTTTCTTTTCTAGCAAACGGACGCACAAAAATTTAGTACCACCTCGGATAGGGAAAAACTTTTCGGCGGTGAACGGATGAAAAAGTTGGAGAAACGCACCTTGCTTTATTAGTAGGTATAGACTTACGGCCTCCCTAAGCCCGCTCACAGCTATTGCTGCTGCTTGAGCATGCACGTCCGAGCTCCGCTTCGGCCAGCATCAGCCCAATTGCGCCGCTACCGACTCCGTCTCGCCTTCAGTTGTCACTCTGGCCGGCGATACTTTTTATACTTTTTCACAACAAAGACTTTGTTGCAAAAGTTTCCCGCAACATCATCTCGGTTGCATGAATTTCTTTATTCACACCATACATGGCATCATCTTTTCAGTGGAAAAATTTCTGCAACATTATTCATGTTGCAAAAGTCCCACAACATCATCTATGTTGCAAAATGGTGAAAACAAAAAATAATAATTCTGGAACACCATCATTGTTGCAAAGTCCTCCCGCAACATTGTCTATGTTGCAATAAAAGTTAAAGAAAATAAATAAAGGAATTCCAAAGAAAATGACGCTTCGGTGGTTTTGCAACAAAGCAATTGTTGGAGAGCGAGTTACACAACATCTACCTTGTTGCAATTCCAAACAACCTCATTTGGGATATCAGACAACTATTTGTGGGTCAATCCAACGACGCAAGAGACAGCGGATCTTTTCGATTTCCGATGCGTAGCACGGCCCTATTTCTCATGGCTAAATCCAACAATCAATTACTTTCTTTCTAAATACCACGAAAACATTGTTCTTGATGTACAAAAGCATAATACCAAGGAAGCATTGTTCTTGATGCACAGAAACAATTATATTACGTTCTTGATTTAGTCCCCTATTTTAGGAAAACAATCCCTACTTTTTTTCACGTGCCAAATATTAGTTACGCAATGGTTTGCTTCGTAACATTAAAATTTTGTTTATGATGATCGGGGAATTTGCTTCCAAGGTGAATTATGGTTGCTTCCAATGGATACGAATTTGTTTCCATAAAAAACACCATTGTTTTCAACCAAATTGGAGATGTGCATCTAGGTAGATAAACTTTTGCTTCGTCCTAAGGTGAGTTTGCTTCTGTATAGGAGAAAACAAATCAAATTGTAGTTACAATAATTTTTTGTAAGGTCAGTAATAAAAAATATTCCTATTTATTTTGCCACATGTTTCCTACTAGATTCTTCTATGCTGTCGTAAACATTGACATCCGGCCATGTTGTTTCCGTTTTCTAAGCGACATATGCTTTGTACTTGCTTCTTGAAGTTGTATCGCATGCTATTTCCAAGTATTAGGAAACAAGAATGCCAATCATCTTGAGCTAGGTTGTATGGTGCCAAAGGTCTCCATCGCCAAAGGAATTTTTGCCACTAGTTCCCATTGGTGATTCATGTGCTTGCCATCGTGACTCGTCTGCATGCCACTAGTGCCCCCCATTGTTGAGCTCCACGACCCCGCTGGCCAGCACGTCACCCGGGCAGTGCCAGCAACCTTTGAGCACCTTTGAAGCATAAAAAGTTTAGGCATCATGCATCCGAATAGAAGGTAGGAAGCAACAACTAGCACTAGAAAGAAGCTTCAAAATACATATATAGAAACATTGGATGCTTAAGAATGGATATTTTGAAGGATGGTTCTATGGCAGTAAACTATCTGAACTGAACAAACATAAGACTGAGGAAGCGTGGATACTTCAAAGCATCAGTTACAACGACACTATTTTCACTTCTGTTTGCCAAAGTCGCAACGCGTGCTGAACAGATGATCATGGATAAGCTCTACACATGTCGCAACCTCCTTGTTACCAACAGAACAGTCGGCGGCGAATAGCGGTGCCTTGTCATGTTTGCATCACACTCAACATCAATAGCCTCATTTGGCATTGTGTGCAAACAAGAAGCATGCCTGAAGTCGGAGCAGCAAAAGGTCTATAAATAGAAAATTTAGTTAGAAACAAGGAAGCACAAAAGTTGCAGTGGAAAATTTTATTACAATAAAAATAATGTTAGTGCACTGGAAGTTTACTAGAACTAGGTGATACCCCGCGCATTGCAGCGGGAATTTGTAGCAACGAAATTTGAATATAGTAGGCAAAAAATATAAATAAATTGTGCAGTAGTGCAAGGTAATGTTTTAGAGACCTCTGCTATATATACATGATGGTTAGATTAGTAAAAAATGATTATAATCTTACGAACAAAATGGATGAATTGTGTTACCTCCAGAGGTACTCTAGTGGCTGGCAGCGTCTTGCTCAAGGGATTTGGTACCATGATTATTTTGCACAAACACAATCGACTACAACAAATTAGAGTGACCAATAATGATTTACACAACTCTAATGGATTTTTGGGATCTCGGATGTACCTGGTATATTGTCCTAACCGTGAGGCAGCATACAATGATGTGGTTGTGGAGAAACGTCTCGGCGGATCAACGCCTTTCCTCCTAACCAAACGATGCTCCAACCAGCTGCTTCTACCACTGGCCACAATATGATGTGTTTGTGGTTGATTCAGCTGAGCTGATGGCGATTGGAGTCCGAACGGGAGAAGGTCACAAAGCCATTTAATCTAGAAGAAGAGGAGATTATATTTGGTAACCCCGCCCTTATTGAGATCATCTACAAATATCCCCTCGATGCCAAGCTTATACGGAGCATACAAACAAAAATAGGATCATGACCGATCAATACTAATATATGGGCGGCCACAGCCAAAGAAATACCTGATGGCCAGGAAAGTTTTGGAAGATAATTACCTTGGAAGTGATGTTGACCTTGTAGGTGAGCGACAGGGAGCACAACTCCAAACGGCATGGTGCAGGGCATGACTGGGCACTGAATGGTTGATATGGGCCTTTCGCTTAAGCGGGTCTGTCTATGTCACATCTAGATGTGAGATATTATCTCACATCTAACTCCCTCTCACATCTAACTTCCTCATCTTTTGATTTTTTTTTAAGTCTTCCATGGATTTGTTTTATCTCTAAGGGTGAAGGAGTTAGATGTGAGATAATATCTCACATCTAGATGTGAAATAGCAAAACCGTTCGCTTAACTGTTGTCTGTTGATCAACATGGAATGCAAGGATCAAATCATGCGCTATGTTACATATTAAAGAAAAGAAACTGACGGAAGGGAGATAGACATGTGAACATAACCGATAGAGAAGGGAGTAATTGGGTTGGCTCGTCTCTGAATCAGACGGGGTGCCACCCTACGGAGGATGGCAGCGCTCCTCCAAGTCGTCGTTGTGAATGGAGGCCCTGCCAGCCGTTTCCCTTGCAGGCCGGAAATAATCCCTGCCCGGCTTCGCATCTACTCCATGGCCAGGCTAACGCGGGCGTGGCTACCAGATCGTCCTCCAGGGCGAAAATAAATAACTTCAACTCGACGAGCATTTGGATGGATTTCAGCGAATCGACCGAGCCAAAATCCCATGGGATGCCGAAGCTACCTTCGCTAGAAGCGGACACAAAGTAAAGGAGGAGAGGGGCATAGACAGAGAGAATCCTTTGAGAGCCACGGCGGTGAGCTGGACCGCGGTCGTTTGAATGAGCGCCCAGCGCATGACAGAGCCCGGCCGCCAGGACGTCGAGGAAAATAATCTGTAGGAAGAAGGATCGATGGATTGACTTGTGAGAGGGCTCAAGCGGAGAGAGGTCGTTCTGTATCTGTATGCTGGCCTTCTGTTCGGCTCTGTTGGGATTCTGTTTCCGTGCCTTTAGCTCCTGCTGGTAATGCAACGCATGAGGTGGCATTATACATGGAAGAGTTGCTGATTTGGTGGGACCGCTGAGGTGGACAGCTTGCATATCAAGAGAAATAACATAATGGGGGCTCCTATTTAGATATAGTAGATAAGCTATGCTCACAGTCTTGAAGCACATGTAATTCCGGGAAAATGTTTGTATAAAGAAGCACATACAGGCAATGGTTGATGCAAAACTTCACCACCATGGTAGAATCAGAATGGCATATAAAAGCAAACTATGTTGTAGGAAAGAGGATACATGAGAAATAAAGGAAGAAAACAGAAGAAAAAAATAAGAACACCAAGCAAAATCATGCTGGAAAGACCGAAAGAAATAACGCCCAGAAAAACCAGCGGGAAGGTTCCCCATATACCGGTGAAAAATGTTGGATAATGAGCAACTGTGTTCCCTGAGGGCCAAAGGTTACATATACATGTGTGTCAAAGTGCAGAAAACCCCTTATACAACGGGGATATACCGAAAAGGGACTATACACATCTAACACCCCCCCTCAAACTCATGGTGGATCAACAACACTGAGTTTGAAGAGGAAAAAGGCATGCTGCGCTCGAGTCTGCATGCCTTCGTGAAGAAGTCAATAGCCGTAACTCAGAGGGCACATAGTGAAGAGTGAGAATCTGATCCTGCACAGCAGGACGCACAAAATGGGCATCCACACCTATGTGCTTGGTGAGCTCATGCTTCACCGGGTCATGCGCAATACTGATAGCACCAGTACTGTCTGACAGTAAGGGAGTCGAGGTAGTAGCCGTCACACCAAAATCCTCAAGTAACCATCGCAACCAGATCACCTCAGCCGTCAACATAGCCATGGCTCGTAACTCAGCCTCTGTACTCGAGCGAGAAACTGCAGTCTGTTTCTTGGTCTTCCAGGCAATCAGAGAGCCACCAAGAAAGACACGAAGGCATAAATGAAGGCCGTCGAGGGATCACTAGCCTGTAGCATCGAGTAAGCCCGGAGCTCAAGAGAACTGGAGCGAGGAAAGAAAAGGCGCTGAGAGATCGTGCCACGAAGATATCGTAGAACACGGATGAGGTGACTATAGTGGACAGAGGTGGGGCTGAAACAAACCGACTCGGGATGTGAACCGGATAGGAGATGTCGGGATGCGTAAAGAAGATAGACAAGGCTACCGACGAGGTGGCGATAGCGAGTGGGATTAGGAAGAGGGTCACCATCGGAGGCACGAAGCTGAGCGTTGAGCTCCATAGGAGTCACAACAGGCGGTCATCACTGAGAGCAGCTCGAGCAAGAAGATCCTGAATGTATTTCTCTTAAGAGATGTAGAAGCCATCAGAGGTGGAGGAGATCTCAATCCCAAGAAAATAGCGAAGAGGACCAAGATCAGTCATAAGGAACTGCTCGTGAAGGCGGGCCTTAACAAAGGCAATATAGTCAGAGTCGTCACCCGTGATGATCATGTCATCAACATAAAGAAGGAGAAGAGTCCGACCACGAGGGACGTGTGTGAACAAACAACGCGGGATCATGATCATCGGGCAAGAAACCAGCTGCAGTCACCACAGTAGGCGACGCTCAAACCAAGCACGAGGGGCTTGTTTAAGACCATAGAGGAGCGGCGAAGCAACAGCACCATGCCGTCGAGAGCATAGTACCCGGCGGGGCTGCATGTAAACCTCCTCACGCAGCTCGCCATTGAGAAAGGCGTTACGGACATCAAGTTGAGAGATAGACCAGCGACGAGCGAAGCCACGGCAAGAAGAGTGCGAATAGTGGTCATGTGAGCAACATGAGCGAATGTCTCGTCATAGTCGCGTCCTGCTCTCGCTGAAAACCACGGGCCACAAGGCGAGCTTTGTAGCGCTCAAAGAGAACCATCGAGCAGGTCTTAATCTTGTAGACCCACTTGCGTGTGATGGGACGAACACCGTAAGGGAGGGAAACCAGATCCCATGTGCCGAAGCGCCAAGAGCAGCAAGCTCTTCGCCATCGCAAGCTGCCATTCAGCTGAGTCATGGCAGTCCGATAGGAGGTAGGCTCGGCCGAACAGAGCCCGTACCGATCAGGAGAGTAGCGATCAGGCGGAGGTCGAGGCCGGGCACGAAGGTTGTGAACCGGGGTAGGCGTGAACAGAGGCTCACCAGAGGTGGAAGGCGCGTCAGACACGTCAGGAGAAGCATCCTCAGTACGAGGGTGGCGAGTATAGTGGAGAGGAAACGGTGATAGAGGATGACAGACTGGAGAGGATGGGGGAGAGGTGGAGGAGGAGGATGGAGAAGACGGGGTTGGTGGTGAAGAAGAAGGCAGGAGAGGTGCCGGAGGAAGAGGTGACACATGAGGCACATAGCAGGATGTATCAGGAAGGAGAAGGAAAGAAAGGTCGTCCACAGAGAAGGTCGAGGAAGAAGAACGTGGGTAGTAAGAACGAGACTCGTCAAAAGTCACATCACGCGAGATGCGCAAGCGACGACCCACGGGATCCCAACATCGATAGCCCTTGTGCTCATCACTGTAGCCAAGGAAAACACACTCAACCAACTGAGCAGTCAGTTTGGTGCGTTCTCGGGGAGCAAGAAGAACATCGCAGACGCATCCAAACATACGAAGAGCTGAGTAGTCTGGAGAGCGACCAGTGAGACACTCCATAGGAATGCCGCCCTGCAGAGCAGTCGAAGGCTGAATGTTGATGAGATAGGTGGATGCGTAACAGCTTGACCTCGGCCAAAAATGGGGTGGAAGGGAAGCAGCAATCATCAAGACGAGCCGTCTCAAGCAAATGACGATGCTTTCGCTCGCAACGCCATTCTCGAGCATGAGCCCCAAGACAGGAGAACTGGGCAAGAGTACCTGTTCATGAGAAAACCACGCAATGACTAAGAGATATACTCTCCAGCGGAGTCGGCACGAAAAGTACGAATGGGCGTGGCAAACTGGGTGCGAACCATGGCAGCAAAACGTTTGTATATAGGGAGAACCTCGCTACGAGATTTCATGAAGTAGAGCCAAGTGTAGTGAGAGAAATCATCAATAAACAAAACATAATAGCGATGACCACCTTTCAATCAAAGGGAGCGGGACCCCGGACATCGTAATGAACTAAGTCAAAAGGACGCCGAGATCTGAGACTCACTAGTAGGATAAGGTAATGGAGTCATTTGCCAAATCTGCAACCATTACAATGTAAGGAAACATCTCCAGATACAGACCCTAAGAGGCCCTGACGCACTAAGGAAGATAAGCGAGAGCCACAGATGTGACCAAGTCGATGATGCCACTGCTGGAAGGACGCAGACGAAGAGGCAGCAAGAGCATGAGAGCTGGCAGAAGTGGTGGCAACGGAAGGAACCCAAAGCCAGTCAACCTCCCAAAGGCCCAAGACTCACGGGCGCTGGGGCCAGCACCAACCAAAACCTTGGTGTGGCGATCTGAATGGAGCAAGAGTCGGTATCAAGAATGACCCGACAACCGTAATCGATAAGGTGGGCAGCGGAAAAAAAGATTCATGGTAAGGCGAGGAACATGTGAAACACGGAGCGAGAAAAAGATGGAGTGGAAAGAATACCACGACTAGCAACAGGAAGAGATGTGCCATCGGCGATAATAACATTAACAAAGCGAATCAAGAGGTCGGAGAGAAGACAACGCGGAAGAATCGAAGACATATGAAAGGAGGCTCCGAATCCGTAACCCACGAAGATGTACCTGACTGTGTAGATGCCTATGATGGTGAGGAAGAGGATGCAGTCACAGCAGCAGCAGAGCCAGTCGACGAGGAGCCTGAGGAAGCAAGAAGACGCTTGAGGCGAACAATGTCCTAGTCGGTGAGTGACGGAGTCGAGGAAGACACAGGAGGCCCGCTGGAGGAGGAGCGCCTCTGGTCTCACTTCTTTTGACGACAATCAGACTCTGGGTGACCGGGCCGGGAGCAGTAACCACAGAAGATGTCATGGCGCGAAGTGCCCTTCTCAGCATAAGAAGGACGGCTCACCCCCTGGAGGAGTAGGCAGGAGCGGCGGAGGCGGTGAGGCGGCAGACGACACAGAGCCCGCAGGCAATATCTGACGGAATCGGCAACCCAAAGAGAGCGAAGGCGTGTCTCCTCGAACGAAGCTCGGCAAGCACCTCCGAGATAGGAACACGACCACGAGCAAGCAAGTGAGCACGTCAGGCTCAAACTTCGAGGCGGAGACGAGATAAGAACTCATGAACCCTCACGAAACTCCAAGTCGACCAGCGTGATCCGGCAGCAACGGCAAGTTCCACAAACAAGCTGTCCGCAATGAGTCAAGCTGGCGCCCGGATGGCGAGCATCGTGAATAGAACTCATCAGCAGTCAAGTCACCTCTTTGAAGAGCATGCTCCTGTCGCACCACAGATAAGTAAAGAGCATCACCAGAGGGCTGATAACGCTGACAGAGATAAGACCACATCGCTGCAACGGTGCCGAGGCCCATGAATTCTGACGCAAACTGAGGAAGGACACTCGCAGTGAGAACAGCAGCAGCACGGACATCATCATTGCACCACTGAGTGTAAGCAGACAAATCATCCCAGTAGACAGAAAGGGCATCGGAGTAGGCGTATACACGGTGATCATAAGCATCAACCGCAGCATCATCAAAGCGCCTTGGCTGCATCTCGATCGACACGAGAAGCATCAGGAGCAGGACCAGCGCACCGGCCGTGGTAGGAGCCACAGGAGCAACAGGGCATGGCGGACAGGAGACCTCGCCAGAGAGAACGCCCCATAGAAGGAGACCACGCATATGAATGCGCATGAACCCCGCAAACTCGACATAGTTGGTGCCATCGAAGATCACCGAGCACCGAGGGACGACGACATAGCCCGAAGAGAACATAAGGAAATCGCTCTGCTGCCTCTGTTTTTTTTGGTCAACCGCTACAGGACCCGATCTGGATCCGGACTGGATCGAGGAGCGAGCGCTGAATCGAGCGACGAGGCAAGGGGCACCGCAGCGGGAGAGGCCAGGAGGAGAGGCAGCTGGCCGGAGGGCGAGGAGCAGCAGAAATGACCGGCGCGGCGCTGAACGGGCGGCGACGGGCCGGACCGGCAATGGGTTGGCGGGCGGCGGGACCTGGCGAAGCGATCGCAAGGGCGACCACGGCCCGACAAAGCCGTGCAGCGGCGGCGACCGAATCTGAGCTGAACTCGACCAGCTGGGAGAGAAGCCAACGCTTTGCTCGAGAGGAGCTGGCAGGGCGTGCAGGCGAGAGCTCCGCCACACGAAGACGGGCAGCGAGGACAACAGGCGGACGAGGGACGAGGCGGAGCAGGAGGGCAGCCGGAGATTGGGGCGGAGTCTAGCGACGGCAGCGACTAGGATGGAGCGCACGGAGTTGCATCGTGCGGGAGAGAGGAGAACCTAACATCTGATACCATGTTGGATAATGAGCAACTGTGTTCCCTGAAGGCCAAAGGCCATTACATATACATGTGTGTCAAAGTGCAGAAAACCCCTTATACAACAGGGATATACCGAAAAGGGACTATACACATCTAACAAAAAACACCCCTACATGGGCGCCCGATTTTGCTACATAGTGCCATGGGGGTGTGCGGTTGTGCATGAATGTAACAAAATGCTTATAAGTGGCTCTTAAGACGCCAAATAGAATTTAGTGGCAATCTGCCGCATATTCTACAACAGATAGGATTTGTGAAGCAGAAGGATCTCTCGCCTGATGCGTCACTGTAGTGGGCCGACCCAATTTGCTTCTCGTTCGTTTCACACGTTTTCTTCTTCTTCGTTCGTCTATCTTTTCCAACGGTCGTTCTTTCTTTTCCTATTTTCAAATATGCTAAATACAAATATTTTAGAAATTAATTTACTTGCCTTTTAAGGAAATATTGAGTGCGCATTTGGAAAAGATTCATGCAGTGTGAAGAATGTGTTCACACCATTTTGAAAATGTCCATAACATGCAAAAACATGTTCATGATATTTAGAAAATGATTAGGCGTTCCAAAAATATGTTTGTAACATTTTTTCAAATGTTTCTACAATGTCAACAAGATTTACATAACCTAAAAGACATTGTGTACCATTAAAAAAATGTTCCTGACATTTTTTGAAAATTCTAAAAAACAAATGTTTTCTGCTTTAAAAAGTACCTATGGCATTTATGTTTAACATGTATTCAAAAAATGTTCAATGTGTACTCCAAAAATGTTCAAGGTATATCTGAAAATCTTTTGCATATATTTAGAAAAAATTCATCATGTATTTGAGAAATATTCAGCATATATATAAAAAGTGGTCCTTGTGTATAGAAAAATGTACAACATGTATTAAAAAAATCAACATTATTTGAAAAGGGGAATGAGAAAAAAGAACAAAAAAAAAATGAAAAGAAATACATGAAACAAATGCGTGGAAGCTTCTAAAACCGGTCCGAACCTGTCACTTTCGTAAACCGATCGAAAAAAGGTACATTGGGCCGTCCCGTTAGGGGTAACGCTAGAGATGAGAAAGTAGCTTCGTCTCGCAATAGATGAGAGATAGCCCTTGCGTGTGTACACCCACCAAGCTTTTTCAATAGGAGTACTTAACACACAACTGGGAGCGACCACAATAGAATGGATGGTGCAGGGGTAAAAATTAGGAAATTATTCCTGGGTTGTCAGATGGAACATGAATGGCTCAGGTTCTAGCAGATGGATGTGTGCGCTCTTGTTTGCAGAAAGGTACCTTGTTTCTTGTCATATTTCTTATGATCTACTCCGAATGCGAGCGGCGGCCCAGGCCCAAAAAATCCTCAACGCGAGCGGCGTAACAGGCCTCCGCTCGTATCCCTGCTGTTAGAATAAATCTGAGACATACCGTCGATCATCCGAGGACCAAGCAATCACACGAGCACGGCACCGAGATTTGTTAACGAGGTTCACCGATATGGCTACATTCCCGGGGCTTGACTATGGGCGCTCCTCCCCATGACACCGCTACAATACTGCACCCGGTCGCCCTGGACACCGGCACATGCCGCCGGCTTCCCCTGCGTTCCGGTGCTATTATGTTGGCATAGGTTACATCGTGTGTCTAGCCCCGCTATATATGAGAGGCCTAGGATACAAGTGTCCTATTTGGACACGACTCCATATCCTATCTAAACATAATACAACTACAAGTCCAATTGTAACCTACCTTATACACTATATTCGACACAACTCCAACACCTGCCGACGGCGGCGACGGTCTAAATCTCGTGCCCAGCTGGGCGACCACGGCTACTGGAGGTCGCGTTACATCTACGTCCCCATGGTTCCTGGTTGTCTACTCTCTGGCAATCGAGCTGCCATGACGGATCTCCCCAATAGCTGCGCTCTAACACTACTGTACAAATTCTACAGGGAGTTGTTCTCTGATGTCTTACCCTACTCCGCCATTCTCCACACGTGGCTCCACCACCCCGCGACTAGTTCTACCATCCGCCGACACAGGAGAAGCTTCGGGTATGCTCTTTTGTGAGGCACCTCCCAATTTCTGAGTTTCTCTAGCATATTATCTAGAAATTATTTTGCTGCAACCAGACATATCACTGATCCATGGAAAACTGATTTTTACATGAGCTATGCCTCCTCCACTAAAGTACTCTTGGTTTCAGATTCTATTAGGAGCATATGGGGTGTAGCAGTTGGGCGTTCCATATGGTAAATGTGTATGATGCTTGCAGTAAAATCATCTCTACGCTGTTGGGTGTTCCATATTGCTTCTACAGGGTGTCGGGTTGGTGAGAGAAAATGTCGGTGCTTGACACGAAGAGGACGGAGTTTTACATTGCTAACCTTCCATCTAAAGTTGGAGCATTTTATAAAGTGGACACAACCATTGTGCAGGCAGGGGAAGTCAAACCCAGGGTGTTTGTCTATGGAAAAGGTGCAACTGACCTTGAATTTCATACCATTAATTGGCGGAGATAATGGTGAGAGTTATGGTCAATGGCACTTGGAGAAGTCCATCTGATTGGCAGTATCTTTTTGTGGGTTCAACAGAGAGGCACTTGTTCCTATATCATGGTGGAAGCACATCGCTTGAAGCTAGTTGTTTCTCAGTTGATGTCAATACATTCCAGCTTGATAGGATGCGCACTTCAAAGACGGGCATCTATAGGTCGCGCACATACAGAGCAACGTTCCACCATCGTTGTTGTCCTCACCAACAGTGGCAAGTACTAAACTCTCTATTTTTTCCTAGTTATCTCCTTCCTTTCATACTTATCTCACACACTTGCCTTATTGGTTCATTATTGTGATCAGTAATTTTGACCTGCAGGGCTTGTTAATTCTTACCTATCTCGTTCTTATGGCACAAAATCAAGCACCATAACATCATTGTGATTGGGGTGAATGATAACATTTCACCAAAACTCAATGTGTTGCAAGCGTATAAAGGGTTGGTAGTTATGAGACATTCCTCTCACCAAAATATCAAACGTCCAAAAAATTTGAAAAAGTTCGTATATTTGACAAAAGTTCACAAAATTTGGAGAAAGTTCATGGATTTAAGAAAGTTCGCAATGGATAAAGTTTACGAATTTAAAAGAACTTTACAAAACTTAAAAAGTTCATGAATTTGTGTAAAGTTTTCTAAGTTGGAAAAAGTTTTGAAATTTGAAATTTTCCATGCATTTGATAAAAAGAAAAAGGGAAAAGAAAGAAAAGGCAAAGAACAAGAAAAAATAAAAGTAAATAAAATCCTGAGAAAACCAAGCAAAATCATGCACGAAAAAACAAAAGGAAACCCGTCCAGAAAAACCTGCAGAACCTTCATTGGAAAGTTCCCAAATACCAGTGAAAATAGCCCTACACAGGCGAGCCATTTTGCCGCATAGTGCCATGGGGGTGTGCCACTTGTAACAAAATGCCTATAAGTGGCCGTTAAGGGGCCGAATAGAATTTGTTGTTTATCAGCCGTATATTCCCGCGAGACAGAAGGATCGTTCGCCTGATGTGTCACTACTGTGGGTGGGCTCAATTTGCTTCTTCCTTCGTTTTCTCACATTTGCTTCTTATTCGTTCTTCTGTTTTTTCTGACGGTTGTTCTTTCTTTTCATATTCGAAAATGTTCCGAGTACAAATATTTTTGGAAATAATTTAGCTACGTTTTAAGAAAATGGTTAGCGTGCATTAAAAGAATATTGATGCAGTGTAAAAAATGTGTTCACACAACTTTATAAATGTCCTTAACATTCATAAACATGTTCATGACATTTAGAAAATGATCTACTGTGCAAAAAATATGTAGAGGATATTTTTCTAAATATATATACAATGTAAAAAATGGTTCACGTAATTTAGATAAGATTTCATACTATTAAACCGAATGCTCATCACATTTTTAGAAAATTTGAAAAACAAATATTTTGCTCTATTTAAAAAAATACCTACGGCATTTTATGAAAAATGTTTAACATGTATTCGAAAAATGTTCAACATGTCTTCCAAAACTGTTCATGCTGTATCTGAAAAATCTTTCACACGTATTTGAGAAATATTCAATTTGTATAAAAAAAAGTTTCATGTGTATATGAAAAATGTAACACATGTACTAAAAAAGTCAACGTTATTCGAAAAAAGGAAAGGGAAATATAAAAAGAACAAAAAATAAAAAGCGATACTGGAAACAAACAAAAATGTAATAAAACAAACGTGTGGAAGTTTCTAAAACCGGTCCAAACCTATTGCTTTTGAAAATCGATACACAAAAGCGACATTGGACATCCTGTTTACTCTAACGCTAGAGATGAGATGGTGGCTCGTCTCATAATAGGGAGACATGTCTCATAATAGGGGAGACATAGCCCTTGTGCATGTACACCCACCAAGCTTCTTTAATAGGAGTACTTAACACAACTATGTTCTCTTCTCGCAAAAAGAAAACACAACTATGATCTCTCTCAAAAGAATAAACAATTAACACAACTATGCAGTGACAACTGCATTACTAATTAAAAAGCTTACGTGAGTACTAGTATATGATGAGGGAGGACCTCTCAAAATTGCACAATGCTACATCTGAATTTTCCTAACATAATTTCTTTTGTTTTTGAAAGAAGAAAAGCTAGACTTTCGGGGGTGTCCATCCTTATCCTTGTCTGGGCAACTATGGTGGTCAGCGTAACTTGTTGAACGTGAGGTGGAACGCGTGGTACCAGCAGATCCCTCGTGAGCAGTCCGTGTTGCGCACCGCATTCACTGGCTCGGGCTGATCATCTATACCGGCTGGAGCAGAACATTTTTTTTTCAAGCACACGCAGGAGGATTGCACGCTTTTTATATTAAGGAGAAGGCAAATTTTACAAAGAGTTACAGCAGCGCTGATAGATAGCGCAGTCCACAAAATGAAAGCTACTAATAAGTCACTCATTTTGATAGCCCACCTAGTTTGGCTCTAGTCCACGTTTGAAATTCCTCTTTGATGCGCCGATTCACCAGATGAGGCATGGTAGCTACTTTTCAAACACGCGTTTATTGCGCTCAAGCCAGATGAAGCGAAGCACAAGGCATACCATGGTGTTTATCCTCCTACGGCTTCCACTGGGAGCTGCAGTGCTTACCACAGGCCACCAATTCTTGATCTTGACGTCTGGTGTCGGCGTTCGCCTATGCAATCGCCATGGCAATAGGTTGGTGTACCGGATTTCCCTTGCAACAGAGCAACCAAGCAGCATGTGATTTAGATTTTTGTCTTCCTGAGCGCATAGAATACAGCTGCCTGGATGCTCCAGCTGCCGCCTAGCTAGGCGACCCGCAGTCCACAATCGATCATGTAGCATAAGCCTGACAAAGATTTTTATGTCAAAGATGTCCACAATTCAGCCGCAGCAGGTAGGAATTCCCGACCTAAGAAGAAGAGCTTATATGCACTGCTAGCTGAGAAGATCCCGTCCGGTGTCTGCCTCTGGCGGGAGCAGAACATGCAGAAACCAAAAGCTGTTCTCGGCCTTCAATCCCTCCATCCTCTCAACGGAAGACATGGCTGAAGTGAGTGTTAGCTAGAGTGACATGAACACTAATTTGGTTCGTGTTATATATATATACTCACAAGATTTGTCTACTCATTTGTACTATGCCTTACACTTCTCTCACCACTCCATAGATGAGCCTTACCAACAACCATACGCTCTGCATCCGTTATAGGAGGAAAAATATTTTGGTAGGAGCTGAAACTAGACCCATAAGCTTTAAATCCGTCGTGGTCTCCACGGCGTCCACCTCCATAAGAGTGTTAGATGTGTATAGTCTCTGCTTGGCATATCCCCATTGTATAAGGGTTTCCTGCACTTTGTCACACTTGTATATGTAATGGCCTCTGGCCCTCAGTAAAGATCAGTTGCTCACTTATCTAACATGGTATCAGATGCTAGGTTAGCCTCGCTCTCTCGCACGACGCAACTCCGTGCGCCTTCCTCCTACCTTACCTCGATTCCTGCCATCCTCCTCTTGGTCTAGCCCGGATCTTGATGCTGACTGGACCCGGCGCCCGCTCCTGCAGCCTGCCTGGACCAGGCACCTTCTCCTCCGGCCGGCTGACCCCGCCTCTGGATCCACGCGCCTGGCCGCCGGCGCCCCCGTCCCGACCGGCCACCGCCACCCCGCCTCTGGATCCGGTTGTCCTCCACGCCTTGGCCCGGCGCCCGTCCGGACCCGGCCGCCCGCCTCGCCTTTGTTCCCGGGCGCCGCCCACCCCTGGCTGCCTCGCCTGCCCCCGCGACCCTGTTTTTGATCGAGCGGGGCTGCCTCTCCCGCCCCTGCTTCCGATCAAGCGGAGCCAGGCTGCCCCTGCTTTAGATCGAGCATGGTCAGGTCGCTCGTCCCCGCGCCCCCTGCTTCAGATCGAGCGGGGCTGTCTCGCTTGCCCTCCAGCCCGATCCAGATCGGGTGTCTTCGGTGCGTTGACTCCAAAAAAAGATGGGGGGATACTGAACAGAAAGAGCAACAGAAGACTTCGTCATGTCTTCTTCAGGCTATGTTGCTGTTCCTAGGTGTTCGGTGATCTTTGATGGCACCAACTATGCTGAGTTTGTGGGCTTCATGCGTATTCATATGCGTGGCCTTCTTACGTAGGTGTTCTCTCTGGCGAGGTCCCTTGTCCGTCATGCCCTGTTGCGCTGTATTTAATCCCACCGGTACCGCCGGTCCTTGCTGCTGATGCTTCTCAGGCTGACCGGGATGCGACCAAGGCTCTCGATGATGCTGCAGTTGATGCTTATGACCAGCAGGTATCAGCTTATTCAGATGCTCTTTCTGTGTACCGTGATGATCTGTCTGCCTACACTCAGTGGTGCAATGATGATGCTCGTCTTTCTTTGCTGTTCTCCTTTGCGAGTGTCCTCCCTCAGTTTGCTTCAGAGTTCATGGGACTTGGCACAGTTGCAGCGATGTGGTCTTACCTCTGTCAGCGCTATCAGCCTTCTGGTGATGCTCTCTACCTATCCGTGGTGCGTCAGGAGCACACACTTCAGCAAGGTGATTCCTCTGTTGATGAGTTCTATTCACAATGTTTCGCCATCTGGCGCCAGCTTGACTCTCTTCGGACAGTTGTTTGTGGAACTTGCCGTTGCTGTCAGACTACACGGTCCGATTTGGAGTTTCATCGGGTTTATGAGTTCTTATCTCGTCTCCGCTCTGAGTTCGAGCCTCGACGTGCTCACCTGCTTGCTCGTGGTCGTGTTCCTATCTCGGAGGTACTTGCTGAGCTTCGTCTTTGAGGAGACCCGACTTCGCTATCTTTGGGTTACTTGTGGTTCCTTGATGTTGGCCACAGTGGCTCTGTGTCATCTGTTAGCCTCACTTGCTCCACCACTCCTGCCCACTCCTTGAGGGTGAGCCGTCCTCTTTATCTTTGAGAAGGGTACATCGCGCCGTGACACTTTCTGTGGTTACTGCTCCCGGTCAGGTCACCCAGAGTCTGATTATCGCCAGAATAAGTGAGACCAGAGGCGCTCCTCTTCCAGTGGATCTCCTGCGTCTTCCTCGACTCCGTCACTCTCACTGACCAGGACATTGTATGCCTCAAGCGTCTACTTGCCTCCTCCGGCTCCTCGTCATTGCTGGCTCATTGCGGCTATGTTGCATCCCCTTCTACACCACCACAGGCATCTACATAGTCAGGTACATCCTCGTGGGTTCTGGATTCTGGAGCCTCCTTTCATATGTCTTCTGATTCTTCCGCATTGTCCTCTCTCCGACCACTTGATTCGCATGTTAATGTTCTTACTGCCGATGGTACATCTCTTCCTGTTGCTAGTCGTGGTATTATTTCCACTTCATATTTTTACATTCCTAGTGTTTCACATGTTCCTCGTCTTACCATGAATCTTTTTCCGCTGCCCAACTTATCGATTCTGGTTGTCGTGTCATTCTTGACACCGACTCTTGCTCCATTCAGCATCGTCGCACCAAGGTTTTGGTTGGTGCTGGCCCCCGGCGCCGTGAGTCAGAGGGCCTTTGGGAGGTTGACTGGCTTTGTGTTCCTTCCGCTGCCACCATTTACGCCCGCTCTCATGCTCTTGCTGCCTCTTAAATCTGCGTCCTTCCAGCGGTGGCATCATCGTCTTGGTCATATCTGTGGCTCTCGTTTGTCTCCTTTAGTTCGTCGGGGCCTCTTAGGGTGCATGTCTGGAGATGTCTCCTTACATTGTAATGGTTGCAGACTTGGCAAAGCAGACTCAGTTACCTTATCCTACTAGTGAGTCTGTATCTCAGCGTCCATTTGACTTAGTTCATTCTGATGTCTGGGGTCCTGCTCCCTTTGATTCGAAAGGTGGTCATCACTACTATGTTTTATTTATTGATGATTTCTCTCACTACACTTGGCTCTACTTCATGAAATCTCGTAGCGAGTTCTCCCTATATACAAAGCGTTTTGCTGCCATGGTTTCACCCAGTTTACCACGCCCATTACGTACTTTTAAATGCGACTCCATTTGGAGAGTTTATCTCTCGGCCAGCGATTTGCGTCTTTTCTCACGCGGGCAGGGACTCTTGCCCAGTTCTCTTGTCCCGGTGCTCATGCTCGAGAATGGCGTTGCGAGCAAGCTTGTCGTCATGAGGCGGCTCGTCGCTGATGATTGCTGCTTCCCTTCCACCCCATTTTGAAATTTGAGGCTGTTTCCGCATCCACCTATCTCATCAACATTCAGCCATCGACTGCTCTGCAGGGTGGTATTCCTATGGAATGTCTCACTGGTCGCTCTCCTGACTACTCAGCTCTTCGTATGTTTGGATGTGTGTGCTATGTTCTTCTTGCCCCCCGAGAACGCCTGGCCCGAAGCCTTTCGGTCGGTTGAATGTGTTTTCCTTAGCTCTGATGATGAGCATAAGGGCTATCGATGTTGGTATCCTGTGGGTCGTCGCTTGCGCATCTCGCGTGATGTGACTTTTGATGAGTCTCGTTCTTACTACCCACGTTCTTCTTCCTCGAGTTTCTCTTGTGGATGACCTTTCTTTCCTTCTCCTTCCCGATACACCCTTCTAATTGCCTCATGTGTCACCTCTTCCTCCGGCACCTCTCATTCCTTCTCATTCACCACCGACCCCGTCTTCTCCATCCTCCTCCTCCACCTCTCCACCATCATCTCCAGTCCGTCGCCCTCTCTCACCGTTTCCTCTCCACTATACTCGTCGATCTCGTACTGAGGATGTCTCCTCTGACGAGCCTTCCACCTCTGGTGCTCCTCCTCTCACGCCTCCCCCGGTTCACAACCTCCGTGCTCGGCCTCGCCCCCGCCTGATCGCTACTCTCCTGATCGGTACAGTCTCTCTGTTATTCTGAGCCCACTTCCTATCGAACTGCCATGACTCAACCTGAATGGCAGCTTGCGATGGCCGAAGAGCTTGCTGCTCTTGAGCGCTCTAGCACATGGGATCTGGTTCCCCTTCTTTCCGGTGTCCGTTCCATCACCTGCCTGTGGGTCTACAAGATTAAGACTCGCTCTGATGGTTCTCTTGAGTGCTACAAAGCTCGTCTTGTGGCCCGTGGCTTTCGATAGGAGCGGGCGCGATTATGATGAGACATTAAGCTCTTGTGGCCCACATGACCACTGTCAGCACTCTTCTTCTTTGTGGCTTACGTTGCGTCGATGGTCTATCTCTCGACTTGATGTTTAGAACGTTTTTCTCAATGGCGAGTTGCGTGAGTAGGTTTATATGCAGCCACCAGGGGTACTATGCTCTGATGGTATGGTGCATGAGACTTCTCCGCTCCTCTATGGTCTCAAGCAGGCCCCTCGCGCTTTGGTTTGAACGCAACCGCCTCTGTAGTATTTGCTGCTGGTTTCTTGCCCAGTGATCATGATCCCGCTGTTTGTTCACATGTCTCCTCATGGTCGGACTCTTCTCCTTCTCTATGTGGATGACATGATCATCACTTTGGTGGCGACCACGACTACATTGCCTTTGTTAAGGCTGCGCCTTGCGACCAGTTTCTCATGAGTGATCTTGGTCCACTTGGCTATTTTCTTGGGATTGAGATCTCCTCGACCTCTCGATGGCTTCTACATCTCTCAAGAAAAAATATATTCGGGATCTTCTTGCTCGCGCTGCTCTCGGTGATGGCGCCTTGTTGTGACTCCTATGGAGCTCAACGTTCAGCCGTGCCTCGATGGTGACCCTCTCCCTAGTCCCACTCGCTTCTCGTCACCTCGTTGGCAGCCTTGTCTATCTTCTTTATTCTGGCGTCACGACATCTCCTATCCTGTCCATATCCTGAGTCAGTTTGTCGCAGCTCCCACCTCCGTCCACTATAGTCACCTCCTCCGTGTTCTACGATATCTTCGTGGCACGATCTCTCAGCGCCTTTTCTTTCCTCGCTCCAGCTCTCTTGAGCTCCAGGCCTACTCGGCGCTACAGGCTAGTGATCCCTCACGATCGCCCGCTTCATTTGTCGCTTATTGTGTCTTTCTTGGTGGCTCTCTCATTGCACAGAAGACAAAGAAGCAGACTGCAGTTTCTTCTTTCAATCTGAGAGGCTGAGTTGCGAGCCATGGCTATGTTGGCGGCTGAGGTGATGCAGTGCAGTGGTTACTTGAGGATTTTGGTGTGTATGCGCTACTACCTCGACTCCCTTCTTGTCCGAGCAGTGCCGGTGCTATCGGTATTGCACGTGACCTGGTGAAGCATGAGCTCACCAAGCACATCGGTGTGGATGCCCACTTGATGCGTCTTCTTTGTCATGCGAGATCAGACTCTCGCCCTTCACTATGTGCCCTCTGAGTTACAATTGGCTGACTTCTTCCACGAAGGCCCGGACTTCGGCCTTGACATGGCTTTTTCCTCTCCAAACTCAGTGTTGTTGATCCATCATGAGTTTGAGGGGGGTGTTAGATGTGTATAGTCTCTACTTGGCATATCCCCATTGTATAAGGGGTTTGCTGCACTTTGTCACACTTGTATATGTAATGGCCTCTGGCCCTTAGTAAAGATCGTTGCTCACTTATCTAACAAAGAGCACACACTTCCCGTGCAGCTTGGCGTGCTAGTGCATGATCCTCATGGATCCTTTCCTAGAACCAGATACCCTTGAGCACCCACGCAAGAAAACTGTGTTGTCCCCACTCCCCAATGAGCTCCTCGAGGATATCTTCCTCCACATACCTACCCTGTTCGACCTCATCCGTGCGGCTGTTGGTTGCGTCTCCTTCCGCAACATCATCATCGAACACTCCTTCCTCGAACGCTTCCGCAAGATCCACACCCTGCCCCTCCTCGGCTTCCTTGGCAGTGCAGAGTCTTCTATCGCACCATCCCATCTCACCCCTCCATACTAGCAGATGGCATCATCACATGTGTGGCCGACTTCTCCTTCTCCTTCCTCCCAGGCCCCACCCGCGACAGGCTCGTCGAGGACATCCATGATGGGCGCATCCACCTCATTAGGTTCCTCGAGGATGGCATTAGTAATCAACACAAAACATTTATGGAGAGTGTGGTGTGCGACCCCTTGTACCGGTAGTATCTTCTTCATCCCCCAATTCCCGGTGACCTTGTAAACCCGGTGGAGGATCCACCACGGAAAGAATAGATGAGCTGGTATGAGACATTCCTCTTGCCACCTAGTGACATATGAGGAGGTAACGATTGCAAAAGGTACTTCATTTAGAGTGATTTTGATGGTGCATTGTAATACTATGATGGTTTCTTTTGTGTTTAGTTCAAGCATTAGACAATGGCGAGCCATTCCTACCGTGAGATGGAGCACTCTAGTTGGTAACTAGTTACGGATGTGGATTTATATGTCCACCTAGGGCTAATACATGGCTGGCTGCTTCTCTTTGGGTGTTGGGTTGGTGTGAGAAAATGTTGGTGCTAGACACGAAGAGGATGGAGTTTTACATTCCCAACCTCCCTCCTAAAGTTGGAGCCTTTTACAAAGTGGATACAACCATTTGTGGAGGCGGGGAAGACAAACTCAAGGTGTTTTTGTATGGAAAAGGTGCAATGGACCTTACCATTAGCAGAAATAATGGTGAGAGTTATGGTCAATGGCACTTGGAGAAGACCATCTCATTGGGATTTCAATATTCTTTTATGGGTTCAACGAAGAGGCACTTCTTCCTATATCATAGTGGAAGCGCGTAAACTTGATGCTGGTTGTTTCTCCTTTGGATGTCAATACATTCTAGCTTGATAGGGTGTGCACACTGCTGTAGGTTGGTCCAAGCGAGAGTCAATCAGAGACACTTGACAAAACTGTGTGTGATGTATTAATGCATAAGCGGTGATGTAATAAACCGTCGAGAAAAGATACAAAAGCGTTTGCAATGACGGCGACATCAAACACAGTTCAGATTAGAGTTGCGTGTGCGTCGTGGTAAGCGGTTAATCCGGAAGAACTGTTTGCGAAAAGCGAGAACAATAGAAGCGGGCAGCCAGATGAGGTGTGTATGCGATATCGTCATACTGATTCACTAGGATGAAGCGTATGTGTGACTAAACAACATAATAGAAGCGATCGGCCAGATCAAGGTGGCCAATGCGATGGAGTGCATACAGTTCACTTTCCGGATGAACTGTTTGTGATGAACCAAGACAACGAAACAGTTCACCTGAAAAAGATGTGTGTGATCTGGCGGCAAACAGGTCCGTAATCAGAAATGTATGCGAAGACCAATAATAGCACAGACGATTGCTGCTAATAAGCCGTGTGATTTGCTCAGTCTATAGAAGAATATATATATATATATATATATATATATATATATATATATATATATATATATAACTGAAATAAATATCCAATTACATAAGTAACTATACAGATCATTCACGCACACCTCAATAAACAATTGCATGAATTCTAAACTAGGAGAAACTATCGTCTAGTCATCTACTTCTTGTGACGCTCCCGCCACTGCTCTGTGGCTCGATCCCTCGTGCAGGGCAGGAAGAAGACACTTCCTCATGTCAATGATCCGCTGTACATCTCGTAGCTTGTGAGCAGCATTACTTGGCGTGTCGTTCATCCGATCTACGATGCGAGACACTATGTCGGCGTTCTTGTCCTTCTTGCTCTCATCCTTCATCTTCATGTAGTAGGTGTCGATGATGGCTGAGGCGAGGTCAACTAGGGAGTTCTGTTTGTTGTTGTTGCTGCCCCGAGACCTTGTAGTGGTCCTGGATGTTGACAAGATTACGGCATTTCAAGCCCGAAACCTTGGCGCTTTTAGATGCGTTGGTGGTGTCCACCGTGGCGAAGCTGCGATCGGAGCTATTGATAAACTGGAGAAAATCTCGCAAGAGCCTTGTGACTAGGTGGTAGTGGTAGGCGAGGGCGTCATGTTGCACGCACAAGCTGAGCTCACGACAGCCTTACGATCGTGCCGACACGATTCTTTGGTGAACTTCGAGGTCGAAGCTGACCACTTGGTACTTTTCCACAGCAAGCAACTTCTCCATAGTTTGGATGGAGCTCTCCACGAAGACCGACTCGTTCGTGTATACCACCGAGAGGGCCTTCTCCCTCACATGGTGTCCACTACGTTATGCATGGTGAACTGCCCCTTGTTGTCGTCGTCGGCCGCTGGTTGCGCCATTGGAGCCACGGGGAGCGCCATTGGAACCGCTGGATGTCCTCTCTTTATGTGTCGTCGTGAGAGTGCTTATTATATCATGTGGCATGAGAGATGAAGGTAAATGGCTGCAGGAATAGGGGGCCGGGTGGCATGGATTGTCGGCGCATCCGCATGGCAGTTTTTGCAGCGGGTAACTGCATCGTGGCGCGGCATACTGTGCAACCGCATGCATAATGGCATACAGATATGCGTGATCGTCGCGGTCCCCAACACTGGCAGCGCGCATGCCGGAGGGGCGAGAGAAGCGGCGCGCCACCGCAACCACAAGAAACCACCGCGCATCGAGCAGTTGAACACGCGTACAATGGTGCGTCTACAAGCTGGCGGTAGTTGCGTCGCTGCATAGAGAGCGACCGTGTGCTACTACCTCCGTCTTAGTCTATTAGTCCCCTTTATATTCTGTGCCATATTTTGACCTTAAATTTAACCAACAAAATATTAATGCATGTTCTAAAATTATATAATTGGAAACTATGTTCAAATCTGAATCCAATGATATAATCTTTGGCGACATGCATTAAATTTATTAGTTAAATCTCTAGTAAAATTTGGCACAAAACTATAGGCGACTTACAAACCAGGGCCAGGGGTAGTAGGAAATTAAATTGCAAATATTTTTCTATTAACCATATGTATGCGTGTCCTTTAGTCCTCCTCTCGCACGTCTTGTCTCCCGCTGCCCTTGAGAGCGGCTTGAGCATAAGCTTTGAGCAGCCAGCGAGGTGTTCTTTTGGCCAAAGCAGTGGTGAGCACGTTCCCAGCATGTCGCGCGAGTTCACGCACAAGCTTCCCTTGAGACTCGGTGAAATCTCCCAAAATCCCAATGCTTACCCGGCCTACTATATATAAACCCTCACGGCCGGCGAGTCCTGCGTAGCATTTTCCCCTCCTCGTTGTAGCTTATCTCGTCACTTCTCCCACAATCGCCAATGGCACCGGTCCGTCGTCGTCGCTCAGCCACTCCGCCCGTCATCGGAGGACAGCTCGGTGGGAGGCTACACCTTGGCGGCGGCATAGTCCCCGGTGTAGTGTAGTGCGCGTGGTGTCCCTGCTGGGTGTCTTGTGAACACCCACCACACGCTTCACCGCCGTTGCCCGTCGGCATTGTTGCCGGCCACCCCACCGTCTGTCGCCGTGGCCGCCACACCACCGTCGAAAGCCAGGGCCATCGCCCGCTCCACCGCTGTGGCCCGAAGGCGGGAGGTGGCCGCCGTGGCCGGCACCCCACTGCCGGCCACCATGGCCATCACCTGCTCCGCCACCGCGGCCCAAAGGCAGGAGGTGGTGGTCGTAACCACCACCCCATTGTCGATCGCCATGGCCGCCCACCGTCGACCGCTGGGGTCATGTGACACCCAAAATTTTAACCTTGTTTTGTTAATTAAAATTTTGCCGAGAAATTAAAATTTTTATTTTACGGGCTCCCTTTTGATTTTGGACCTTTTCTCTCTTGTTATTATGGAGTTTTCCCCAAAAGAAAACTTTCAAATATGTTATTGGACTTGTTTAACCTCTTAAGAAAAACTTTCTTTTTATTAGTAGAACTAATTACATAATTAATTTGCTTGATCTTTATTTTCTTGAAAATAGTTTTTTTCAAGATTATATGGCCATATTTGAACTACAACCATTTGATAAATTAACTTAAAATTCCAACCAAAATTTGGAGATGTCAGGTGATGTTTTAAAATCGCTGTTATGCAAAAATATCTTTTATTCATGAAATATTTTGAGCTCTCGCCCAATTTTCTTCTCTGGTCCAGTGGGCAATTTTGCCTTTGCAACTCATTTAAATATTTCTTTCTAGCTTCCACAAAAATTATGGGGTGTTGGTGGTAGCATATGATTCAACTTTATGCAAAAACCCAGTGTTGTTCTTTGAAAATTTTGAGTGAATCAACCTCATCTTCATTCTGGTCCAACATGATGGTTTGTACATCATCCATATTCTTACTTGCTCTTTGGCCCTTGATTCCTTCCCAGCTTGTAGACCACCCTACAAAACCCCTAAGTCCAGGAGCATGCAACCATTGGAATACTTTTGGTTCATGAAATGATGCCATTTACCTCCTGTCCAGACTTGAAGTTACGCAAAACTTGCACTAGCAAGTTTGTGCTTTTCTAAACTAACCTCACCACCCTCTCTTCCATCTAAAGAGACACTGATCTGGAGAATTTGGCCACTCCAAGAAATGCCCTAGGTGCCGTGGCATTTTGTCAAACACCTTGAGAGCATGACCAGATTTGACATGAGTTGTTGTTGGCATTGTGAACTTGGTCTCTGACCAAACCACCATGTCCCTTGTTACCCTTACTAAAACTAGACTAGCCCTAGTTCTTTCCAGCCTCAACCGCGACCTCTAGGCCACCCAGGCATTTCATCGAACACGTCCCGGGCATGCTCTGGGCGCGCCCAAAGCGTGCGTTTGGCACGCACGTGCGCCCGAGCCGCCGCGTCACGCCCCGCACTCACTCCAGCCTATGACCGACCGCAGCCAGCACGCCGTGTCCCCTTGCGTGCCACACGCTCCCCCCTCACCATAGCGCCAGCGGAACCCTCGCGCGTCCCCGGCAAGCCAAGGACTAGCCGCCCACGGCCGCCCGACAGCCACTGCTCGGTCGGTGCCGCCGGGCCTTCCTGCTGCGCCACATGCCCCTGAGCTTCGCCATAGCTTATCCGCGAAGTCATCCCCTAAGCGCTTATGCGCCGCCACGGCCGCCCTAGCTACAGCGAGGCGGTTCGCCGGCGAAGCTTATCGCGACCCACGGGAACCCGACCTCGCGGGCTATATAAAGCCCCCTCGATCCTGCCTAGGCTCATTAGCAGCCTCGCTCGAGCCGTAGGAAGCCTCCCCCCCCCACCCCAGTTGGCAAAGGGCAACACTCTTCCCCAACACCGGCGGGGGCGGCTGCCCCCACGCTCCGGCAAAATACGGCCAATGCCAAAGCCCCAGACCCCTCCTGTGCTTCCATCCTCCTCCCCATGACCCTACGGAGCCGCCCAACATCTCAGACCCGCTCGGGAACCACCATGGCCGGAATCCCCAAATCCACCGAAGCCTCCCCTCCGCCGCGGAGCTCGTCGCCGACGACTCCCTCCGTCCCCATCACTCCCTCGACCACCGGGAGGACCGCCTAGGAATGGCGGATCCATCCCTGCACTTGGATGCCCGCGAAGAACCGCCGTTCGCCGGCGACGATCGCGGGACGCCCCGCCTCTGCTCGGGCAGAGAAGAGGAGGGAGTGGGGACTGGTCAAACCTGACCAGTGGGCCCCCTGGACCCACTGTCAGTGACCCGCCAGATCCACGTGGGTTAAGTGGGCGCACTTCGAAATCGCCTTTGGCGTGTCGTGTCCTTTTGAAAGCGTTTCTTTTCTGTTTTATTTTAAATAACAGATTTGACTAAACTTTGACTGGCTATAACTTTTTAAATACAACTCCAAATGAGTTGATTCTTTTTCCTACCTCTCTCAAATTTAACCTAGTTTATTTTAAAATTTATTTGAAAAATTTTCAAACAACTTTTTGTGCTGTTTTTGAATTTGTGTGTTAATTCAAATTTTATTTAAAATAGGACTTTGGAGAGAGAGAGAAAACTCTCAAAAGTTTTGGAGTGCACCCTGACTTTCCACACATTGAAGGCAAGCATTACGAACCCGGTATAATATTTTTGGTGTGTTTGTTGGCACGTTTATAACACCACCTCATTTCGGAGAACTTGTTATTTCATGTGATATGATCCTATGCATGAATGCATATTAGTGATTTCCATGCTGTTGGAAATGAACACACTTGTGATGATAATCATCCTCATGTGCCTTGCATGCATACGGAAGGAATCCGGGAAAAACTCTGCCTTGGGTAGGCATGAGTTTGGCCTTGATCTCCGTCGGAGGCAGTTATGCCGGTATGGCATAGTGAGGTATAGTGGCGGTGATTACATTGGTTGAAATATTTTCATTATACATGTCATGCAGGGGAAATTATAAACCTCCTGAGTCGACCGTAGATCGAGTCTTGTTCCAGTAACCCCCATACTTGTTTCGTACTACCACTCGTCTCTACAACAAGTTGAGTACGGTTCAGTAATTTGTCAACCCTTTCTAGCACACACCGTACAGAGGGGCCAGGATGAGGGTACCACGGCCATGGATTAAAACCAGTCATCCGGTCAGGGCATGGGTGTTTTCGGTTGTAGCCGAGGGTAGCTTCCCGGTTTTCTTGTGATATAAATTTTGTGATCCCATGCTAATCGAGGTTGTAGCCTCCCCACTTAGAGTTTTGCCTAACGAGTGTCGTGGGTGATTCCGGACACCGGTGAGTTAAGCTGGTGTGTGCAAGTCGGTGCGTTTTCATTTAAAGACCGTGAAGCGGAATTAGTCCCGTTGGACTAAAGGAATCCGTTACTCGTGGGTAAAGGTACACCCTCTGCGATTAAACCTATTCAAATAGCCATGTCCATGGTTAAGGACTACTGATGCAGGATGGGTCGGTGTCGGTCGTAGTGTCGGTCTTCGGAGGTGAAACAGTTAAGCCAGACTGGAAATCACGACTTCTGACATGTGATAATTATGTTTATTTTTTTTGTTGTGGACTAACTTCGTGATATTATTGGTGTTATCGAATATCCACAGGATGGTTCTACCTCCTGGATATTCACTTTGTGATTACATTTACTTTTAAGCCCTTTATGCGGTGTCGCTCGGGCCTTGCTGTGGCATTTCTTTTAAAGCCCTTTATGCGGTGTCGCTCGACGCCCATTGTGGCATTTCTTTTAAAGCCCTTTATGTGGTGTCGCTCAGGGCCTTTGTAACATTTCTTTTAAAAGCCCTTTATGCGGTGTCGCAAAGGCGCCCGACTGTAGCATTTCTTTTAGAGCCCTTTATGCGGTGTCGCTAAGCTAAGGCCTTGCATTATGACATTTCTTTTAAAGCCCTTTATGTGGTGTCGCTAAGGCCTTGCCCATGATATTTCTTTTAAAGCCCTTTATGTGGTGTCGCTTAGGCGCCCATATGACATGTTTTCCTTATTTGTTCACCCTTGAGGTGTCGCTTGAACGCCCGATCGGTTTTCGATTTATTTATTGGGTTTCGCGTGGACTACCGCCGACTCCCTTTTTACTTACCTCGTTATATTGAATTGAATGTGCATTGTTAAATTACTCTTGACGCATTCATGCATGCATTTTGTTACATCATGCTTGTTATTTATTCCATAATTTTAATACTACCATATTACGCATATTCATAAATAACTTGCTAGCATACATCAGTGTTTTATCAATTTTTGGTGGTAGCGCCATAAGCATGGTTATTTTCAGCACCGTTGTCATCTTATACCCGTGTTCATAATGTTTGCGAGTGCATTCAAAGTACTCACTGGCTTGTCCTGGCTATTGTCTTGGCCAGATTTTTCTTCTTGTGGAGAAAACGACCATGTCGACAGCCCGAAACCTAAGCAGCGGTGATAGCAGCCTCGCGAAGATAGGAGTTAACCTGGTCAATTTGTTCCCGTGGGAATTGGAGCCCATAGACAGCGGCGATTCACAAACCGCTTCCGCCATCAAACTCCGAAACCATTTGTTGTACTCACAGGCCAGAATGGTCTTGTACTTCATATTTCATATTTTGCTTGGAATTTACATGTACCAAGTTGGTGCCTCATCAGCTAACGATAATCACGGGGCTGAGTGAGCATGGCGGCCATTTTCTAAAATTAATACCCGGAAAACCGGTGCGCCACAGACTTGGTACCCGAGCCGAGCTAACCATTGGCTAATCCTATCTTAGCCGAATTGAAAAACTTAGGCAAACTAACCCACGGACCTTAACCAAAACCCAGCCAAGCTTCTCGTGCAAGATAGCCACACACGGTGCCCGACACCTTTTGGCGGTTGGTGCCCAACCTATCAGCCTAGCCGGTCGATCACACACCAGTGACCGATAGCAAAAGTGTCTCATTCGCAAACGTGCGAAGGAAGACTCCGTCCCCTTTTTCTATAAAAAAGGGCACGCTAGCCCCAACCCAACACAGCACAGCCACTACCCCAAACCGAGCCACAATGCCTGGTCCCGTCGTGCACAATGAGACCACAGCAACCAATCTTGGAGGTTTTGTGACCATACTCGCAAACCTCACCCGTCGTGCCTATGCGTTAGAAGAGCCCCCAGAATATGTTGTGTACCAAGGACCCATGGGCGGTGAAAGCCGTCAATTCTGGGTCACCGTGCACATCTACGGTGAAGTGCATCACCGAAGCGCCCTACGAGGTTCCTTTGGAAGTACAACTTCCTTGAGCCACAAGCCATCCGGCTAGCTGCTCGAGAGGCTATAGTTCAACTTGGCGGTTGTCGCCCGAGTTAGCGTCGCTCGTTCTACTACTACCCCAGACGCGAAGGGTATGGTAGACCACCCAAGTTGCCAGCGGAGATCACGAGACAGATCTGCATTGTTGCACAGTGCGCTATGTGAGTGCACTAGAGGCACTATTCGATCAAATCACCATTGATCTGATGCGCGGCTTCGTGGAGAGCTGGCTCGTCGAGCCCCAGCGAGAGGAGAAGACAAGCCCGACACCGACAACCCAGTCGTGCTATTCGGACACCCAATCGAGACTTTGAGATCAGCCCCAGCCATCAACCAAGATACTTTGATGACCCCAGAAGTGCTTCGTCGCCTCTTGGGAACACACTCCAACAGGATTGTGGCCAACAATCCCATAATGGTCATCATCGCTACCCCGACCTTGCAGTTCCCCCACCATCCCGGCTAATTCCAGCGGTGAGACCCGTGGAGAAACCTCGACATCCACAAGGCACGCTTCGTTTGGATGTAAGCGAGGTAGACTAAGTCACCCGAGTAATGCCGAGTCTCGGTGTATCCTCACTTTGTAATCATGTGACCTTGTGAGTTAACGCAGCTGTTGTTATGCCTCTGTTTTAATAGTAGCCTTGCGAGAATATGTCGTACGCATGATTTGCATATTGTTCGAGCACAACTACCAAGACCAACCCGACAACCCCCATAGTGATCGTCACTTTAGTGAGGTATGTATCTATAGCTTTGACCTCGACCCTTGGAGCTAAGGCGGCAAATTTATTACCTTACACCACGGTAAAAATAACCCAGCTCCAGTGCTATAAAAAGGCCACCTCGTGACCTTACCAAGCACCCCACACCTTGTGCACCACCCTCACAACCTTTTCCTGTCATGCCGAGCCCCAGTATCTATCTGAGAACCCCAGATGCAACCCCAGGTAGCTTTGTCAAAATATTGTGGGACTTTACCTGCAGTACCATGGGTTCTACCCAGCCACCCCGATGAGCTGTTCAAATCGAGAATCACCTTCCACCTCGAGAATATTGGGCAGCGGTACACATCCCTCCCGTAGACCCCAACCAAGATCCAACGGAGGTTTCCTTCGTGAAATCTATACCAACCCCATGCACAGCCATAGAAGCTGCTGCGAAGAGCGATTGCTCGTCTTCGATCCGCGGTACCCTATGCCCGCGACGAGGATATTATTATTTTTGAGCCGTGCAGCACGGAGGAGTAACATCTTTTCGGTGGGCGGATTGAGAGAGATCGATGCTAGCCAAACTTATCCGGTATATCTTGGCTCAAGAACACTTGAACCAGCGGTAATGGATTATCTCGAGTCTCGCTGATTCGAATCCTCAAGTTGCCATCGGCGGAACCACGAGGCCCGACCGGAGAGACACATACATCGGTGGTCAATCCACTCCCTCCGATAGAAGAGGAGTGTATCCCATTACTAGCGACATTTTCTGGGAACCGGTCCGATTACCTTTCTCATTTTAGATGTCCTTTGCAGTAATTGCTATTGCAGCGTTTATTATTGCGTTGCAACTTATGCATGGTGCGTCGAATATGTGCGACGACTCAAGTATTTAGTCCCTACTAATATGAGTAATTTTCATCGTAATAAACCTTTGTAATCGCGAAAAATACTGGAGGGAGATTCCTTTTCTCTGAGTTGCTGCATCGTTTATCCTCTCACTATATGGATTGTTCTATTCACGCAGCACCACGGCAGCAGACTCACAACCGCTCAAACACATACACTGCTTGCAATAACCCGTAAACGTGGAGTAATTGTTTTTCACAACCGCTCTTAGCAAATCTCGAGGACGAGATTTTTTCTTAAGGGGGGTAGTGTTGTGACACCCCAAAATTTTAACCTTGTTTTGTTAATTAAAATTTTGCGAGAAATTAAAATTTTATTTTACGGGCTCCCTTTTGATTTTTGGACCTTTTCTCTCTTGTTATTATGGAGTTTTCCCAAAAGAAAACTTTCAAATATGTTATTGGACTTGTTTAACCTCTTAAGAAAAACTTTCTTTTTATTAGTAGAACTAATTACATAATTAATTTGCTTGATCTTTATTTTCTTGAAAAATAGTTTTTTCAAGATTATATAGCCATATTTGAACTACAACCATTTGATAAATTAACTTAAAATTCCAACCAAAATTTGGAGATGTCGGTGATGTTTTAAAATCGCTTTTATGCAAAAATATCTTTTATTCATGAAATATTTTGAGCTCTCGCCCAATTTTCTTCTCTGGTCCGATTGGGCAATTTTGCCTTTGCAACTCATTTAAATATTTCTTTCTAGCTTCCACAAAAATTATGGGGTGTTGGTGGTAGCATATGATTCAACTTTATGCAAAAACCCAGTGTTGTTCTTTGAAAATTTTGAGTGAATCAACCTCATCTTCATTACGGTCCAACATGATGGTTTATGCAGCATCCATATTCTTACTTGCTCTTTGGCCCTTGATTCCTTCCCGACTTGTAGACCACCCTACAAAACCCCTAAGTCCAGGAGCATGCAACCATTGGAATACTTTTGGTTCATGAAATGATGCCATTTACCTCCTGTCCAGACTTGAAGTTACGCAAAACTTGCACTAGCAAGTTTGTGCTTTTCTAAACTAACCTCACCACCCTCTCTTCCATCTAAAGAGACACTGATCTGGAGAATTTGGCCACTCCAAGAAATGCCTAGGTGCTGTGGCATTTTGTCAAACACCTTGAGAGCATGACCAGATTTGACATGAGTTGTTGTTGGCATTGTGAACTTGGTCTCTGACCAAACCACCATGTCCTTGTTACCCTTACTAAAACTAGACTAGCCCTAGTTCTTTCCAGCCTCAACGCGACCTCTAGGCCACCACGGCATTTCATCGAACACGTCCGGGCATGCTCTGGCGCCCAAAGCGTCGTTTAGCGCCGCGTGCGCCCGAAACCGCCCCGTCACGCCCGCACTCCTCCGACCTATGACCGACCGCAGCCCGACGCCGTGTCCCCCTTGCGTGCCACACGCTCCCCCCTCACATAGCAGCGCTAAGCGAACCCTACGCGCGTCCCGGCAAGCCAAGGACTAGCCGCCACGGCCGGCAGCAATACCTTTCGGTCGGTGCCGCCCGGGCCTTCCCGCTCGCCACATGCCCCACAGGCTTATAGCTTATCCGCAAGTCATCCCCTAAGCGCTTGTCGCCGCCACGGCGCCCTAGCTACAGCGAGGCGGTTGGCCGGCGAGCTTATCCATGACCACGAGGAACCGACCTCGCCGGGCTATATAAAGTCCTCAATCCTGCCTAGGCTCATTAGCGACCTCACTCGAGCCGTGAAGCCTCCCCCCTCCCGATTGGCGGGGGCCACTCTCTTCCCCAACTCCGGCCGGTCGGCCGCCACCTCGCTCCGGCAAAAATCGGCCAATGCCAAAGCCCCAGACCCCTCTGTGCTTCCATCCTCCTCCCCATGACCCTCTGAGCCGCCCAACATCTCGAGACCCGCTCGGGAACCACCATGGCGGAATCCCCAAATCCATCGAAGCCTCCCTCCGCCCTTGGAGCTCGTCATGGCGACTCCCTCCGTCCCCATCACTCCCTCGACCACCGGGAGGACCGCCCTAGGAATGGCGGATCCATCCCTGCACTTGGATGCCGCGAAGAACCGCCGTTCGCCCGGCGGCGATAGCCGGACGCCCGCCTCTGCTCGGGCGAGAAGAGGAGGAGTGGGGACTGGTCAAACCTGACCAGTGGGCCCCTGGACCCCTTGTCGGTGACCCGCCCGATCCACGTGGGTTAAGTGGAAGCGCACTTCCGAAATACGCCTTTGACGTGTACTTGTCCTTTTGAAACGTTTTCTTTTCTGTTTTATTTTAAATAACAGATTTGACTAAACTTTGACTGGCTGTAACTTTTTAAATACAACTCCAAATGAGTTGATTCTTTTTCCTACCTCTCTCAAATTTAACCTAGTTTATTTTAAGATTTATTTGGAAAATTTCAAACAACTTTTTGTGCTGTTTTTGAATTTGTGTGTTAATTCAAATTTTATTTAAAATAGGACTTTGGAGAGAGAAGAAAACTCTCAAAAGTTTTGGAGTGCACCCTGCCTTTCCACACATTGAAGGCATGCATTACGAACCCGGTATAATATTTTTGGTGTGTTAGTTGTACGTTTATAACACCACCTCATTTCGGAGAACTTGTTATTTCATGTGATATGATCCTATGCATGAATGCATATTAGTGATTTCCATGCTGTTGGAAATGAACACACTTGTGATGATAATCATCCTCATGTGCCTTGCATGCATACGGAAGGAATCCGGAAAACCTCTGCCTTGGGTAGGCATGAGTTTGGCCTTGGTCTCCGTCCGGAGACGGTTATGCCCGGTATGGCATAGTGAGGTATAGTGAGCGGTGATTCTGTTGGTTGAAATATTTTCATTATACATGTCATGCAGGGGAAATTATAAACCTCCTGAGTCGACCGTAGATCGAGTCTTGTTCCAGTAACCCCCATACTTGTTTCGTACTACCACTCGTCTCTACAACAAGTCGAGTACGGTTCAGTAATTTGTCAACCCCTTTCTAGCACACACCGTATAGAGGGGCCGGGATGAGGGTACCACGGCCATGGATTAAAACCAGTCATCCGGTCGGGGGCATGGGTGTTTTCGGTTGTAGCCGAGGGTAACTTCCCCAGTTTCTTGTGATATAAATTTTGTGATCCCATGCTAATCGAGGTTGTAGCCTCCCCACTTAGAGTTTTGCTTAGCGAGTGTCGTGGGTGATTCCGGACACCGGTGAGTTAAGCTGGTGTGTGCAAGTCAGGTGCGTTTTCATTTAAAAGACCGTAGACGGAATTAGTCCCGATGGACTAAAGGAATCCTTTACTCGTGGGTAAAGAGTACACCCTCTGCAGAGATTAAACCTATTCAAATAGCCATGTCCATGGTTATTAGACTAGTCTAGGATGGGTCAGGTGTCGATCTTAGTGTCGGTCTTCGGAGGTGAAACTGTTAAGCCAGAATGGAAATCACGACTTGTGACATGTGATAATTATGTTTATTATTTTTGTTGTGGACTAACTCGTGATATTATTGGTGTTATCGAATATCCCCAGGATGTTTCTAACTCCTTGATATTCACTGTGATTGCATTTACTTTTAAGCCCTTTATGCGGTGTCGCTCACACGCCCGACTGTAGCATTTCTTTTAAAGCCCTTTATGCGGTGTCGCTAAGACGCCCGACTGCGGCATTTCTGTTAAAGCCCTTTATGGGGTGTCGCTCAGGCCTTGGTAACATTTCTTTTAAAAAGCCCTTTATGCGGTGTCGCTCGAGGCCTTGACTGTAGCATTTCTTTTAGAGCCCTTTATGCGGTGTCGCTAAGACGCCTTGCTGACATTTCTTTTAAAGCCCTTTATGTGGTGTCGCTAAGGCGCTTGACATTGATATTTCTTTTAAAGCCCTTTATGTGGTGTCGCTTAGGCCTTAGAAGCTATGACATGTTTTCCTTATTTGTTCACCCTTGAGTGTAACCCGGGCCTTGGATCAGTTTTCAGTTTATTTATTGGGTTTTCGCGGACTACCGCCCGACTCCCTTTACTTACCTCGTTATACTGAATTGAATGTGCATTGTTAAATTACTCTTGACGCATTCATGCATGCATTTTGTTACATCATGCTTGTTATTTATTCCATAATTTTAATACTACCATATTACCACATATTCATAAATAACTTGCTAGCATACATCAGTGTTTTATCAATTTTTGGTGACTGACGCCATAAGCATGGTTATTTTCAGCACACCGTTGTCATCTTATGCCCGTGTTCATAATGTTTGCGAGTGCATTCAAAGTACTCACTGGCTTGTCCCTGGCTATTGTCTTGGCTAGATGTTTCTTTCTTGCGGAGAAGAACGACCATGTCGACAGCCCGGAACCTAAGCAGCGGTGATAGCAGCCTCGCGAAAGATAGGAATTAACACAGTCATTTGTTCCGTGGGAATTGGAGCCCATAGACAACGGCGATTCACAAACCGCTTCCGCCATCAAACTCTAGAAACCATTTGTTGTACTCACAGGCGGAATGGTCTTGTACTTCATATTTCTAATTTTGCTTGGAATTTACGTACCAAGTTGGTGCCTCATCATTATGATAATCCACAGGGCTGGTGAGCACGACGGCCATTTTCTGAAATTAATACCGGAAAACCCGGTGCGCCACAGGTCATCACCCGCTCTGCCACCGCCGCCCGGCGGGAGGAGGAAGGTGGAGGCCGCATGTGTGTCATCGATCTTGCGTGCTACATCGAGTTCTGTGGGAGGAGGAGGCGCCTCGTCGAGCACGCAAAGAACCTTACCACCGCCGTGGCTGCAGCGGCTGCGCCACCGTGAGGCGAGCAATCGGAGAGATCTACAAGGAGTCCTGCCGCTTGAGAGGGTAAATGCAGGCGGCGGAGGGCGCTAGAGGTGGCGTCCTTTGAAGGTGCAGCGGCAGCGGTGCGTATTGCGATTGTCCGGATCGTCGGTGGCTCCTCCTCCTCTGCCTCTTACTAAGCGGCGCTCGGCGGAGAGAGGCTGCCGGAAGTAGTACAAACCCCTCCGTAGTAGTAGTACTTAGGGGCTATTTTATTCAGCTCATCTGATTGTAGATGTGGTGGAACTGTACAACGTACATAAAATTAGCTAGTATATATAGTTGAACTGACTATTTTAGTACGTAGTTGGCAACAATTGGGGAAAAGTTTGGTCGGTTCATTGTCGAGTTGAACTGTTTGTATAAAGAACGACTGCTTAGTCTATGAATGAAATCTATGTAATTACTAAATTTTAGTTGCAAAAATTAGATAGTGCTAGTATTTTTTAGCTGCATATTTTGACAAATGGCAGTGTTACGAGGTTGACAAATGGCAATGTTACTAGATCAACAAATGTCAATCTTTCCAGTTTGACAAAGGGCAATATACCCAATCGTTAGATGCAAATATTACCAAATTTTCTGTACGTGGTTGCACATGGCTCATCCGAAAAAACCGTTTGCGTTGAAGGGATGTGCAAATCCTACGTACCAGATTTTCTCTTGGCGTAGCGCCGAAGTCTCGCTTTGCATACCGTATTCAATCCGAACCGTTTGCGTTGAAGAGATGCACAAATCCTGCGCGGTGAATTTTCCCTTGGCTTACTGGGGAAGACCATAGCTATCACTTTGCATACGGGTGTTCTATCTAAAACGTTTGCGATAAGTCTGTACATCCAGAGAGAAAAATTGTTTGATAAGTGCATACATCCAGAGAGAAAAACGCAAGTTCGTTCAAACCATATCTTTCATTCAGTCACACTGCAAATTTATATTCATATGATCGAGATACAGTATTAACCCCCCCCCCCCCCAAAATCTGATTCCGGCGGCAGCGGAAGCGGCGTGCCGCGCCAGCATTGTCGTTGCCGTCCTCTGGGATGCCGTTGTTGAAGTCTTCAAGGCAGCACAGAATGTTCTTCACTTGGAAATCAAACATCATATTGCCATGCGATCGTGGGCGGCGGCGGGAGGATGGCAACTTCGTGGCGCTGCGATGTAGCGAGCGATAGCCGCGTCCCATCTTTGCTGAGGGTGCAGCGCCGCGAAGCGCTGGCGGTCTGAGCAAACCTGCGGGGACGGTGTCGCGGTGGAGTGCAGGGTGCGCGGCCATGGCGCAGGCGGTGGTCTTTGGCATGTACCACGAGCTTCGCCGCAGGTCCGCGGAGACTTCGGCGGCGCCCACGGCTTCCAGCTCTGCGATAGTGCTGCGTGGACCAGCCGATCAATGCTATGGGGATGGTCAGCAGCGCGGCGAGGATGGGAGCTTGGGCGGCGAAGGGGCAGCAACCGCGCGGCCAGCTCATTCATGGCCATGTCCATGAGGCCCCATTCCTCCTTATTTTCTATGTCCTTGACTTGGAGTTAACTTCACCAAGCTGGAACACTAGTGGTAGATGATCCTTCTACACCATGGAGTTGGTGGAGTTGAACGAGAGCGGAATGGGAGGCGAACAGTAAGGCCGCCCATATTAAACAGTGGCTCGTGCACCATTAATGGAGAGGATGCGAGCAAGGCGGGCGGCCTTGGAAGTCAAAAGCTCGCTTCCCAATGAGCCTGCACAGTGGCGTACAACTCGCACGCTTCCGGCGAGCCTACGCATTGGAGGACAACTTGCACGCCTCTCGGTCGACTGCTTGACGGGCTACCTTCGCCGCCTCCCATTCGATCAAGCAACTGTCCGCGGCACCTCCTAGCCATTAAAAGTGTGACACGTGGTGTCACGTGAATGAATAACATAACGCACATGATTTAAATTATACAAAACGTTTGAGATGTTAAAGTGGCAGCTATTTGTTTCAAAATGCCTTTCTTTGGCTGTTATTCGGTCGCCTTCTCTCAAAATGGACACGAAAAATACCATAGCATGTCAAGTGCCATTCCATGATAGTATGCCAAGTTTCATGAAATTCAGACAAGTTTTGGATTTACTAGAATTTAGATACAAAGTATCTCAACATTTTGCCGGCAATCAACAGTGCCCTGGTGTTGAAATTCATTCCCATTTCTTGCATGGGACCTAAGCATGCACCCAAGGACACACATTTGATATGTCAACCCATTTTTCTGCACTGGCGCATGTGCATGTAGTTCAAATTTGAATTATGCACATAAAATGCCTATAAAACCTAGTTAATTTATAAAAATGTCCAAGCGAACCCCGAAAAATTCCAAAAATTGAGACAACACTCTTGTTATTCTATGTTGACACCAGAAATTTTCTGAAAGCAAGAAGAGGCAACAGATATCGTTTAGTCCCCAAAGGTGGTACGTTCCCTACGAAACCATCGGGCTTGTTGTGAGAAGCTACGGTTTTGCGAGAAGCTTATACCCAAACCTGTCCCAAATGGGAATTTTTTTTTACCACAGCATGTTGATGCCGCTCCATGATAACATGCCAAGTTTCATGAATTTCAGACGAGTTTTAGATTTACTAGAATTTAAAAACCATGTATCTCAATGTTTGCTGACGGCGGCAGTGGCAAGGTGTTTGAAATTCATTCCTTTTTCTTGCATGAGACCTAAGCATGCAACCAAGGACACATATTTGATTTTTCAACCAATTTACATGTAGTGGAGCATGTGCACTGTAGTTCAAATTTGAATTATGCACATAAATGCATAGAAAACTCAATTAATGTCTAAAATGTCCAAACGAACCCGAAAATTCTAAAATATAACACAACCCTCCTGTAGTTCTATGTTGACACTAGAAAAAATGAAATCAAGAAAAGGCAGCGGATGCCGTTTCATCCAGAAAGGTGAAACGTTCCCTACCGTAACCATGAGGCTTGTTGTGAGAAGCTCTGGTTTTTGAGAAGCTTATACCCCAATCTGCCCCAAATGGGACAATATTTTAATCACGGCATGTTGATGCCGTTCCACCTAACATGTCAAGTTTCATAAATTTCAGATGCATTTTTGATTTACTAGAATTTAAAACCATGTATCTCAATGTTAGCGGTGAGCAATAGTGGCAAGGTGTTTGACATTCATTCCCATTTCTTGCATGGGACTTAAGCATGCAACCGAGGAAACACATATGAATTTTGAACCCAATTATATGCACTAGAGCATGTGGATGTAGTTCAAATTTGAATTATGCACATAAATGCATAGAAAACTCAATTAATGTATAAAAATGTCCAAGCGAACCCCGAAAAATCCCAAAAATTGACACAACACTCCTATTTTTTATGTTGACACTAGAAAATTTTTGAAAGCAAGAAAAGGCAACAGATATCGTTTAAGTCCCCCAAGGTGGCACATTCCCTATCGAAACCATCAGTCTTGTTGTGAGAAGCTCTGGTTTGCGAGAAGCTTATACCCAATTCTGCCCCAAATGGGACAATATTTTTACCACAACATGTTCATGCCGCTCCATGATATCATGTCAAGTTTAATGAATGTCAGACGAGTTTTCGATTTACTAGACTTTTAAAACCATGTATCTCAATGTTAGCGGCCGAACGACAGTGTCAAGGTGTTTGACATTAATTGTCATTTCTTGCATGTGACCTAAGCTTGCAACCAATGACACACATTTGATTTTTCAACCTGTTTTATGCCTTTGGAGCATGTGCATGTAGTTCAATTTTGAATTATGTACATAAATGCCTAGAAAACTTAGTTAGCATTATAAAAATGTAAAGCGGTCCCCGAATAATTCCAAAATTTAACACAACACTTCTGTTGTTCTATGTTGACACCAGAAAAAATTTGAAAGCAAGAAGAGGCAACGAATATCGTTTTGTCCAAAAGGTGTGATGTCTCCCTGGCTATGGCGCCAGAAAGCTCCTGTCTGTTAGGACTACATCGGTATTTCCCCAAAGAGGAAGGGATGATGTAGCACAGTGACGGTAGGTATTTCCTCCAGTGATGAAACCAAGGTTATCGAACCAGTAGGAGAACCAAGAAACACAACGTAAACAACACCTGCACAGAAATAACAACTTCTCGTAACCTCCAGTGAAGAAATACGAGGATATAAGTAATCATGCATATAAGAGATCAAAGAAACTCAAATACTATCATGGATATTAAAAGATATAACTGATCATAAACTCAAAGTTTATCGGTTCCCAACAAACACACGCAAAAAGAGTTACATCATATCAATCTCCAAGAGACCAATTGTATTGAGAATTCAGCGAGAGAGGAAGCCATCTAGCTCACTGATTACGGACGGTAGGTCTACAAAGAACTACTCACGCATCATCGGAGAGGCACCAATGGAGGTGGTGAACCCCATCCGAGATGGTGTCTAGATTGGATCTGGAGGTTACGGACTCTGCAGCCCTGGATGAATATTTAAATCGTCGACTCTAGGGTTTTTGGAATATTGGGGTATTTATAGAGCAAAGAGGCGGTCCGGGGGGCACCCGAAGTGGGCACAACCCACCAGGCGTGCCTAGGCCTCCTGGCGCGCCCTGGTGGGTTGTGCTCTCCTCGGAGCACCCCAGTGCAACCGAGGCCCATTATGTTCATACGGTCAAAAAAATCTCCGTGAAGTTTCGTTGCATTTGGACTCCGTCGATATTGATTTCTGCGATGTAAAAAACATGCGAGAAAACAGCAACTGGCACTTGGCACTGTGTCAATAGGTTAGTACCAAAAATGATATAAAATGACGATAAAATGATTATAAAACATCCAAGATTGATAATATAACAGCATGGAACACTCAAAAATTATAGATACGTTGGAGCGTATCAGCATCCAGCTTAACTCCTATTCGTCCTCGAGTAGTAAGTGATAAAAACAGAATTTTTGATGTGGAATGCTGCCTAACATGTCATATCATATTCTTTTCTTTATAGCATGGACATTTGGACTTTTATTGGATTCAAAGCAATAGTCTAGTTTTGACATGATAATTTAAATACTCAAGCATATCAACAAGCAACCATGTCTTTCAAAATATCAACGCTAAAATAAGTTATCCCTAGCCCATCATGCTCAACCATTGATCCATTCATGAAACACACTTTCGCATATTAGCTACACCCAATACTCAAATACGGTCATATTGCCTCCTAGTTGGTGCTTTTATAAGAGAAGATGGAGACTCAAATTAAAAAATAAAATTGCATAAAGTAAAAGAAAGGGCCTTGCAGAGGGAAGTAGGGATTTGTAGAGGTTCTGAGCTCAAAGCGAAAAAATAGAGATAGAAACATTTTGGGAGGTGTATCCATCCCACCAACGAAAACGACTTAGAGTTCCCAACACTTTCCATGCTAGATATATCATAGGCGGTTCCCAAACAGAAAATAAAGTTTATTCCTTTTTCCACCATACTTTCACTTTCCATGGCTAGCCGTATCCATGGTTGCCCTCCATACCAACACTTACCAGGGAATAAGTTCTTTGACAACATAAAGTAAATTCATGTTTGCATTTTGGGACTGGGCATCCCTAAAACCTTTGCCTTACTCTTGTGCAATGACAAGTGAATAAACACTCATCGTGAGAATAACACATCCAACATGGAAAATATTAGCCACCCCTCACCGCTCCATGACAGAAACAAACACACAAAAGAAGTTTATTTTGAAAATTAGAGATGGCACATGCAAATTTGCTTAGAACAGCAAAAGAATACCGCATATAGGTAGATATAGTGGACTCAATGTGGCAAAACTGGTTTAAAGGATTTTGGATGCACAAGTAGAGATCATACTTAGTGCAAAATGAAGGCTAGCAAAAGATTGAGGAGCGACCAACCAAGAAATGAATAATCTCATAAGAAAGCATTAAGCATAATTAACACCGAATAATGCACCACAAGTAGGATATAATTACATTGCATGACTATTGACTTCGTACTTGCATAGGGAATCACAAACCTTAACACCAATATTCTTACTAAAGCATAATTACTCATCAACATAACTCACATATCACATCATCATATCTCAAAATTATTACTAAGAATCAAGTTTATTTTGTCCAATGATCTTCATGAAAGTTTTTATTATATCCTTCTTGGATATGTATCACTTTAGGACTAATTGTCATGTGTTGCTTTTCATAAGCTCAAACAAATATAAGTGAAGATCATGAGCATAATTTTTCTTTCTCTCAAAATAATTTATGTGAAGCAAGAGAGAATTTCTTGAAAATTGTACTAACTCTCAAATAAATCTAAGTGAAGCAAGAGAGCATTTCGTCAAAAATACTAAAGCACACCATGCTAAAAAAGATATAAGTGAAGCACTAGAGCAATTCCATAGCTCATAAAAATTTAAGTGAAGCATAGAGAGCAATTCTAACAAGTCATGACATAATTTTGGCTCTCTCAAATAGGTGTGTCCAGCAAGGATTGATGACTTAAAACACAAAATAAAACAATCAAAGACCCATATCATACAAAGGCGGCTCCAAGCAAAACACATAGTATGTGACGAAAAAATATAACTTTGAGTAAAATACCGATAGTTGTTGGAAGAAAGCGGGGATGTCACTCGGGGGAATCCCCAAGCTTAGTTGGTTGCTCATTTTTGGATAATAGCTTGGGATGCCGGGGCATCCCCAAGCTCGAGCTCTTCTATCCTTCCTTCATCCATTGTAAGATAACCCAAAACTTGAAAACTTCAATCACACAAAACTCAACAAAACCTTCGTCGAGATCCGTTAGTATAAGAAAGCAAACCACTACTATAAGTACTGTATGAAACCAATTAATATTTTGTTTTTGCATTATATCTACTGTATTCCAACTTTTCTATGCCAAAACTCATCAAAGAAAACCATAGAGCCATCAAAATAAGCACACAACACAAAGAAAACAGAATCTGTCAAAACAGAATAGTATGTAGCGATCGACTATTTGAAAACTTCTGGAACTCCAAAATTCTACCAAATTAGGAAAACCAGGTTAATTCGCATATTAATCTTATGCAAAAAGGATCAGGGCAAAAGCACTTTTCTGTGATTTATGAAAATTATTTTTGTGAGTGCATAAGTTTCTGTTCTTCAGCAAGATCAAACAACTATCACCCAAGAAGATCCTAAAGGCTTTACTTGGCACAAACACTAATTAAAACGAAAAAACACAATCATAACAGTAGCATAATTGTGCAAACACACAAGAACATAAAGCAAAAAGCAAAAAAAAAAAATAGTCATTGGGTTTGCCTCCCAACAAGCACTATAGTTTTTCGCCCTTAGCTAGGCATAAAGCAAGGATCTAAGTTTTGTCATCCTTGTTTTCCAACTCCTCAATAACGCAATCAGACTTCTTCAAAGATTTATCAAGCAAAATAGCAAAACTTCTAGGCATAAAATTGAGGAAGTCGTTCTTATCAAAAGGATCTTTTGTTATTTCAGCAAAATTAGGATGAATACTAATCATTTTAAGATCCCCATCATTGTTACTAGAAGTGGCCCCTTTGTTCTTGCGTCTTTTTCCAGAATTTTTTTCCATAGTACTAAGCGGAAGAAAAGGCGGTGCGAAATTACTCAAAATTTCTTCCAATTTATCAATCCTAGAAGGGCTTTCTTCAATTCTTTTGTTAATTATGGGTTCCTTTTCTTTTAGCACTTTAAGAACATTACCCGCTTTTGCCCCAAATTTATTAGCAACCTCATGCATCTTTGTATCTAAATTTTCAATATGTTCTTTAGTGAGCATTCCTTTTTCAATAGCATCTAATCTTTGCATAACATGCTCAAGAGTAATAGTTCATTCATTGATAACAATAGGAGGGGAACCAACTAAACTTCCCATAGCATTCAAAGCATCAAGAGGGGGACAACTTAAGAAATTCCCTCCGGTAATAGTGTCTAGAACAAATCTAAACCAAGTAGTGACCCCCACATAAAATTTTTGAAGAAGAACAATAGTAGATTTCTTACGAATAGATCTATTATTAGCATTGCATATCCGATACCAAGCATCTTTTAGGCTCTCTCCTCCTCTTTGCTTAAAGTAGAGAACTTCGTTCTCGGGGGTGCAAATAATGAGGGTAGGATTAGTGTAAGTGCATCTAGTGCCACCCCTAGTTGGTTTTGGAGTATTGACGACAAATGTGGTTGAGGACTAATGCGTTTGTGAGAATTGCAGGATACTTGGTAGTGTCCCTCATTGATTCGGTTTACCTACCGGAGATACCCCCTAAAAATGTATGAAGACATTGAAGACAATGGTGGTATGTGAAGATATTCACATTGAAGACTATGACATGAGAAGACATCGAGTGAAGACTATGGAGCGCGAAGACTGTGTCGTTTTGTTGTTTCCTTTTCTTCTTTGTTGAGTCATAGGAACCACCGTCTTTGTTAAGTGGGGTCCAAGTGATCATAGTCGAGAATGGTGGTGATGCTCAACCCAAATCCTATGTCTTGGCGAAGACAATGAGAGCAAAACTGATCCAGAGCTGGATGAGTCGACTTTGCTTGTAGCCCAAGTAAAGTTGCCGTGTGTGTTTGAAATCGACCGTTGGAACACGTGTCGGTTCCTTAGTGACCAGGGTCATTTCGGACAAATCAGGTCGGGTTGCCTAGTGGCTATAAATAGCCCACCCCCTACACCATAAATTGGTGGCTGCTCAGAGTTAGTGCACGGCTTTTATCGTTTGAGAGCAACCCACCTCGAAGCCTTTGAGAGAGAAATCCTTGCGAGGACAAAGCCCAAACACCCAGAGCCAAAGAGTGTTAGGCATCACTGAAGTCTTTCTTGTCTGTGTGACCTGAAGACTTATTACAATTGAGGACTGTGAATCCTCCAGCCGGTTAGGCGTCGCGTTCTGAGCATCTAAGAGTCATTGTGGATTGCCGGGTGAACGCAGTCTATGAAGGTTCGGAAGTCTACCTTGAAGACTTACCAGAGTGATTGGGCGAGGACTGTGTGTCCTTAGCTCAAGGGGAATAAGGTGAAGACGCGGTCTTGAGTTGAATCTCAGCCTCCCTAACGGGCGTCAGTTGTCACAGCAACTGGAACTGGTCCAACAAATCCTGTGTCTTCAACAAGTGACTGGTTCTATCCTCTCCCTCTCTTTACTTAGAGTTTGTCTTCATGAAGTCATTGCCCATCTATCATACCTATTTGACTTCATTGCTTGACAACTTTTGTTGATTGGCTTCATACTATCTTCCATCCTGATCCTTACTACCTAGCTGCTATTAGTCTTGTTCTTTCACGTTATTGCATACTCGACTATGGTTTGCTTGTTGTAGATCATCTTCCGCTGCATATCAATTAGGTCATTTCAATTGTTTGTCTTTGAAACATCCGTGTTTTGAAGACTTTGTTAAAATCGCCTATTCACCCCCCTCTAGTCAATAACTAGCACTTTCAATTGGTATCGAGCAAGGTACTCCCTTGTTACGTGTGATTCAGTTTAACCACACGGAGTTTTAGCTATATCATTGCGGGGATAATCAAAGTCTCCGCTGCTTGCCCGTGTTCGATGGGTGACTATCCCTCTTTGGAAGAATAAGATGCGCATGCATCTTGAAGCCATTGATGTCGACCTACGGTATGTCGTCAAGAATGGCGTTCCCAAAAGCTGGTGAAGGTGTCACCCCTACGATGTCAAGAAGTTCATTCAAGCTGGACTCCTTTGCAAAGAACATCATCTATGGTCATCGACCAAAAGGCGATATGGCCGTGTGAGTGCTCTAGAAACGTCAAAGCTAGTCTGGGACTGGCTATCCAAGGTCAACGAAAGCGTCTCAACCCGGAGAGATCAAAGGATCGGTGTTCTTCGCAACCTCTTCAAGCGCTTCAAGAGAAGCGACAACGAAAATGTCCAGCTCACGTTTGATCGCCTCACTGACATCACAAATGAGCTTCATGCTCTCGGGGCCACTGAGATCACCAAGCATGAAATCGTCAAGACACTACTAAGATCACTTGACAGCTCCTTTGACACCCTTGCCCTCATGATACAAGAATGCCACGACTTCAAGACACTTTCGATCCGTCGATATACTTGAGAGGCTCAACACACATGAGTTCCGACTTTACGAGAAAAGAGATATCTATGGCCCCGACTATGGTCGAACTTCGCTTTGAAGGCAAAAGTTGTTTCCTCATCTGAAGAAGAATCATTGCGGTTACGGCGATCCACGAAGACATTGGAAAGGAACTTGCCATGCTTGTGAAGAAGTTCGGAAGTTCACTAGGAAGAAAGGCTTGAGAAAGTCTTCACGATCCAGCTCAAGAAATGATGAAGCTTCCACTCATGACTACAAGAAGAGAACTGTCACAAGTGCAAGAAAAGCTGGACATTATATCTCCGAGTGTCCACGGTGGGACAATGAGAAGAAGAAGAAGAAGAGCAAGGAATATGATTACGATGACAAGAAGAAGAAGAAATCTTCAAAGTCTTCTTCCAAGTCCTCATCAAAGTCTTCATCTCATAAGAAGAGCTCATCGGCAAGGCTCGTGCTTTTGTTGGCAAAGAAATGGATTAGGAGGAGTCTGCTTACGAGGAGGTGGAGGTGGAGTCTGAAGAGGAGTCCGACCACTGGCGTTGCAAGTGCGGCTTTAGCCACAGCCTATGTTGCCAAGTCCATCTTCAACACTCAAGACAATGACTTCCACACCTGTGGCTGAAGTTGATGACAAGGGCGACCCTGCTCCCACCCTCTTTGCTTCATGGCACGTGGTGCCAAGGTAAAATCACGTGATGCTTACTTTCAAACATCAAGTGAAGATGACTCTGATTGTGAATCCAAGCCCAGCTACAAAACACTTGCTAAAATTGCAAGCTGAACAACAAAAGGCTATGGAACATATTCAAAAGCTGTTAGACAAAAGCGATGACACTGTTGGACGCTGAAATGACACGTTCACAATCCTTAGTTGAAGACATAAAAAATCTTCATACTAAGTACCAAGAACTTGAAAGTCTTCATGAAAGCGCTCTCAACCACTCATGAAAAGATCTCCTATGATTATCTTCAAAGGAAGCAAGAGCTTGAGAAATTGAGAGCGGCTCATGAAGATCTTCAAAAGAGAATGAGTCACTTCTCGCTCAACAAATCAGTTCCGCTCGGGATGGATTTGAACCACCATGTCTAAAATGCATTGAGCGTGATAACGCTACCTGCATTCTTTGAATGTTCCCTTTGCTGCCCTTTGTTGCATTGTCTTCAACTCTTGATGTGGTAACTAACCCCTCTGCGGAGGATACCACTACTATTCTTTGATGAAAATGCTAGGTTGAAGACATTGCTTGAAACAGGGATGTATAAAAAGTGCGAAAGGGCATCGGACACTTTGCGATGTCCTCAAAAGCGGATTCTGAACCGAAACCCTAGGAAAGAGGGTGTTGGGTTCGAGAGGAAAATGAATGTTGATGGTTCCTCTTTGGAAGCTTTGGCGGTATCCCAAAACCACATGGGTTGCTGCAAAGGGACCTTTAGTGGATCCATCCACCTTATCTGGATTTACTGTGCTAACCCTATTATCATTGATGAATCCTTTGATGCAAACTATAAGCTGTTCAAGAATCGAATGGTGAAGTGTTTGCGGTATATTGGTACTAAGCTGCAGGAATGGACCGCCTATGAAGAAGATCTGGGTTCCCAAAAGCTGTCTTGAGAATCTTCCGATGAATGTCATCATGACACCCCTAGGAAGAAGACAAACCCCAGACCTAAGGCGTCATATGGTCCAAAGGCTTCATACAGACGGAGGACTCACACAGGTCACCCTAACGCCAATGTTTTGCGGGAAACCGTACTCAAACTTATGAATATGGCGTGTGTCTTCAAACTGCTATGTTCATAAAACTAAGAACTTTTACCTTATTCATATGAGTATCATTCATCTCCTGCAAGGCTATTTGCTAGGGCTCCAAAGCGAAGTTCTCGAGATGCTGCACTTAGACTCATTGCTTCTAAGCCACCCCACGAAGATGTGGGTGGTTAAGAAGAATTAACTCTCTTTGCGGAAAGGGTCTCCGGCTGAAAATCAAAGGCGTCGATGCTATTCTTTGGGGACCTAAAACATCTTGTAGGGCACAAGATCAAATGCCCAAATTGTCTCACTATGTATTTTGTTCCTGAATCGATTGCCATTCATCCTATTAGTCCTAATCTTGATTTAAGCTTCAATAATCCTCTTGCACATCAAATGTTTATGCTTCACAATGCTCTTGGTGAAGCCTATCCCCTAACTGTCTTTGTAGGGTATGAAACCACATGCTTGGAATGGATTATGGACGGTGGATGCACTAATCATATGGTAGTGATCGAAGTCTTCTCATGGACTCAACCTTACATCCATCGGACAAGAGTCACATCACATTTCTTGACCTTTGGTAAAAGCAAGGTATTGGGTCTAGGTAGAGTTGCAATCTCAAGGGATCAACACATGGACAAAGTGATGCTTGTTGAATCCCTTGGTTTCAACTTGATGTCTGTCTCAATGCTTTGTGACTTGAACATGATTGTGATATTCGGAAAATATCGTTGCCTTGTACTAATGGAATCTGACAAGTCTCTAGTCTTTGAAGGGTATAGAAAAGATGATCTATACATGGTAGATTTTTCAGCAGGACCACAACTTGCCGTATGTCTTCTTACAAAAGCTTCAGAATATGCTGGCTCTGGCATCGGAGGCTGGGGCATGCTGGCATGAGGAACTTACACACACTCGCCAAGAAGAAGCATGTTATAGGCATCGAAGGTGTCAAGTTCAAGAAGGATCATTTGTGTGGTGCACTGCGAATTTGGAAAGATGACTAGGGAAAAGCACCCTCGAAGACAATCATGGCGACATCTCAACCCTTGAGCTGTTACACATGGACTTATTTGGCCCTACTCACTACTCTACCTTCACAACAACTGCTTGTCTCTATGGCTTCGTCATTGTTGATGACTACTCAAGATACACATGGGTGCATATAATTCTCTACAAGGCTGAAGTGCAAGATGTCTTGGGGCAACTTACCAATCGAGCAATGAACAATTATGGCGTCAAGATCAAGCACATCAGAAGTGACAACGGCACTGAATTCAAGAACACCGGACTTGATCTCTATTTGGATACAATGGGAATCACTCATGAGTTTTCTGCTCCATACACACCTCAGCAAAATGGCATCGTGGAGCGAAAGAACAGAACCCTCATTGAGATGGCTCGAACAATGCTCGACGAGTACAAGACACCAAGAAAGTTCTGGCCTGAAGCCATTGATACAGCTTGTCACGTCATCAACCGTGTTTATATCCATAAGCTTCTGAACAAAACTTCCTATGAGCTCCTTATTGGCAAGAAGCCAAATGTCGACTACTTTAGAGTATTTGGGGCTAAGTCTTTGGATCAAGGATCCCCATCACAAGTCAAAATTTGAACCCAAAGCTCACGAAGGCTTCATGCTCGATTCACGGAAAGGACTCGCACTCCTCTGAGTCTTCAACCTCTATCTCTACAAAATCGTCGAAACAGTGGACATGCGATTTGATGAAACCAATGGTTCACAAAGAGAGCTGCTACCAAACACACTAGATGAAGCTTCACCCAGCGAATCTATCAAGCTAATGGGAACTGGTGAAATCATGCCTTCTGAAGCACATCCTGAAGAAGAACTTATCATTTCTGCACCTAACCAACCTGAAGACAATGCTCAGCCTGAAGACAATCCTTCCAATGATGACAGTGATTAGCAAGAGCAAAGTCTTCGTCCAGTTCATCCTCGAGTTGCAAATGAAGTACAGATTGAGAAGATAATCGATAACATCAATGCACCTGGTCCGCTTACTCGCTCAAGAGCAACACAGCTAGCAAATTTCTGTGGGCACTTTTCTTTTGTGTCAATATCAGAACCCAAGAAAGTTCTTTGAAGCCTTTATGGAACCAGAATGGATACAAGCTATGCAAGAAGAACTTCAACAGTTCAAGCTAAATAATGTTTGGGAACTTGTCAAGCGTCCTGACCCTCGCAAGCATAACATTATTGGCACCAAATGGATATATCGAAACAAGCAAGATGAGCATGGTCAAGTAAATCGAGGAAACAAAGCACGGCTTGTGGCTCAAGGATATACTCAAGGTGAAGGAATTGACTTCGATGAAACATTTGCTCCTGTAGCTAGGCTTGAAGCCATTCACATACTACTAGCCTATGCTAACCACCACATCATCTTGCTATATCAAATGGATGTGAAGAGTGCATTTCTCAACGGCAAGATTGAAGAAGAAGTATATGTCGCTCAACCACCTGGCTTTGAAGATCCAAAACATCCTGATATGGTGTACAAGCTAAATAAAGCACCTGTATGGCCTCAAACAAGCTCCTCGCTTTGGTATGATACAATCAAAGACTTCCTAAAGAGCAAAGGCTTCAAACCTGGATCCCTTGATCCCACACTCTTCACGAAGACATATGATGGTGAACTGTTTGTATGCCAAATATATGTGGATGACATTATCTTCTACCGCACCAACCGTAAGTATAGTGATGAATTTGCATACATGATGCAAGAACAATATCGGATGTCCATGATGGGAGAGCTCAAGTTTTTCCTTGGTCTTCAAATTCGCCAAAGAAAGGAATGGCATCTTTATATCTCAAGAAAAATACCTCCAAGATTGTTTGAAGAAGTTTGGAATGCAAGAGTGCAAAGGATACACGACGCCAATGCCAGCCAAACACCATCCGGGTCCCGACGACAATGGTAAAGAGTTCGATCAAAAGGTATACCGCTCCATGATTGGTTCCTTACTTTACCTATGTGCATCTAGGCCAGATATTATGCTTAGTGTTTGCATGTGTGCTCGATTCCAAGCGGCACCAAAGGAATCGCATCACTTAGCTGTGAAGCGGTACATCCTCGTGGGTTCTGGATTCTGGAGCCTCCTTTCATATGTCTTCTGATTCTTCCGCATTGTCCTCTCTCCGACCACTTGATTCGCATGTTAATGTTCTTACTGCCGATGGTACATCTCTTCCTGTTGCTAGTCGTGGTATTATTTCCACTTCATATTTTTCTGTTCCTAGTGTTTCACATGTTCCTCGTCTTACCATGAATCTTTTTTCCGCTGCCCAACTTACTGATTCTGGTTGTCGTGTCATTCTTGACACCGACTCTTGCTCCATTCAGCATCGTCGCACCAAGGTTTTGGTTGGTGCTGGCCCCCGGCGCCGTGAGTCAGAGGGCCTTTGGGAGGTTGACTGGCTTTGTGTTCCTTCCGCTGCCACCATTTCTGCCCGCTCTCATGCTCTTGCTGCCTCTTCGTCTGCGTCCTTCCAGCAGTGGCATCATCGTCTTGGTCATATCTGTGGCTCTCGTTTGTCTCCTTTAGTTCGTCAGGGCCTCTTAGGGTCTGTATCTGGAGATGTCTCCTTACATTGTAATGGTTGCAGACTTGGCAAACAGACTCAGTTACCTTATCCTACTAGTGAGTCTGTATCTTAGCGTCCATTTGACTTAGTTCATTCTGATGTCTGGGGTCCTGCTCCCTTTGATTCGAAAGGTGGTCATCACTACTATGTTTTATTTATTGATGATTTCTCTCACTACACTTGGCTCTACTTCATGAAATCTCGTAGCGAGGTTCTCCCTATATACAAACGTTTTGCTGCCATGGTTCACACCCAGTTTACCACGCCCATTCGTACTTTTAAATGCCGACTCACCGGAGAGTTTATCTCTCAGCTATGCGTCTTTTCTCACGGAACAGGGACTCTTGCCCAGTTCTCTTGTCCCGGTGCTCATGCTCGAATGGCGTTGCCGAGCTTGCATCGTCATGAGACGGCTCGTCTTGCGATGATTGCTGCTTCCCTTCCACCCCATTTTGGGCTGAGGCTGTTTCCGCATCCACCTATATCATCAACATTCAGCCATCGAACGCTTTCTGCAGGTGGTATTCCTATGGAATGTCTCACTGGTCGCTTCTCCGACTACTCAGCTCTTCGTATGTTTGGATGTGTGTGCTATGTTCTTCTTGCCCCGAGAACGCATTTAAACCGATCGCTTTCACGGTTGAATGTGTTTTCCTTGGCTACAGTGATGAGCATAAGGGCTATCGATGTTGGTATCCTGTGGGTCGTCGCTTGCGCATCTCGCGTGATGTGACTTTTGATGAGTCTCGTTCTTACTACCCACGTTCTTCTTCCTCGAGTTTCTCTGTGGATGACCTTTCTTTCCTTCTCCTTCCCGATACACCCTTCTAATTGCCTCATGTGTCACCTCTTCCTCCGGCACCTCTCATTCCTTCTCATTCACCACCGACTCCGTCTTCTCCATCCTCCTCCTCCACCTCTCCACCATCATCTCCAGTCCGCCCTCTCTCACCGTTTCCTCTCCACTATACTCGTCGATCTCAGACGAGGATGTCTCCTCTGACGAGCCTTCCACCTCTGGTGCTCCTCCTCTCACGCCTCCCCCGGTTCACAACCTCCGTGCTCGGCCTCGCCCCCGCCTGATCGCTACTCTCCTGATCGGTACAGTCTCTCTGTTATTCTGAGCCCACTTCCTATCGAACTGCCATGACTCAACCTGAATGGCAGCTTGCGATGGCCGAAGAGCTTGCTGCTCTTGAGCGCTCTAGCACATGGGATCTGGTTCCCCTTCTTTCCGGTGTCCGTTCCATCACCTGCAAGTGGGTCTACAAGATTAAGACTCGCTCTGATGGTTCTCTTGAGTGCTACAAAGCTCGTCTTGTGGCCCGTGGCTTTCAGTAGGAGCAGGGGCGCGATTATGATGAGACATTCGCTCCTGTGGCCCACATGACCACTGTCCGCACTCTTCTTGCTGTGGCTTCTGTTCGTCAGTGGTCTATCTCTCAGCTTGATGTTTAGAACGTTTTTCTCAATGGCGAGTTGCGTGAGTAGGTTTATATGCAGCCACCACCGGGGTACTATGCTCCTGATGGTATGGTCTGTAGACTTCTCCGCTCCCTCTATGGTCTCAAACAGGCCCCTCGCGCCTGGTTTGAACGCTTCGCCTCTGTAGTGACTGCCGCTGGTTTCTTGCCCAGTGATCATGATCCCGCGCTGTTTGTTCACATGTCTCCTCATGGTCGGACTCTTCTCCTTCTCTATGTGGATGACATGATCATCACTGGTGACGACCCTGACTACATTGCCTTTGTTAAGGCTCGCCTTCGCGACCAGTTTCTCATGAGTGATCTTGGTCCACTTCGCTATTTTCTTGGGATTGAGATCTCCTCGACCTCTGATGGCTTCTACATCTCTCAAGAAAAATATATTCAGGATCTTCTTGCTCGCGCTGCTCTCGGTGATGAGCGCACTGTTGTGACTCCTATGGAGCTCAACGTTCAGCTTCGTGCCTCTGATGGTGACCCTCTCCCTAGTCCCACTCGCTATCGTCACCTCGTTGGCAGCCTTGTCTATCTTGCTGTTACGCGTCCTGACATCTCCTATCCTGTTCACATCCTGAGTCAGTTTGTCGCAGCTCCCACCTCTGTCCACTATAGTCACCTCCTCCGTATTCTACGATATCTTCGTGGCACGATCTCTCAGCGCCTTTTCTTTCCCCGCTCCAGCTCTCTTGAGCTCTAGGCCTACTCTGACGCTACCTGGGCTAGTGATCCCTCTGATCGCCGCTCGCTGTCTGCTTATTGTGTCTTTCTTGGTGGCTCTCTCATTGCCTGGAAGACAAAGAAACAGACTGCAGTTTCTTGCTCGAGTACAGAGGCTGAGTTGCGAGCCATGGCTATGTTGACGGCTGAGGTGATCTGGTACGGTGGTTACTTGAGGATTTTGGTGTGTCTGCTACTACCTCGACTCCCTTACTGTCAGACAGTACCGGTGCTATCAGTATTGCACGTGACCTGGTGAAGCATGAGCTCACCAAGCACATCGGTGTGGATGCCCACTTCGTGCGTGCTGCTGTGCAGGATCAGACTCTCGCCCTTCACTATGTGCCCTCTGAGTTACAATTGGCTGACTTCTTCACGAAGGCCCAGACTCGAGCGCAGCATGGCTTTTTCCTCTCCAAACTCAGTGTTGTTGATCCATCATGAGTTTGAGGGGGGTGTTAGATGTGTATAGTCTCTACTTGGCATATCCCCATTGTATAAGGGGTTTGCTGCACTTTGTCACACTTGTATATGTAATGGCCTCTGGCCCTTAGTAAAGATCGTTGCTCACTTATCTAACAAAGAGCACCTGCTTCCCGTGCAGCTTGGCGTGCTAGTGCATGATCCTCATGGATCCTTTCCTAGAACCAGATACCCTTGAGCACCCACGCAAGAAAACTGTGTTGTCCCCACTCCCCAATGAGCTCCTCGAGGATATCTTCCTCCACCTACCTACCCTGTTCGACCTCATCCGCGGCGGCTGTTGGTTGCGTCTCCTTCCATAACATCATCATCGAACACTCCTTCCTCGAACGCCCGCAAGATCCACACCTGCCCCTCCTCGGCTTCCTTTGACAAGACCGAGTCTTCTATCGCACCATCCCATCTCACCCCTCCATACTAGCAGATGGCATCATCACATGTGTGGCCGACTTCTCCTTCTCCTTCCTCCCGGGCCCCACCATGACAGGCTCGTCGAGGACATCCATGATGGGCGCATCCACCTCATTAGGTTCCTCGAGGATGGCATTAGTAATCAACACAAAACATTTATGGAGAGTGTGGTGTGCAACCCCTTGTACCGGTAGTATCTTCTTCATCCCCCAATTCTCGATGACCTTGTCGCTTCAGTGGAGGATCCACCACGGAAAGAATAGATGAGCTGGTATGAGACATTCCTCTTGCCACCTAGTGACATATGAGGAGGCAACGATTGCAAAAGGTACTTCATTTAGAGTGATTTTGATGGTGCATTGTAATACTATGATGGTTTCTTTTGTGTTTAGTTCAAGCATTAGACAATGGCGAGCCATTCCTACCGTGAGATGGAGCACTCTAGTTGGTAACTAGTTACGGATGTGGATTTATATGTCCACCTATGGCTAATACATGGCTGGCTGCTTCTCTTTGGGTGTTGGGTTGGTGTGAGAAAATGTTGGTGCTAGACACGAAGAGGATGGAGTTTTACATTCCCAACCTCCCTCCTAAAGTTGGAGCCTTTTACAAAGTGGATACAACCATTTGTGGAGGCGGGGAAGACAAACTCAAGGTGTTTTTGTATGGAAAAGGTGCAATGGACCTTACCATTAGCAGAAATAATGGTGAGAGTTATGGTCAATGGCACTTGGAGAAGACCATCTCATTGGGATTTCAATATTCTTTTATGGGTTCAACGAAGAGGCACTTCTTCCTATATCATGGTGGAAGCGCATCGCTTGATGCTGGTTGTTTCTCACTGGATGTCAATACATTCTAGCTTGATAGGGTGTGCACACTGCTGTAGGTTGGTCCAAACGCGAGAGTCCAATCAGAGACACTTCGACAAAACTGTGTGTGATGTATTAATCGCAAACGGTGATGTAATAAACCGTCAGAAAAGATACAAAACGTTTGCAATGACGGCGACATCAAACACAGTTCAGATTAGAGTTATGCAGCGATACGTGGTAAACGGTTAATCCGTAAGAACTGTTTGCGAAAAGGCGTAACAATAGAAAGCGGGCAGCCAGATGAGGGTGTGGAGATATACGTCATACAGTTCACTAGGATGAACTGTGTGTGACTAGGCAACATAATAGAAACAGTCAGCCAGATCAAGGTGTGTGCGATGGAGTGCATACAGTTCACTCGGATGAACTGTTTGTGATGAGCCAAGACAACAGAAACAGTTCACCTGAAAAAGATGTGTGTGATACGCGGCAAACAGGTCCGTAATCAGAAATATGTGCGAATACCAATAATAACACAGACGATTACTGCTAATAAGCCGTGTGATTTGCTCTGTCTATAGAATAATATATATATATATATATATATATATATATATATATATATATATATATATATATATATATAACTGAAATAAATATCCAATTACATAAGTAACTATACAGATCATTCACGCACACCTCAATAAACAATTGCATGAATTCTAAACTAGGAGAAACTATCGTCTAGTCATCTACTTCTTGTGACGCTCCCGCCACTGCTCTGTGGCTCGATCCCTCGTCTGGGGCAGGAAGAAGACACTTCCTCATGTCAATGATCCGCCTGTACATCTCGTAGCTTGTGAACGCGTACTTGACGTGTCGTTCATCCAGTCTCTGATGCCAGACACTATGTCAGGCGTTCTTGTCCTTCTTGCTCTCATCCTTCATCTTCATGTAGTAGGTGTCGATGATGGCTGAGGCGAGGTCAACTAGGGAGTTCTGTTTGTTGTTGTTGCTGCCCCAGACCTTGTAGTGGTCCTGGATGTTGACAAGATTCTGGCATTTCAAGCCCGAAACCTTGAGCGCTTTTAGATCGTTGGTGGTGTCCACCGTAGCGAAACTGCAGTCGGAGCTATTGATAAACCTGGAGAAAATCTCGCAAGGCCTTGTGACTAGGTGGTAGTGGTAGACGAGGACGTCATGTTGCACGCACAACTGGGCTACGACAGCCTTCTGATCGTGCCCGGCACGACTGCTGGTGAACTCGAGGTCGAAGCCAACCACTTGGTACTTGTCCTCAACAAGCAACTACTCCATAGTTTGGATGGAGCTCTCCACCGAGACCGGCTCGTTCGTGTACACCACCGAGAGGGCCTTCTCCCTCACATGGTGTCCACTACGTTATGCATGGTGAACTGCCCCTTGTTGTCGTCGTCGGCCGCTGGTTGCGCCATTGGAGCCACGGGGAGCGCCATTGGAACCGCTGGATGTCCTCTCTTTATGTGTCGTCGTGAGAGTGCTTATTATATCATGTGGCATGAGAGATGAAGGTAAATGGCTACAGGAATAAATGGGGGCCGAGCGACCTGGATTGTCGGCGCATCCGCATGGCAGTTTTTGCAACGGGTAACTTCATCGTGGCGCCGCGCCCTGTGCAACCGCATGCATAATGGCAGCACGAATGTACGTGATCGTGCGCCGGTCCCAAACACTGGCAGCGCATGCCCGGAGGGACGCGAGAGCAGAGCGCGCCGCGGCCACCGCAACCACAAGAAACCACACGCATCGAGCAGTTGAACACGCATGCAATGGTCGTCTACAAGCTGGCCGGTAGTTGCGTCGCTGCATAGAGAGCGACCGTGTGCTACTACCTCCGTCTTAGTCTATTAGTCCCCTTTATATTCTGTGCCATATTTTGACCTTAAATTTAACCAACAAAATATTAATGCATGTTCTAAAATTATATAATTGGAAACTATGTTCAAATACGAATCCAATGATATAATCTTTGGCGACATGCATTCGTATTTTATTAGTTAAATCTCTAGTAAAAATTTGGCACAAAACTACATAGACGACTTACAAACCAGGACGGGGGTAGTAGGAAATTAAATTGCAAATATTTTTCTATTAACCATATGTGTACGTGTCCTTTAGTCCTCCTCTCGCACGTCTTGTCTCCCCGCTGCCGCAGACGGCTTCGAGCGCAAGCCTGAGCAGCGCGCGGGGGTGTTCTTTTGGCCAAACAGTGGTGAGCACGTTCCCGCGCAATCGCGCAGGTTCACGCACAAGCTTCCCGCCAGACTCGGTGAAATCTCCCAAAATCCCAATGCTTACCGGCCTACTATATATAAACCCTCACGGCCGGCGAGTCCTGCGTAGCATTTTCCCCTCCCTCGTTGTAGCTTATCTCGCCCGCTTCTCCCACAATCGCCAATGGCACCGTCCGTCGTCGCCGCCAGCCACTCCGCCGTCATCGTGAGGACAGCTCAGCCGGGAGGCTACACCGCGGCGGCGGCATAGTCCCCGGTGTAGTGTAGTGCGCGTGGTGTCCCTGCTGGGTGTGCGCGGAACACCCACCACACGCTTCACCGCCGTTGCCCGTCGGCAGCTGTTGCCGGCCACCCCACCGTCTGTCGCCGTGGCCGCCACACCACCGTCGAAAGCCAGGGCCATCGCCCGCTCCACCGCTGTGGTTCGGCGGCGGGAGGTGGCCGTGGCCGCCACCCCACCGCCGACCACCATGGCCATCACCGCTCCGCCACCGCTGCCCGAAGGCAGGAGGTGGTGGTCGTGGCCACCACCCCATTGTCGGTCGCCATGGCCGCCAGCCCACCGTCGACCGCTGGGGTCATGTGACACCCCAAAATTTTAACCTTGTTTTGTTAATTAAAATTTTGCCGAGAAATTAAAAATTTTTATTTTCCTGGCTCCTTTTGATTTTTGGACCTTTTTCTCTCTTGTTATTATGGAGTTTTCCCCAAAAGAAAACTTTCAAATATGTTATTGGACTTGTTTAACCTCTTAAGAAAAACTTTCTTTTTATTAGTAGAACTAATTACATAATTAATTTGCTTGATCTTTATTTTCTTGAAAATAGTTTTTTTCAAGATTATATGGCCATATTTGAACTACAACCATTTGATAAATTAACTTAAAATTCCAACCAAAATTTGGAGATGTCAGGTGATGTTTTAAAATCGCTGTTATGCAAAAATATCTTTTATTCATGAAATATTTTGAGCTCTACGCCCAATTTTCTTCTCTGGTCCAGTGGGCAATTTTGCACTGCAACTCATTTAAATATTTCTTTCTAGCTTCCACAAAAATTATGGGGTGTTGGTGGTAGCATATGATTCAACTTTATGCAAAAACCCAGTGTTGTTCTTTGAAAATTTTGAGTGAATCAACCTCATCTTCATTCTGGTCCAACATGATGGTTTGTACATCATCCATATTCTTACTTGCTCTTTGGCCCTTGATTCCTTCCCCAGCTTGTAGACCACCCTACAAAACCCCTAAGTCCAGGAGCATGCAACCATTGGAATACTTTTGGTTCATGAAATGATGCCATTTACCTCCTGTCCAGACTTGAAGTTCTACAAAACTTGCACTAGCAAGTTTGTGCTTTTCACAAACTGACCTCACCACCCTCTCTTCCATCTAAAGAGACACTGATCTGGAGAATTTGGCCACTCCAAGAAATGCCTAGGTGCCTGTGGCATTTTGTCAAACACCTTGAGAGCATGACCAGATTTGACATGAGTTGTTGTTGGCATTGTGAACTTGGTCTCCTGACCAAACCACCATGTCCCTTGTTACCCTTACTAAAACTAGACTAGCCCTAGTTCTTTCCAGCCTCAACCGCGACCTCTAGGCCACCCAGGCATTTCATCGAACACGCCCCTGCATGCTCAAGGCGCCAAAGCGTGCGTTGGCACGACGTGCGCCCGCTGCCAGCGTCACACACGCCTCAAGACTCACTCCAGCCTATGATCGATCAAGAGCCAAGACGCTGCGTGTCTCCTTGCGTACACACGCCCCTCACCGCAACGAGCCAAGCAGACCCTCGCCGCGTCCCCGGCAAGCCTAGGACTAGCCGCCACGGTCAGCCGACAGCCCTGCTCGGTCGGTGCCGCCTGGCCTTCCCCTGCCGCCACATGCCCCGGAGCTTCGCAAGCTTATCCGCAAGTCATCCCCTAGCGCTTGTCGCCGCCACGCCCTAGCTACAGCGAGGCGGTTCGGCCGTGAAGCTTATCCGCTGCCACGGAACCGACCTCGCCGGGCTATATAAAGTCCTCGATCCCGCCTAGGCTCATTAGCAGCCTCACTCGAGCCAGAGGAAGCCTCCCTCCCCAGTTGGCCAGGCCACTCTCTTCCCCAACTCCGGCAGGGTCGGCTGCCACCTCGCCTCCGCAAAATACGGCCAATGCCAAAGCCCCAGCACCCCTCTGTGCTTCCATCCTCCTCCCCATGACCCTACGGAGCCGCCCAACATCTCGGACCGCCGAACCACCATGGCCGGAATCCCCAAATCCACCGAAGCCTCTCCTCCGCATGGAGCTCGTCAGCCGACGACTCCCTCCGTCCCCATCACTCCTCGACCACCGGGAGGACCGCCTAGGAATGGCGGATCCATCCCTGCACTTGGATGCTCACAAGAACCGCCGTTCGCCGGCGACGATCGCCGGACGCCCCGCCTCTGCTCGGGCAGAGAAGAGGAGGGAGTGGGGACTGGTCAAACCTGACCAGTGGGCCCCCTGGACCCACTGTCAGTGACCCCCGCCCCAGTCCACGTGGGTTAAGTGGAAGCGCACTTCCGAAATACGCCTTTGACGTGTACGTGTCCTTTTGAAACGTTTCTTTTCTGTTTTATTTTAAATAACAGATTTGACTAAACTTTGACTGGCTATAACTTTTTAAATACAACTCCAAATGAGTTGATTCTTTTCCTACCTCTCTCAAATTTAACCTAGTTTATTTTAAAATTTATTTGAAAAATTTTCAAACAACTTTTTGTGCTGTTTTTGAATTTGTGTGTTAATTCAAATTTTATTTAAAATAGGACTTTGGAGAGAGAGAAGAAAACTCTCAAAAGTTTTGGAGTGCACCCTGACTTTCCACACATTGAAGGCAAGCATTCTGAACCCCGGTATAATATTTTTGGTGTGTTCGTTGGCACGTTTATAACACCACCTCATTTCGGAGAACTTGTTATTTCATGTGATATGATCCTATGCATGAATGCATATTAGTGATTTCCATGCTGTTGGAAATGAACACACTTGTGATGATAATCATCCTCATGTGCCTTGCATGCATACCGGAAGGAATCCAGGAAAAACTCTGCCTTGGGTAGGCATGAGTTTGACGCCGGTCTCCGTCGGGACGGTTATGCCCGGTATGGCATAGTGAGGTATAGTGAGCGGTGATTCTGTTGGTTGAAATATTTTCATTATACATGTCATGCAGGGGAAATTATAAACCTCCTGAGTCGACCGTAGATCGAGTCTTGTTCCAAAGAACCCCCATACTTGTTTCAGACTACCACTGCCTCTACAACAAGTTGAGTACGGTTCAGTAATTTGTCAACCCTTTCTAGCACACACCGTACAGAGGGGCCAGGATGAGGGTACCACGGCCATGGATTAAAACCAGTCATCCGGTCAGGGGGCATGGGTGTTTTCGGTTGTAGCCGAGGGGGTAGCTTCCCCAGTTTTGCGCGCAGTATAAATTTTGTGATCCCATGCTAATCGAGGTTGTAGCCTCCCCACTTAGAGTTTTGCCTAACGAGTGTCGTGGGTGATTCCAGACACCGGTGAGTTAAGCTGGTGTGTGCAAGTCAAAAGTGTTTTCATTTAAAAGACCGTGAGACGGAATTAGTCCCGTTGGACTAAAGGAATCCGCTACTCGTGGGTAAAGAGTACACCCTCTGCAGAGATTAAACCTATTCAAATAGCCATGTCCATGGTTATGACTACATGCCGATGGGTCAGTGTCGGTCTTAGTGTCACTTGAGGTGAAACTGTTAAGCCAGAATGGAAATCACGACTTGTGACGTGATAATTATGTTTATTATTTTTGTTGTGGACTAACTCGTGATATTATTGGTGTTATCGAATATCCCTGGGATGGTTCTACCTCCGGATATTCACCGTGATTGCATTTACTTTTAAGCCCTTTATGCGGTGTCGCCAGACGCCTAACCGTGGCATTTCTTTTAAAGCCCTTTATGCGGTGTCGCCAGACGCCTGACCGTGGCATTTCTTTTAAAGCCCTTTATGTGGTGTCGCTCAGACGCCCGACTGTGGCATTTCTTTTAAAAGCCCTTTATGCGGTGTCGCTATGACGCCCGCCTGTGGCATTTCTTTTAGATCCCTTTATGCGGTGTCGCTAAGACGCCTGATCATGCATTTCTTTTAAAGCCCTTTATGTGGTGTCGCTAAGACGCCCGACTGCGGTATTTCTTTTAAAGCCCTTTATGTGGTGTCGCTTAGACGCCCGACTGCGGCATGTTTTCCTTATTTGTTCACCCTTCGAGGTGTCGCTTCAGACGCCCGATCGGTTTTCAGTTTATTTATTGGGTTTTCGCGTGGACTACCGCCGACTCCCTTTTTACTTACCTCGTTATATTGAATTGAATGTGCATTGTTAAATTACTCTTGACGCATTCATGCATGCATTTTGTTACATCATGCTTGTTATTTATTCCATAATTTTAATACTACCATATTACCGCATATTCATAAATAACTTGCTAGCATACATCAGTGTTTTATCAATTTTTGGTGACTGACGCCATAAGCATGGTTATTTTCAGCACACCGTTGTCATCTTATACCCGTGTTCATAATGTTTGCGAGTGCATTCAAAGTACTCACTGGCTTGTCCCTGGCTATTGTCTTGGCCAGATTTTTCTTGCGCGGAGAAGAACGACCATGTCGACAGCCCCGAAACCTAAGCAACGGTGATAGCAGCCTCGCGAAGATAGGAGTTAACCTGGTCAGCTGTTCCCGTGGGAATTGGAGCCCATAGACACTGAGGATTCACAAACCGCTTCCGCCATCAAACTCCCGAAACCATTTGTTGTACTCACAGGCCAGAATGGTCTTGTACTTCATATTTCATATTTTGCTTGGAATTTCTGTACCAAGTTGGTGCCTCATCAGCTAACAGTAATCCTGGGGCTGGTGAGCATGACGGCCATTTTCTGGAAATTAATACCCGGAAAACCGGTCGCCACAGACTTGGTACCAGAGCCAGGCTAACCATTGGCTAATCCTATCTTAGCCGGGTCGAAAAACTTAGGCAAACTAACCCACCAGACCTTAACCAAAACCCAGCCAAGCTTCTCGTGCAAGATAGCCACACAAAGGTTCTCGACACCTTTTGGCGCTTGGTGCCCAACCTATCAGCCTAGCCGGTCGATCACACACCAGGACCGATAGCAAAGTGTCTCATTCAAGAACGCATGAAGGAAGACTCCGTCCCTTTTTCTATAAAAAGGGCACGCTTAGCCCCAACCCAACACAAAGACAACCACTACCCCAAACCGAGCCACAATGCTCGGGTCCCGGCTGCACAATGAGACCACAAAGAACCAATCTTGGAGGTTTTGTGACCATACTGCAAACCTCACCCGTCGTGCCTATGCGTTAGAAGAGCCCCTGTAATATGTTGTGTACCAAGGACCCATGGGCGGTGAAAGCCGTCAATTTCGGGTCACTGCACATCTACGGTAGGGGTCTGTCACCGTAACGCCTTTGCTGTGTTCATCGAAGTACAACTTCCTTCGAGCCACAAGCCATCCAGCTAGCTGCTCGAGAGGCTATAGTTCAACTTCGGCGCTTGTCGCCAGAGTTAATCGTCGCTCGTTCTACTACTACCCCAGACGCGAAGGGTATGGTAGACCACCCCAAGTTGCCAACGGAGATCACGAGACAGATCCTGCATTGTTGCACCTGGTGCGCTATGTGAGTGCACTAGAGGCACTATTCGATCAAATCACCATTGATCTGATCGCAGCTCGTGGAGAGCTGGCTCGTCGAGCCCCAGCGAGAGGAGAAGACAAGCCCGACACCGACAACCCAGTCGTGCTATTCGGACACCCAATCGAGACTTTGAGATCAGCCCCAGCCATCAACCAAGATACTTTGATGACCCCGTTTGCTTCACGCCTCTTGGGAACACACTCCAACAGGATTGTGGCCAACAATCCCCGCAATGGTCATCATCGCTACCCCGACCTTGCAGTTCCCCCACCATCCCCGGCTAATTCCAACGGTGAGACCCGTGGAGAAACCTCGACATCCACAAGGCACGCCTGCTTGGATGTAAACGAGGTAGACTAAGTCACCCGAGTAATGCCGAGTCTCAGCAGTATCCTCACTTTGTAATCATGTGACCTTGTGAGTTAACGCAGCCTGTTGTTATGCCTCTCGCTTTTAATAGTAGCCTTGCAGGAATATGTCAAAGACGCAGCTTGCATATTGTTCCGAGCACAACTACCAAGACCAACCCCGACAACCCCATAGTGATACGCCACTTTAGTGAGGTATGTATCTATGGCTTTGACCTCGACCCTTGGAGCTAAGTGGCAAATTTATTACCTTACACCACGGTAAAATAACCCAGCTCCAAGCTATAAAAAGGCCACCTCGTGACCTTACCAAGCACCCCACACCTTGTGCACCACCCTCACAACCTTTTCCCTGTCATGCCGAGCCCCAAGATTCATCTCGAGAACCCCAGATGCAACCCCTGTAGCTTTGTCAAAATATTGTGGGACTTTACCTGCAGTACCATGGATTCTACCCAGCCACCCCAGTACGAGCTGTTCAAATCGAGAATCACCCCTTCCACCTCAGAATATTGGGCAGCAGTACACATCCCTCCCGTAGACCCCAACCAAGATCCAACGGAGGTTTCCTTCGTGGGGAAATCTATGCCAACCCCATGCCTGGCCATAGAAGCTGCTGCGAAGGAAGCGATTGCTCGTCTTCGATCCGCAGTACCCTATGCCCGCGAACGAGGATATTATTATTTTTCGAGCCGTGCAGCACCCGGAGGAGTAACATCTTTTCCCGGTGGGCGGATTGAGAGAGATCCAGTGCTAGCCAAACTTATCCAGTATATATTCGCTCAAGAGCACTTGAAACAGCGAGTAATGGATTATCTCCAGAGTCTCGCTGATTCAATCCTCAAGTTGCCATCGCGCACCACCGAGGCCCGACCGGAGAGACACATACATCGACTGGTCAATCCACTCCCTCCGATAGAAGAGGAGTGTATCCCATTACTAGCGACATTTTCTCGGGAACCAGTCCAGTTACCTTTCTCATTTTAGATGTCACTGCAGTAATTGCTATTGCAGCGTTTATTATTGCGTTGCAACTTATGCATGGTGCGTCGAATATGTGCGACGACTCAAGTATTTAGTTCCTACTAATATGAGTAATTTTCCTCGTGATAAACCTTTGTAATCGCGAAAAATCCTGGAGGGAGATTTCTTTTCTCGGAGTTGCTGCATCGTTTATCCTCTCACTATATGGATTGTTCTATTCACACAAGACCACGGCAGCAGACTCACAACCGCTCAAACACATACACTGGTTGCAATAACCCGTAACCGTGGAGTAATTGTTTTTCACAACCGCTCTTAGCAAATCTCGAGGACGAGATTTTTTCTTAAGGGGGGTAGTGTTGTGACACCCCAAAATTTTAACCTTGTTTTGTTAATTAAAATTTTGCCGAGAAATTAAAAATTTTATTTTCTGGGCTCCCTTTTGATTTTTGGACCTTTTCTCTCTTGTTATTATGGAGTTTTCCCCAAAAGAAAACTTTCAAATATGTTATTGGACTTGTTTAACCTCTTAAGAAAAACTTTCTTTTTATTAGTAGAACTAATTACATAATTAATTTGCTTGATCTTTTATTTTCTTGAAAAATAGTTTTTTCAAGATTATATGGCCATATTTGAACTACAACCATTTGATAAATTAACTTAAAATTCCAACCAAAATTTGGAGATGTCAGTGATGTTTTAAAATCGCTTTTATGCAAAAAATATCTTTTATTCATGAAATATTTTGAGCTCTACGCCCAATTTTCTTCTCTGGTCCAAAGGCAATTTTGCACTGCAACTCATTTAAATATTTCTTTCTAGCTTCCACAAAAATTATGGGGTGTTGGTGGTAGCATATGATTCAACTTTATGCAAAAACCCAGTGTTGTTCTTTGAAAATTTTGAGTGAATCAACCTCATCTTCATTCTGGTCCAACATGATGGTTTGTACAGCATCCATATTCTTACTTGCTCTTTGGCCCTTGATTCCTTCCCCAGCTTGTAGACCACCCTACAAAACCCCTAAGTCCAGGAGCATGCAACCATTGGAATACTTTTGGTTCATGAAATGATGCCATTTACCTCCTGTCTGCAGACTTGAAGTTCGCAAAACTTGCACTAGCAAGTTTGTGCTTTTCACAAACTAACCTCACCACCCTCTCTTCCATCTAAAGAGACACTGATCTGGAGAATTTGGCCACTCCAAGAAATGCCTAGGTGCCTGTGGCATTTTGTCAAACACCTTGAGAGCATGACCAGATTTGACATGAGTTGTTGTTGGCATTGTGAACTTGGTCTCCTGACCAAACCACCATGTCCCTTGTTACCCTTACTAAAACTAGACTAGCCCTAGTTCTTTCCAGCCTCAACCGCGACCTCTAGGCCACCCTGGCATTTCATCGAACACGTCCCGGGCATGCTCTGGGCGCGCCCAAAGCGCGTTGCTTACACGCACGCAGCTCGAAAGCCGCCCACACGCCTCAAGACTCACTCCAGCCTATGACCGATCACAGCCAGCACGCCAGGTCCCCTTTGCGCCACACGCTCCCCTCACCGCAACGCCAAGCAGACTCGCCACGTCCCCGGCAAGCCAAGGACTAGCCGCCACGGCCGCCTCGACAGCCCTGCTCAGTCGGTGCCGCCGGGCCTTCCCGCCGCCACATGCCCCCGGAGCTTCGTGCTTATCCGCAAGTCATCCCCTAGCGCTTGTCGCCGCCACGACGCCCTAGCTACAGCGAGGCGGTTCGCCGGCGAGCTTATCCGCGGCCACGGGAACCGACCTCGCCGGGCTATATAAAGTCCTCAATCCTGCCTAGGCTCATTAGCAGCCTCACTCGAGCCGTAGGGAAGCCTCCCTCCCCGCTTGGCGTGGGCCACTCTCTTCCCCAACTCCGGCAGGGTCGGCCGCCACCTCGCTCCCAAGAAAATACGGCCAATGCCAAAGCCCCAGACCCTCCTGTGCTTCCATCCTCCTCCCCATGACCCTACGGAGCCGCCCAACATCTCGCACCACGGGAACCACCATGGCGGAATCCCCAAATCCATCGAAGCCTCCCTCCGCCATGGAGCTCGTGGCGACGACTCCCTCCGTCCCCATCACTCCTCGACCACCGGGAGGACCGCCTAGGAATGGCGGATCCATCCTGCACTTGGATGCCATGAAGAACCGCTGCTCACGGCGACGATAGCCGGACGCCCGCCTCTGCCGGGCAGAGAAGAGGAGGGAGTGGGGATTGGTCAAACCTGACCAGATGGGCCACTGTACCCACTGTCAGTGACCCCCGCCCCAGTCCACGTGGGTTAAGTGGAAGCGCACTTCCGAAATACGCCTTTGACGTGTACTTGTCCTTTTGAAACGTTTTCTTTTCTGTTTTATTTTAAATAACAGATTTGACTAAACTTTGACTGGCTGTAACTTTTTAAATACAACTCCAAATGAGTTGATTCCTTTTCCTACCTCTCTCAAATTTAACCTAGTTTATTTTAAGATTTATTTGAAAAATTTCAAACAACTTTTTGTGCTGTTTTTGAATTTGTGTGTTAATTCAAATTTTATTTAAAATAGGACTTTGGAGAGAGAGAAGAAAACTCTCAAAAGTTTTGGAGTGCACCCTGCCTTTCCACACATTGAAGGCATGCATTCTGAACCCCGTATAATATTTTTGGTGTGTTCGCTGGCACGCTTATAACACCACCTCATTTCGAGAACTTGTTATTTCATGTGATATGATCCTATGCATGAATGCATATTAGTGATTTCCATGCTGTTGGAAATGAACACACTTGTGATGATAATCATCCTCATGTGCCTTGCATGCATACCGGAAGGAATCCGGGAAAACCTCTGCCTTGGGTAGGCATGAGTTTGACGCCGGTCTCCGTCGGGACGGTTATGCCCGGTATGGCATAGTGAGGTATAGTGAGCGGTGATTCTGTTGGTTGAAATATTTTCATTATACATGTCATGCAGGGAAAATTATAAACCTCCTGAGTCGACCGTAGATCGAGTCTTGTTCCAGTAACCCCCATACTTGTTTCGTACTACCACTCGTCTCTACAACAAGTCGAGTACGGTTCAGTAATTTGTCAACCCCTTTCTAGCACACACTGCATGTAGGGGCCGGGATGAGGGTACCACGGCCATGGATTAAAACCACCATCCGTCGGGGGCATGGGTGTTTTCGGTTGTAGCCGAGGGGTAGCTTCCCGCTTTATGCCAAGTAAAGATAAATTTTGTGATCCCATGCTAATCGAGGTTGTAGCCTCCCCACTTAGAGTTTTGCTTAACGAGTGTCGTGGGTGATTCCTGCACACCGTGAGTTAAGCTGGTGTGTGCAAGTCAAAAGGCTCATTTAAAAAGACCGTAGACGGAATTAGTCCCGTTGGACTAAAGGAATCCGTTACTCGTGGGTAAAGAGTACACCCTCTGCAGAGATTAAACCTATTCAAATAGCCATGTCCATGGTTAAGGACTACAGTCTGGGATGGGTCAGGTGTCGGTCTTAGTGTCAGTCTTCGGAGGTGAAACTGTTAAGCCAGAATGGAAATCACGACTTGTGACATGTGATAATTATGTTTATTATTTTTGTTGTGGACTAACTCGTGATATTATTGGTGTTATCGAATATCCCCAGGATGGTTCTACCTCCTGGATATTCACTGTGATTGCATTTACTTTTAAGCCCTTTATGCGGTGTCGCTCACACGCCCGACTGTAGCATTTCTTTTAAAGCCCTTTATGCGGTGTCGCTCAGACGCCCGACTATGGCATTTCTTTTAAAGCCCTTTATGTGGTGTCGCTCAGACGCCCGACTGTGGCATTTCTTTTAAAAGCCCTTTATGCGGTGTCGCTCAGACGCCTTGATCGTGGCATTTCTTTTAGAGCCCTTTATGCGGTGTCGCTAAGACGCCCTGATCATGCATTTCTTTTAAAGCCCTTTATGTGGTGTCGCTAAGACGCCTGATCATGTATTTCTTTTAAAGCCCTTTATGTGGTGTCGCTTAGACGCCTCGATCATGCATGTTTTCCTTATTTGTTCACCCTTCAAGTGTCGCCTTGACGCCTCGATCGGTTTTCAGTTTATTCATTGGGTTTTTGCGCGGACTACCGCCGACTCCCTTTTTACTTACCTCGTTATACTGAATTGAATGTGCATTGTTAAATTACTCTTGACGCATTCATGCATGCATTTTGTTACATCATGCTTGTTATTTATTCCATAATTTTAATACTACCATATTACCGCATATTCATAAATAACTTGCTAGCATACATCAGTGTTTTATCAATTTTTGGTGACTGACGCCATGAGCATGGTTATTTTCAGCACACCGTTGTCATCTTATGCCCGTGTTCATAATGTTTGCGAGTGCATTCAAAGTACTCACTGGCTTGTCCCTGGCTATTGTCTTGGCCAGATTTTTCTTGCGCGGAGAAGAACGACCATGTCGACAGCCCCGGAACCTAAGCAACGGTGATAGCAGCCTCGCGAAGATAGGAGTTAACCTGGTCAGCTGTTCCCGTGGGAATTGGAGCCCATAGACACTGACGATTCACAAACCGCTTCCGCCATCAAACTCTAGAAACCATTTGTTGTACTCACAGGCCAGAATGGTCTTGTACTTCATATTTCTAATTTTGCTTGGAATTTCTGTACCAAGTTGGTGCCTCATCAGCTAACAGTAATCCTGGGGCTGGTGAGCACGACGGCCATTTTCTGGAAATTAATACCCGGAAAACCGGTCGCCACAGGTCATCACCCGCTCTGCCACCGCCGCCCGAAGGCGGGAGGAGGAGGTGGAGGCCCGCATGTGTGTCATCGATCTTGCGTGCTACATCGAGTTCCTGTGGGAGGAGGAGGAGCGCCTCGTCGAGCACGCAAAGAACCTTACCACCGCCGTGGCTGCAGCACACGCCACCGTAGAGGCGAGCAATCGGGAGATCTACAAGGAGTCCTGCCGCTTCGAGAGGGGTCGTCTGGAGCGGCAGAGGGCGCTAGAGGTGAGCATCACTGAAGGTGCAGCAGCGGCAGGTACGTATTGCAGTTGTCCAGATCGTCGGTAGGCTCCTCCTCCTCTGCCTCTTACTAAGCGCGCTCGGCAGAGGAGAGGCTGCCGGAAGTAGTACAAACCCCTCCGTAGTAGTAGTACTTAGGGGCTATTTTATTCAGCTCATCTGATTGTAGATGTGGTGGAACTGTACAACGTACATAAAATTAGCTAGTATATATAGTTGAACTGACTATTTTAGTACGTAGTTGGCAACAATTGGGGAAAAGTTTGGTCGGTTCAGCTGTCGAGTTGAACTGTTTGTATAAAGAACGACTGCTTAGTCTATGAATGAAATCTATGCTTAATTACTAAATTTTAGTTGCAAAAATTAGATAGTGCTAGTATTTTTTAGCTGCATATTTTGACAAATGGCAGTGTTACGAGGTTGACAAATGGCAATGTTACTAGATCAACAAATGTCAATCTTTCCAGTTTGACAAAGGGCAATATACCCAATATGTTAGATGCAAATATTACCAAAATTTCTGTACGTGGTTGCACATGGCTCATCCGAAAACCGCTTATGCTGAAGGGATGTGCAAATCCTACGCATCAGATTTTCTCTTGGCGTGAAGCGCCAAGTCTCGCTTTGCATACCGTATTCAATCCGAACCGCTTATGCTGAAGAGATGCACAAATCCTGCGGTGAATTTTCCCTTGGCTTACTGGGAAGACCATAGCTATCACTTTGCATACGGGTGTTCTATCTAAAACGCTTATGCGATAAGTCTGTACATCCAGAGAGAAAAATTGTTTGATAAGTCTGTACATCCGTAGAGAAAACGCAAGTTCGCTCAAACCATATCTTTCATTCAGTCACACCGCAAATTTATATTCATATGATCGAGATACAGATTAACCCCCCCCAAAAATCTGATTCCGGCGGTGGAAGCGCGTGTCAAGCGCCAAAGATTGTCGCTTGCCGCCTCTCGATGCCATTGTTGAAGTCTTCAAGGCAGCATGTAATGTTCTTCACTTGGAAATCAAACATCATATTGCCATGCGATCGACGGGCGGGGCGCGGGAGGATGGCAACTCGTGGCGCTGCGATGTAGCAGACGATAGCCGCGTCCCATGCTGCTGAGGGGTGCACGCGCACGGGCGCGGCGGGTACAGGCAAACACACGGGGACCGGTGTCGCGGTGGGTGCAGGGGTGCGCACGGCCATGGGCACGGGCGGTGGTGCTGGCATGTACACGAGCTCGCACGGGTCCGCGGAGACTTCGCTGACGCCCACGGCTTCCAGCTCTGCGATAGTGCTCGTGGACCAGCCGATCAATGCTATGGGGATGGTCACTGACGCGGGCGCGGGGATGGGAGCTTGGACGGGCGCGGGGGCAGCAACCGCCGCGGCCAGCTCATTCATGGCCATGTCCATGAGGCCCCATTCCTCCTTATTTTCTATGTCCTTCGGCTTGGAGTTAACTTCACCAAACTGGAACACTAGTGGTAGATGATCCTTCTACACCATGGAGTTGGTGGAGTTGAACGAGAGCGGAATGGGAGGCGAACAGTAAGGCCGCCCATATTAAACAGTGGCTCGTGCACCATTAATGGAGAGGATGCGAGCAAGGCGGGCGGCCTTGGAAGTCAAAGAGCTCGCTTCCCAATGAGCTCGCACAACAGCATAACTCAGACGCTTCCCGGCGAGCCTACGCATTGGAGGACAACTTGCACGCCTCTCGGTCAGCTCACAAGAGCGGACTACGCCAGACGCCTCCCATTCAACAAGCAACTGTCCGCACGGCACCTCCTAGCTATTAAAAGTGTGACACGTGGTGTCACGTGAATGGTTAACATAACGCATATGATTTAAATTATACAAAACGTTTGAGATGTTAAAGTGGCAGCTATTTGTTTCAAAATGCCTTTGTCGGCTGTTATTCCAAAGGCGCCTTCTCTCAAAATGGACACGAAAAATACCATAGCATGTCAAGTGCCATTCCATGATAGTATGCCAAGTTTCATGAAATTCGCATAAGTTTTGATTTACTAGAATTTAGATACAAAGTATCTCAACATTTTGCCCGGCAATCAACAAAGGCTCGTGTTGAAATTCATTCCCATTTCTTGCATGGGGCCTAAGCATGCACCCAAGGACACACATTTGATATGTCAACCCATTTTTCTGCACTGGCGCATGTGCATGTAGTTCAAATTTGAATTATGCACATAAAATGCCTATAAAACCTAGTTAATTTATAAAATGTCCAAGCGAACCCGAAAAATTCCAAAATTGAGACAACACTCTTGTTATTCTATGTTGACACCAGAAATTTTCTGAAAGCAAGAAGAGGCAACAGATATCGCTTTCGTCCCCAAAGGTGGTACGTTCCCTACCGAAACCATCGTGCTTGTTGTGAGAAGCTCGTTTGCAGAAGCTTATACCCAAACCTGTCCCAAATGGGAATTTTTTTTACCACAGCATGTTGATGCCGCTCCATGATAACATGCCAAGTTTCATGAATTTCAGACGAGTTTTAGATTTACTAGAATTTAAAAACCATGTATCTCAATGTTTGCGGCCGAGCGACGGTGGCAAGGTGTTTGAAATTCATTCCTTTTTCTTGCATGAGACCTAAGCATGCAACCAAGGACACATATTTGATTTTTCAACCAATTTACATGTAGTGGAGCATGTGCCTGTAGTTCAAATTTGAATTATGCACATAAATGCATAGAAAACTCAATTAATGTCTAAAAATGTCCAAACGAACCCCGAAAAATTCTAAAATATAACACAACCCTCCTGTAATTCTATGTTGACACTAGAAAAAATGAAATCAAGAAAAGGCAACGGATGCCGCTTTCATCCGTAAAGGTGAAACGGTCCCTACCGTAACCATGAGGCTTGTTGTGAGAAGCTCTGGTTTTTGAGAAGCTTATACCCCAATCTGCCCCAAATGGGACAATATTTTAATCACGGCATGTTGATGCCGTTCCCTGCTAGCATGTCAAGTTTCATAAATTTCAGATGCATTTTGATTTACTAGAATTTAAAACCATGTATCTCAATGTTAGCAGCTGAGCAATAGTGGCAAGGTGTTTGACATTCATTCCCATTTCTTGCATGGGACTTAAGCATGCAACCGAGGAAACACATATGAATTTTGAACCCAATTATATGCACTAGAGCATGTGGATGTAGTTCAAATTTGAATTATGCACATAAATGCATAGAAAACTCAATTAATGTATAAAAATGTCCAAGCGAACCCCGAAAAATCCCAAAAATTGACACAACACTCCTATTTTTTTATGTTGACACTAGAAAATTTTTGAAAGCAAGAAAAGGCAACAGATATCGTTTCGTCCCCCAAGGTGGCACATTCCCTATCGAAACCATCAGTCTTGTTGTGAGAAGCTCTGGTTTGCGAGAAGCTTATACCCAATTCTGCCCCAAATGGGACAATATTTTTACCACAACATGTTCATGCCGCTCCATGATATCATGTCAAGTTTAATGAATGTCGATTTAGTTTTCGATTTACTAGACTTTTAAAACCATGTATCTCAATGTTAGCGGCCGAGCGACAGTGTCAAGGTGTTTGACATTAATTGTCATTTCTTGCATGTGACCTAAGCTTGCAACCAATGACACACATTTGATTTTTCAACCTGTTTTATGCACTGGAGCATGTGCATGTAGTTCAATTTTGAATTATGTACATAAATGCCTAGAAAACTTAGTTAACGATAAAATGTCTAAACGGTCCCCGAATAATTCCAAAATTTAACACAACACTTCGTTGTTCTATGTTGACACCGTAAAAATTTGAAAGCAAGAAGAGGCAACGAATATCGTTTTGTCCAAAAGGTGTGATGTCTCCCTGGCTATGGCGCCAGAAAGCTCCTGTCTGTTAGGACTACATCGGTATTTCCCCAAAGAGGAAGGGATGATGTAGCACGGTGACGGTATTTCCTCCGATGATGAAACCAAGGTTATCGAACCAAAGAGGGAGAACCAAGAAACACAACGTAAACAACACCTGCACAGAATAACAACTTCTCGTGAACCTCCAGTGAAGAAATACGAGGATATAAGTAATCATGCATATAAGAGATCAAAGAAACTCAAATACTATCATGGATATTAAAAGATATAACTGATCATAAACTCAAAGTTTATCGGATCCCAACAAACACACCGCAAAAAGAGTTACATCATATCAATCTCCAAGAGACCAATTGTATTGAGAATTCAGCGAGAGAGAGGAAGCCATCTAGCTACTGATTACGGACCAGTAGGTCTACAAAGAACTACTCACGCATCATCGGAGAGGCACCAATGGAGGTGGTGAACCCCATCCGAGATGGTGTCTAGATTGGATCTGGAGGTTCTGGACTCTGCAGCCTGGATGAATATTTCGTCGACTTCTAGGGTTTTTGGAATATTGGGGTATTTATAGAGCAAAGAGGCGGTCCGGCACCCAAGGTGGGCACAACCCACCAGGCGTGCACTGGCCTCTGGCGCCCTGGTGGGTTGTGCTCTCCTCGGAGCACCCCTGTGTGCAGCCAGGGCCCATTATGTTCCTTCCGTAAAAAAATCTCCGTGAAGTTTCGTTGCATTTGGACTCCGTCGATATTGATTTCTGCGATGTAAAAAACATGCGTAAAAACAGCAATCGCACTTGGCACTATGTCAATAGGTTAGTACCAAAAAATGATATAAAATGACTATAAAATGATTATAAAACATCCAAGATTGATAATATAACAGCATGGAACACTCAAAAATTATAGATAGGTTGGAGACGTATCAACATCCCCAGCTTAACTCCTATTCGTCCTCGAGTAGTAAGTGATAAAAACAGAATTTTTGATGTGGAATGCTGCCTAACATGTCATATCATATTCTTTTCTTTATAGCATGGACATTTGGACTTTTATTGGATTCAAAGCAATAGTCTAGTTTTGACATGATAATTTAAATACTCAAGCATATCAACAAGCAACCATGTCTTTCAAAATATCAACGCTAAAATAAGTTATCCCTAGCCCATCATGCTCAACCATTGATCCATTCATGAAACACACTCGCATATTAGCTACACCCAATACTCAAGTACGGTCATATTGCCTCCTAGTTGGTGCTTTTATAAGAGAAGATGGAGACTCAAATTAAAAAATAAAAATTGCATAAAGTAAAAGAAAGGGCCTTCGCAGAGGGAAGTAGGGATTTGTAGAGGTTACAGAGCTCAAAGCGAAAAAATAGAGATAGAAACATTTTGGGAGGTGTATCCATCCCACCAACGAAAACGACTTAGAGTTCCCAACACTTTCCATGCTAGATATATCATAGGCGGTTCCCAAACAGAAAATAAAGTTTATTCCTTTTTCCACCATACTTTCACTTTCCATGGCTAGCCGTATCCATGGTTGCCCTCCATACCAACACTTTCCAAGGAATTCGTTATTTGACAACATAAAGTAAATTCATGTTTGCATTTTGGGACTGGGCATCCCTAAAACCTTTGCCTTACTCTTGTGCAATGACAAGTGAATAAACACTCATCGTGAGAATAACACATCCAGCATGGAAAATATTAGCCACCCATCACCGCTCCGCGAGCGAAACAAACACACAAAAGAGAAGTTTATTTTGAAAATTAGAGATGGCACATGCAAATTTGCTTAGAACAGCAAAAGAATACCGCATATAGGTAGATATAGTGGACTCAATGTGGCAAAACTGGTTTAAAGGATTTTGGATGCACAAGTAGAGATCATACTTAGTGCAAAATGAAGGCTAGCAAAAGATTGAGGAGCGACCAACCAAGAAATGAATAATCTCATAAGAAAGCATTAAGCATAATTAACAATCAATAATGCACCACAAGTAGGATATAATTACATTGCATGACTATTGACTTCAGACTTGCATAGGGAATCACAAACCTTAACACCAATATTCTTACTAAAGCATAATTACTCATCAACATAACTCACATATCACATCATCATATCTCAAAATTATTACTAAGAATCAAGTTTATTTTGTCCAATGATCTTCATGAAAGTTTTTATTATATCCTTCTTGGATATGTATCACTTTGGGACTAATTGTCATGTGTTGCTTTTCATAAGCTCAAACAAATATAAGTGAAGATCATGAGCATAATTTTTCTTTCTCTCAAAATAATTTATGTGAAGCAAGAGAGAATTTCTTGAAAATTGTACTAACTCTCAAATAAATCTAAGTGAAGCAAGAGAGCATTTCATCAAAAATACTAAAGCACACCATGCTAAAAAGATATAAGTGAAGCACTAGAGCAATTCCATAGCTCATAAAAATTTAAGTGAAGCATAGAGAGCAATTCTAACAAGTCATGACATAATTTTGGCTCTCTCAAATAGGTGTGTCCAGCAAGGATTGATGACTTAAAACACAAAATAAAACAATCAAAGACCCATATCATACAAGACGCTCCAAGCAAAACACATAGTATGTGACGAAAAAATATAACTTTGAGTAAAATACCGATAGTTGTTGGAAGAAAGCGGGGATGTCACTCGGGGGAATCCCCAAGCTTAGTTGGTTGCTCATTTTTGGATAATAGCTTGGGATGCCGGGGCATCCCCAAGCTCAGGCTCGTCTATCCTTCCTTCATCCATTGGGAGATAACCCAAAACTTGAAAACTTCAATCACACAAAACTCAACAAAACCTTCACGATCCGTTAGTATAAGAAAGCAAACCACTACTATAAGTACTGTATGAAACCAATTAATATTTTGTTTTTGCATTATATCTACTGTATTCCAACTTTTCTATGCCAAAACTCATCAAAGAAAACCATAGAGCCATCAAAATAAGCACACAACACAAAGAAAACAGAATCTGTCAAAACAGAATAGTATGTAGCAGTCTGACTATTTCGAAAACTTCTGGAACTCCAAAAGTTCTACCAAATTAGGAAAACCAGGTTAATTCGCATATTAATCTTATGCAAAAAGGATCAGGGCAAAAGCACTTTTCTGTGATTTATGAAAATTATTTTTGTGAGTGCATAAGTTTCGTTCTTCAAGAAGATCAAACAACTATCACCCAAGAAGATCCTAAAGGCTTTACTTGGCACAAACACTAATTAAAACGAAAAAACACAATCATAACAGTAGCATAATTGTGCAAACACACAAGAACATAAAGCAAAAAGCAAAAAAAAAATAGTCATTGGGTTGCCTCCCAACAAGCACTATAGTTTTACGCCCTTAGCTAGGCATAAAGCAAGGATCTAAGTTTTGTCATCCTTGTTTTCCAACTCCTCAATAACGCAATCAGACTTCTTCAAAGATTTATCAAGCAAAATAGCAAAACTTCTAGGCATAAAATTGAGGAAGTCGTTCTTATCAAAAGGATCTTTTGTTATTTCAGCAAAATTAGGATGAATACTAATCATTTTAAGATCCCCATCATTGTTACTAGAAGTGGCCCCTTTGTTCTTGCGTCTTTTTCCAGAAATTTTTTCCATAGTACTAGCGGAAGAAAAGGCGGTGCCGAAATTACTCAAAATTTCTTCCAATTTATCAATCCTAGAAGGGCTTTCTTCAATTCTTTTGTTAATTATGGGTTCCTTTTCTTTTAGCACTTTAAGAACATTACCCGCTTTTGCCCCAAATTTATTAGCAACCTCATTCATCTTTGTATCTAAATTTTCAATATGTTCTTTAGTGAGCATTCCATTTTCAATAGCATCTAATCTTTGCATAACATGCTCAAGAGTAATAGTTCATTCATTGATAACAATAGGAGGGAACCAACTAAACTTCCCATAGCATTCAAAGCATCAAGAGGGGACAACTTAAGAAATTCCTCCGCAATAGTGTCTAGAACAAATCTAAACCAAGTAGTGACCCCCACATAAAATTTTGAAGAAGAACAATAGTAGATTTCTTACGAATAGATCTATTATTAGCATTGCTTATCCGATACCAAGCATCTTTTAGGCTCTCTCCTCCTCTTTGCTTAAAGTAGAGAACTTCGTTCTCGGGGGTGCAAATAATGAGGGTAGGATTAGTGTAAGTGCATCTAGTGCCACCCCTAGTTGGTTTTGGAGTATTGACGACAAATGTGGTTGAGGGACTAATGCGTTTGTGAGAATTGCAGGATAACGCAGGTAGTGTCCCTCATTGATTCGGTTTACCTACCGGAGATACCCCCTAAAAATGTATGAAGACATTGAAGACAATGGTGGTATGTGAAGATATTCACATTGAAGACTATGACATGAGAAGACATCGAGTGAAGACTATGGAGCGCCAAGACCGTGGTCGCTTTTGTTGTTTCCTTTTCTTCTTTGTTGAGTCATAGGAACCACCGTCTTGTTAAGTGGGGTCCAAGTGATCATAGTCGTAATGACTCAAGTGATGCTCAACCCAAATCCTATGTCTTCGAGCGAAGACAATGAGAGCAAAACTGATCCAGCTGGATGAGTCAGCTTTGCTTGTAGCCCAAGCAAAGTTGCTGTGTGTGTTTGAAATCTGACCGTTGGAACACGTGTCAGTTCCTTAGTGACCCATGGTCATTTCAGACATATCAGGTCGGGTTGCCTTGTGGCTATAAATAGCCCACCCCCTACACCATAAATTGGTGGCTGCTCAGAGTTAGTTCACGGCTTTTGTCGTTTGAGAGCAACCCACCTCGAAGCCTTTGAGAGAGAGAAATCCTTGCGAGGACAAAGCCCAAACACCCAGAGCCAAAGAGTGTTAGGCATCATCAAGTCTTTCTTGTGCATGTGACCTGAAGACTTATTACAATTGAGGACTGTGAATCCTCCGGCCCGGTTAGGCGTCGCGTTCGAGCATCCAAGAGTCATTGTGGATTGCCGGGTGAACGCAGTCTATGAAGGTTCGAAGTCTACCTTGAAGACTTACCAGAGTGATTGGGCGAGGACCTGTGTGTCCTTAGCTCAAGGGGAATAAGGTGAAGACGCGGTCTTCGAGTTGAATCTCAGCCTCCCTAACCAGACGTCATAGCTTGTCACAAAGAATCGAACTGGTCCAACAAATCCTGTGTCTTCAACAAGTGGTGGTTCTATCCTCTCCCTCTCTTTACTTAGAGTTTGTCTTCATGAAGTCATTGCCCATCTATCATACCTATTTGACTTCATTGCTTGACAACTTTTGTTGATTGGCTTCATACTATCTTCCATCCCGATCCTTACTACCTAGCTGCTATTAGTCTTGTTCTTTCAACGTTATTGCATACTCGACTATGGTTTGCTTGTTGTAGATCATCTTCCGCTGCATATCAATTAGGTCATTTCAATTGTTTGTCTTTGAAACATCCGTGTTTTGAAGACTTTGTTAAAATCGCCTATTCACCCCCCTCTAGTCAATAACTAGCACTTTCAATTGGTATCGAGCAAGGTACTCCCTTGTTACGTGTGATTCGGTTTAACCACCGGAGTTTTAGCTATGTCGATTGCAGGGATAATCAAAGTCTCCGCTGCTTGCCCGTGTTCGATGGAACCGACTATCCCTCTTTGGAAGAATAAGATGCGATGCATCTTGAAGCCATTGATGTCGACCTACGGTATGTCGTCAAGAATGGCGTTCCCAAAACTGGTGAAGGTGTCACCCTAACGATGTCAAGAAGTTCATTCAACTGGACTCCACCGCAAAGAACATCATCTATGGTCATCGACCAAAGGGCGATATGGCCGTGTGAGTGCTCTAGAAACGTCAAAGCTAGTCTGGGACTGGCTATCCAAGGTCAACGAAGGCGTCTCAACCCAGAGAGATCAAAGGATCAGTGTTCTTCGCAACCTCTTCAACTGCTTCAAGAGAAACGACAACGAAAATGTCCAGCTCACGTTTGATCGCCTCACTGACATCACAAATGAGCTTCATGCTCTCGGGGCCACTGAGATCACCAAGCATGAAATCGTCAAGACACTACTAAGATCACTTGACAGCTCCTTTGACACCCTTGCCCTCATGATACAAGAACGCCCTGACTTCAAGACACTCGATCCGTCTGATATACTTGAGAGGCTCAACACACATGAGTTCCAGCTTTCTGAGAAAAGAGATATCTATGGCCCCAGCTATGGCCGAACTCGCGCTTTGAAGGCAAAAGTTGTTTCCTCATCTGAAGAAGAATCATTGCGGTTCGACGATCCTCAAGACATTGGAAAGGAACTTGCCATGCTTGTGAAGAAGTTCCAAGTTCACTAGGAAGAAAGGCTTCAGAAAGTCTTCACGATCCAGCTCAAGAAATGATGAAGCTTCCACTCATGACTACAAGAAGAGAACCTGTCACAAGTGCAAGAAAAGCTGGACATTATATCTCCGAGTGTCCACGGTGGGACAATGAGAAGAAGAAGAAGAAGAGCAAGGAATATGATTACGATGACAAGAAGAAGAAGAAATCTTCAAAGTCTTCTTCCAAGTCCTCATCAAAGTCTTCATCTCATAAGAAGAGCTCATCCGCAAGGCTCGTGCTTTTGTTGGCAAAGAAATGGATTCAGAGGAGGAGTCTGCTTCGAGGAGGTGGAGGTGGAGTCTCAAGAGGAGTCCGACCACAGGCGTTGCAAGTCTGGCTTTAGCCACGACCTATGTTGCCAAGTCCATCTTCAACATCAAGACAATGACTTCCACACCAACGCTGAAGTTGATGACAAGGACGACCCTGCTCCCACTCATCGCTTCATGGCACGTGGTGCCAAGGTAAAATCACGTGATGCTTACTTTCAAACATCAAGTGAAGATGACTCGATTGTGAATCCAAGCCCAGCTACAAAACACTTGCTAAAATTGCAACTGAACAACAAAAGGCTATGGAACATATTCAAAAACTGTTAGACAAAAGCGATGACCTGTTGGACGCTGAAATGACACGTTCACAATCCTTAGTTGAAGACATAAAAAATCTTCATACTAAGTACCAAGAACTTGAAAGTCTTCATGAAACGCTCTCAACCACTCATGAAAAGATCTCCTATGATTATCTTCAAAGGAAGCAAGAGCTTGAGAAATTGAGAGCGGCTCATGAAGATCTTCAAAAAGAGAATGAGTCACTTCTCGCTCAACAAATCAGTTCCGCTCAGGATGGATTTGAACCACCATGTCTAAAATGCATTGAGCGTGATAACGCTACCTCTGTTGCTGAATGTTCCACTGCTGCCACTGTTGCATTGTCTTCAACTACTGATGTGGTAACTAACCCCTCTGCGGAGGATACCACTACTATTGCTGATGAAAATGCTAGGTTGAAGACATTGCTTGAAACAGGGATGTATAAAAGTCTGAAAGGGCATCAGACACTTTGCGATGTCCTCAAAAAGTAGATTCTGAACCGAAACCCTAGGAAAGAGGGTGTTGGGTTCGAGAGGAAAATGAATGTTGATGGTTCCTACTGGAAGCCTGAGCAGTATCCCAAAACCACATGGGTTGCTGCAAAGGGACCTTTAGTGGATCCATCCACCTTATCTGGATTTACCTGTGCTAACCCTATTATCATTGATGAATCCTTTGATGCAAACTATAAGCTGTTCAAGAATCAGAATGGTGAAGTGTTTGCCAGGTATATTGGTACTAACTGCAGGAATGGACCGCCTATGAAGAAGATCTGGGTTCCCAAAAGCTGTCTTGAGAATCTTCCAGTGAATGTCATCATGACACCCCCTGGGAAGAAGACAAACCCCAGACCTAAGGCGTCATATGGTCCAAAGGCTTCATACAGACAGAGGACTCACCTGAGTCACCCTAACGCCAATGTTTTGCAGGGAAACCGTACTCAAACTTATGAATATGAGCGTGTGTCTTCAAACTGCTATGTTCATAAAACTAAGAACTTTTCTGCTTATTCATATGAGTATCATTCATCTCCTGCAAGGCTATTTGCTAGGGCTCCAAAGCCGAAGTTCTCAGATGCTGCACTTAGACTCATTGCTTCTAAGCCACCCTGAAGATGTGGGTGGTTAAGAAGAATTAACTCTCTTTTGCAGGAAAGGGTCTCCACTGAAAATCAAAGGCGTCGATGCTATTCTTTGGGGACCTAAAACATCTTGTAGGGCACAAGATCAAATGCCCAAATGGTCTCACTATGTATTTTGTTCCTGAATCGATTGCCATTCATCCTATTAGTCCTAATCTTGATTTAAGCTTCAATAATCCTCTTGCTGTCAAATGTTTATGCTTCACAATGCTCTTGGTGAAGCCTATCCCCTAACTGCATCAGAGGGTATGAAACCACATGCTTCGAATGGATTATGGACGGTGGATGCACTAATCATATGACCGGTGATCAAGTCTTCTCATGGACTCAACCTTACATCCATCTGACAAGAGTCACATCACACTTGCTGTCACTGGTAAAAGCAAGGTATTGGGTCTAGGTAGATTTGCAATCTCAAGGGATCAACACATGGACAAAGTGATGCTTGTTGAATCCCTTGGTTTTAACTTGATGTCCGTCTCAATGCTTTGTGACTTGAACATGATTGTGATATTCGGAAAATATCGTTGCCTTGTACTAATGGAATCTGACAAGTCTCTAGTCTTTGAAGGGTATAGAAAAGATGATCTATACATGGTAGATTTTTCAGCAGGACCACAGCTTGCCGTATGTCTTCTTACAAAAGCTTCGCACGCCGGCTCGCATCGGAGGTCAGGGGCATGTCGGCATGAGGAACTTACACACACTCGCCAAGAAGAAGCATGTTATAGGCATCGAAGGTGTCAAGTTCAAGAAGGATCATTTGTGTGGTGCTGCATTTGGAAAGATGACTAGGGAAAAGCACCCCTCGAAGACAATCATGACGACATCTCAACCCTTCGAGCTGTTACACATGGACTTATTTGGCCCTACTCACTACTCTACCTTCACAACAACTGCTTGTCTCTATGGCTTCGTCATTGTTGATGACTACTCAAGATACACATGGGTGCATATAATTCTCTACAAGACTGAAGTGCAAGATGTCTTCAGACGCTTTCGCCAATCGAGCAATGAACAATTATGGCGTCAAGATCAAGCACATCGAAGTGACAACGCCATCAATTCAAGAACACCGGACTTGATCTCTATTTGGATACAATGGGAATCACTCATGAGTTTTCTGCTCCATACACACCTCAAAGAAATGGCATCGTGGAGCGAAAGAACAGAACCCTCATTGAGATGGCTCGAACAATGCTCGACGAGTACAAGACACCAAGAAAGTTCTGGCCTGAAGCCATTGATACAGCTTGTCACGCCATCAACCGTGTTTATATCCATAAGCTTCAACAAAACTTCCTATGAGCTCCTTCTTGGCAAGAAGCCAAATGTCAGCTACTTCAGAGTATTTGGGGCTAAGTGCCGGATCAAGGATCCCCATCACAAGTCAAAATTTGAACCCAAAGCTCACGAAGGCTTCATGCTCGGTTACGGAAAGGACTCGCACTCCTACAGAGTCTTCAACCTCTATCTCTACAAAATCGTCGAAACAGTGGACATGCGATTTGATGAAACCAATGGTTCACAAAGAGAGCTGCTACCAAACACACTAGATGAAGCTTCACCCAGCGAATCTATCAAGCTAATGGGAACCGTGAAATCATGCCTTCTGAAGCACAACCTGAAGAAGAATTTATCATTTCTGCAACTAACCAACCTGAAGACAATGCTCAGCCTGAAGACAATCCTTCCAATGATGACAGTGATTAGCAAGAGCAAAGTCTTCGTCCAGTTCATCCTCGAGTTGCAAATGAAGTACAGATTGAGAAGATAATCGATAGCATCAATGCACCTGGTCCGCTTACTCGCTCAAGAGCAACACAGCTAGCAAATTTCTGTGGGCACTTTTCTTTTGTGTCAATATCAGAACCCAAGAAAGTTGTCAAGCCTTTATGGAACCAGAATGGATACAAGCTATGCAAGAAGAACTTCAACAGTTCAAGCTGAATAATGTTTGGGAACTTGTCAAGCGTCCTGACCCTCGCAAGCATAACATTATTGGCACCAAATGGATATATCGAAACAAGCAAGATGAGCATGGTCAAGTCGTCAGAAACAAAGCACGGCTTGTGGCTCAAGGATATACTCAAGTTGAAGGAATTGACTTCGATGAAACATTTGCTCCTGTAGCTAGGCTTGAAGCCATTCGCATACTACTAGCCTATGCTAACCACCACAACATCTTGCTATATCAAATGGATGTGAAGAGTGCATTTCTCAACGGCAAGATTGAAGAAGAAGTATATGTCGCTCAACCACCGGCTTTGAAGATCCAAAACATCCCGATATGGTGTACAAGCTAAATAAAAGCAATCAGTATGGCCTCAAACAAGCTCCTCGCGCTTTGGTATGATACAATCAAAGACTTCCTAAAGAGCAAAGGCTTCAAACCTGGATCCCTTGATCCCACACTCTTCACGAAGACATATGATGGTGAACTGTTTGTATGCCAAATATATGTGGATGACATTATCTTGGTGCACCAACCCGGAAGTATAGTGATGAATTTGCATACATGATGCAAGAACAATATCGATGTCCATGATGGGAGAGCTCAAGTTTTCCTTGGTCTTCAAATTCGCCAAAGAAAGGAATGGCATCTTTATATCTCAAGAAAAATACCTCCAAGATTGTTTGAAGAAGTTTGGAATGCAAGAGTGCAAAGGATACACGACGCCAATGCCATGCACACACCATCTGGGTCCCGACGACAATGGTAAAGAGTTCGATCAAAAGGTATACCGCTCCATGATTGGTTCCTTACTTTACCTATGTGCATCTAGGCCAGATATTATGCTTAGTGTTTGCATGTGTGCTCGATTCCAAGCGGTACCAAAGGAATCGCATCACTTAGCTGTGAAGCGAATTCTTCAATATTTGGCTCACACCCCAACACTAGGATTATGGTATCCAAAGGGCTCAAAATTTGATTTGGTTGGATTTTCGGATGCTGATTATGCTGGTGACAAGGTGGATCGCAAGTCTACATCAGGCACATGTCACTTTCTGGGACGATCACTTGTCTGTTGGTCTTCAAAGAAGCAGAACTATGTATCACTCTCAACTGCTGAATCTGAATACATTGCTGCTGGATCTTGCTGTGCTCAGCTTCTATGGATGAAGCAACCTCTCAAGGACTATGGCATCAATCTGAAACAAGTGCCTGTCTTCTACGACAACGAAAGCGCCATCAAGATTGCCAACAATCCAGTCCAACACTCGAAGACAAAGCACATTGAAATTCGTCATCATTTTCTCAGGGATCATGTCATGAAGAAAGATATTGACATCATTCACGTCAACACTGAAGAGCAATTGGCAGATATCTTCACAAAGCCCTTGGATGAGAAAAGGTTTTGCAAGTTACGGTGTGAGCTGAATATCTTGGAATCCTCAAATGTCCTGTGATCAAGCACACATCCTAACACTTATGCATGTTGATGACTTAGATGCAACACACAAAGTAAAGTATATCTTCAATCAATGAAGACTTACATTACGAGTGTGAATACATTAACGTGAATTTGACCTCGGGCGCCACGATAATTGTGCGCCGTGTATGGGTCTAATATTTCCTATACGGTGGGTAACGCCACCACCACATTTCTTTGTTTGAAGTGTTTCACTCATGGCATTATTTCTGCAATATCTTCGCATTTGATTTGTCTTCAACTTCAACCTATCCTCCTGATTTTCTTCACTATGTTGATTTGGTTCTTGTTGATATATATATATATATATATATATATATATATATATATATATATATATATATATATATATATATATATATATATATATATATATATATATATATTGTTCTGTCCTTCTACAAAGATTCACTTATAGCTATGTTTCCAAGTTGAATCTTTTGAACTAAGTGAATGTGATCGGACCCTTATCTCTCTATGCTTTCTATCTCAAACTCTATCTGTCCAAATCATATGCATTCTATTGAAACTGTCGAATGTATTCTCTGCGTCCTGGTCAGCAGAAGACACAGAGACAAACTTTAACTCTGTTTTAAATGATTCATCCTTTCTGTTGAAATCCGGAGAAGCCGGAACGACCATCCGACAAACCTGGCGTGCGTGGGAACGTGGGACATCTCATTGCATGTTGCATGCTTGCCACGTGTCCCTCAGATGTGAACCGCCAGGGGCACCTGCGTAATTGCGCTGTGCCGCACACCTGCTTATAAATACATGTCCCCTACGGTAAAGAAAATCTTCTTCCACCTCTCCACCTCGTCAAAACCCTAGCGCCACCGCTAGCTCTCGACGACGCCGGCGACGAAGCGCTTAGCTGCCGCGACTTCTCCGACGCCGTCCTCACGCCGGCCGCGAACATCGTCATCTCCGCCGCCGTAGGTGTCCTCCGTCGCCAAGTTAGGGCACGGTGGACTGAACTGCTCGGCTTCCTCTTCTTCCCGTCTAGCAGTTCTTTGAGTGGTAAATATAACTCCATTTTTACCATCTTTTTGATCTTCAAGATTCATCCTACTCGCCAAAATTGGTTTCTGCCCATACTATGTTAGATCTATTCTGTCTGCATCTCGTACTGCCTAGTATATTCACTTAAGCTTCACAACTAGTTAGATTCCTCACTTGTACTTATTCACGGATTCGTACAAATCTGGAACCAACTCCTAGCGTATAAGTGAATGTCTTCGCATCATGAGGTCAATGTCTTCAAACTGATTTATCTTCAAAATCTTCTGAGAATGCATATGACCTCTTCCCCTTCCCTCGCATCTCTAATGCTGTCACAGGTACATGTCCGTGGGAGAATCCCTTGGTTCTCATAGTCTGCATTCGCTTGCAGAATTCTTGCAAGATCAACTTAACTCTCCGAAGCCGGTTCTGTTTGTCCAAAGAACGCAAGCCCTTGAAGCCTCTGAATGTATTGAAGCCATTCAGTTTGAAATTCATGGCTACAGATAAATCAGTCAGGAAGGGCGGCAGACAGCGTCGTGGGGAAACCTCAAAGGATCTGCCTGATGACCTCGCAGAACTTTACAATACAGATCCTGAAGAGTCTTATGCTCAGCACAAGACACGAATCCAATGGATTCGACGCTATTGGGCTGAACAATGGTTCAAGTACAAGTTCGTCACCAAGGAATATGCTGAGAAGAATGCTATCAAAAGCCCTTGGGGTGATATTCTCTTTCGAGGCCTTCCACCCAAGAACAGGGCTGAAGCTATTGCACAAGGTTTCTATCCTTGTATGGTCCGTGGACCTCAGCCTGAAAATGCTGACCCAACGTCCTTGCTCTGGTGTCGTGACTTCCAGCACGCAAAGGCTTCTGCAAAGGAAAACAAGAAGTCATTGGGATTAGACTTCAACCCTGGTCCCTCTGCTCCCCGTGCCGACGGCTCACGTGACACGGAACCCAATGTCATCGGTCCCTTTTCAAACCTTGATGGCCTCATCTCTTACATCTTGGTCCAAGGTGCCAAAGTGGATCACTCTGATGACGATGCTGATTCTGATGAAATCCCAGGTCCTGCTCGTGCTCCTGCTCCAAAGCCGGAGAAGCAAAAGAAAGTCAAGGCTTCAAAGTCAGCTGCTCCTCCAAAAGCTTCACGTGTGAAGCCACTGGCTACTGCACCTCCTGAAGCCAGTGTGCAGTCTGAAGATCAATCTCGTATCTCCAAGAAGACGGAGAAGAGAAAGAAAATTGTCAAGAACACTGAATTGACACTGACTCCTGCTGCCATTCTACGTGAAGAGCACATTGATCTGTCCAGTGATGAAGATCTTGCAGATGATGCTCTTGAGCAACTTATCAAGAGCAAAGAAGAAGCAGAAATTTTCAAAAATTTGCCTCTTTTTGATGTGGCAATCATCCATCACTTCATTGATGAGTGGTTTGACACTCCAAACATCAGCTTTGAAGATCTGCAACTTCCTATTGGCCTCAGCGTCTCCTTCAATGGAGCCATTGCTTCTGAGCTAGCTCTTGCTCAGCGGATTGTTGAACTGAAGCCAGAAAGAGGAAACATCCTGAAGCTTCTGATGCTGCTCCCTCTAAGAAGAAGCTTAAGACCAAGAAGAATCGGGCTGCTCCTACAGAGCCCTTGGTTGTTGAACCTATTTCCATGGTTCATACGACTCTGCTACTCAAGAACGACGAATGATAGTTCATGAGCCTGCTTCCATAAAGGCTCATGAAGCTGAAGACATTCCAGCAGTTGACCCCATCACTGCTGAAGACATTGGTCCCCAAGACAATGTTGAAGATGATGACGTTCTTCCTCAGATCGAACCAAACCCAGTATCATCGCCTGTTCTGACGAACAGCAAACTCATCAGCATTGGTCGTCCTCTGACGCCAATTGCTCAGGATGCATCGTGGGCTGATCACCCACAGCAACAAGAAGACTCCCCTAGTACTCCCCAACAACAAGTCACTCCCCAACAACAAGTCACTCCCCAACAACAAGATGAAGAGGAAGACTTTGAGGCCCAGCCAACTCCATCTCCAAAGGCGTCGCCAGCATTCCGCAGGCTTTGCAAAGGACAAAGGCCTCAAGCCCCTCTTTCGAGCGTTCCAGAAGGAGAAGAGCACCACCAACCTGTTGCCGTCAAGTGTTTTCGAAGCCACTCCAACTGTGAATGTCTACGAGTCGAAGCTAAAGCTGCTGAAGACAATCCGGCTGCATCAGCCGATGAACCTCAAGAAGAAGCAGATCGTGTCCCTACACCCCCTGTCATTGAAGAAGTTATTCCCGATATCAACGTGCCAGTGACCGACCCTCCAGCTTCTCAAGTGGAGGTTGAAAACATTGAAGCTGCCACCACCAACACCAATGAAGCCACTGACGTTGTCATGGCTGAAGGGAATGTGGATCCTGCGGCTAACGTGCCTGAAGCCAATGAGGCAACTGCCCCTGAAGCGCCTGTTGCGCAGCCTGAAGCCTCAGTTGTCGCCACTGCTCCTGTTCCGCCACCAAGGCCTCATACAATTGAGCAAGCATACAACTATGGTCAGCTCATCACTGTCCGATGGCCCGTTCTGGTCCCTCCACCTCATGCCTCTGGTCCTCAATTCGACTATCACATTGCGCATAGGCCTTAGGTCCAGAAACCAAAGCCAAGACTGCCAAGGTTCCCAGGCACTGCCACATCTACTGGGTCGTTCAATGCCAATGGCTTCAAGGCCCACAACACTTTCTTTGATAGAGCAAAGAACCCCTATACAAGGCCAAGGATATCATCTGATCGCTTCTGGAGTTATCAACAACGAAGCTATTACTCCTGTGTTCTGTATGATCAAGGACGCATTTTCCCTCATATGCGCCTCGACACTGAAGCCATTGCCGGACTGCCGTGCTTAGAAGAAGCACTTGATTGCTTTCGTGATGCAGGTCTGCTTGGTTTCGTAACAGACAAAGAGCACTGGAATGAAGAACTTGTGCTTCAATTCTATGCTACCCTCCACATCCGTGGCTACTACAGAGACACAAAGACATGGGTTCTCGAGTGGATGACAGGAAATGTTCATCATGAAGCCAAAGCTCTTGACATCATTGAGCTCACAGGCCTACCCACTCCCGGTGAGCTGTTTGAACCTGGATGTCAACTCCATCGCGATGCCTTGGAGAGCATATTTCATAAACCAGAACCCGACATGAGTCAAATGTTGAGTATGATGAAGCCACTGCCACATGACGCTGAATACCCTCAAGACTTCTTTGTTGACGACCTTGAGTATCTACCTCGTACAATATATCACATCATCGAGCGAACTCTATGGCGGTCAAAGGGCATTCATCGCTCGCAAAAGCTGGAAGGAGCAATGAAGACATTGGTCTTCTACATCCTCAATGGCATCGGCTTCAACACGCAAGAATTCTTCATCCGACAATTGGCTGCATCTGGATCGACCTCTTCGGACTGAAATTCTATGCTCCATGGGTCATGCGCCTCATCAAGCAACACTCTGCCATCAACTATCAACCATCCGCCGCAATCATGTGATCTTCCTACCGTGAGGTTGATATGTCTGCTGAAGCCATATACCCTGAACCTGCCAAAACACCTCTTTGTCTTCAGAATGCTGAACATCAAAGCTTCACTCAGCCTATGGAAGGAGTCCAAGCTGTCACGCGTGTTGGGGGGATACTGAACAGAAAGAGCAACAGAAGACTTCGTCATGTCTTCTTCGGGCTATGTTGCTGTTCCTAGGTGTTCGGTGATCTTTGATGGCACCAACTATGCTGAGTTTGTGGGCTTCATGCGTATTCATATGCGTGGCCTTCTTCTGTGGGGTGTTCTCTCTGGCGAGGTCCCTTGTCCGTCATGCCCTGTTGCGCCTGTGGCCCCAATCCCACCGGTACCGCCGGTCCTTGCTGCTGATGCTTCTCAGGCTGACCGGGATGCGACCAAGGCTCTCGATGATGCTGCAGTTGATGCTTATGACCAGCAGGTATCAGCTTATTCAGATGCTCTTTCTGTGTACCGTGATGATGCATGCGCCTACACTCGGTGGTGCAATGATGATGCTCGTCTTTGCTGCTGTTCTCACCGCGAGTGTCCTCCCTCGGTTGCTTGAGTTCATGGGACTTGGCACGATTGCAGCGATGTGGTCTTACCTCTGTCAGCGCTATCAGCCTTCTGGTGATGCTCTCTACCTATCCGTGGTGCGTCAGGAGCACACACTTCAGCAAGGTGATTCCTCTGTTGATGAGTTCTATTCACAGTGTTTCGCCATCTGGCGCCAGCTTGACTCTCTCTTGGACAGCTTGTTTGTGGAACTTGCCGTTCTTTGTCGAACTTCTGCGGTCCGATTTGGAGTTTCATCGGGTTTATGAGTTCTTATCTCGTCTCCGCTCTGAGTTCGAGCCTCGACGTGCTCACCTGCTTGCTCGTGGTCGTGTTCCTATCTCGGAGGTACTTGCTGAGCTTCGTGCTGAGGAGACCCGACTTCGCTATGCTGGGTTACTTGTGGTTCCTTCAGTGTTGGCCACCAGGGCTCCTGTGTCATCTGTTCGCCTCACTGCTCCACCACTCCTGCCCACTCCTTCAGGGGGGGGGGGGTGAGCCGTCCTCTTTATGCTGAGAAGGGTACATCGCGCCGTGACACTTTCTGTGGTTACTGCTCCCGGTCAGGTCACCCAGAGTCTGATTATCGCCAGAATAAGTGAGACCAGAGGCGCTCCTCTTCCAGTGGCTCTCCTGCGTCTTCCTCGACTCCGTCACTCTCACTGACCAGGACATTGTATGCCTCAAGCGTCTACTTGCCTCCTCCGGCTCCTCGTCGACTGGCTCAGCTGCGGCTATGACTGCATCCCCTTCTACACCACCACAGGCATCTACACAGTCAGGTACATCCTCGTGGGTTCTGGATTCTGGAGCCTCCTTTCATATGTCTTCTGATTCTTCCGCATTGTCCTCTCTCCGACCACTTGATTCGCATGTTAATGTTCTTACTGCCGATGGTACATCTCTTCCTGTTGCTAGTCGTGGTATTATTTCCACTTCATATTTTTCTGTTCCTAGTGTTTCACATGTTCCTCGTCTTACCATGAATCTTGTTTCCGCTGCCCAACTTACTGATTCTGGTTGTCGTGTCATTCTTGACACCGACTCTTGCTCCATTCAGCATCGTCGCACCAAGGTTTTGGTTGGTGCTGGCCCCCGGCGCCGTGAGTCAGAGGGCCTTTGGGAGGTTGACTGGCTTTGTGTTCCTTCCGCTGCCACCATTTCTGCCCGCTCTCATGCTCTTGCTGCCTCTTCGTCTGCGTCCTTCCAGCAGTGGCATCATCGTCTTGGTCATATCTGTGGCTCTCGTTTGTCTCCTTTAGTTCGTCGGGGCCTCTTAGGGTCTCAGATCTGAGATGTCTCCTTACATTGTAATGGTTGCAGACTTGGCAAAGCAGACTCGATTACCTTATCCTACTAGTGAGTCTGTATCTCAGCGTCCATTTGACTTTGTTCATTCTGATGTCTGGGGTCCTGCTCCCTTTGATTCGAAAGGTGGTCATCGCTACTATGTTTTATTTATTGATGATTTCTCTCGCTACACTTGGCTCTACTTCATGAAATCTCGTAGCGAGGTTCTCCCTATATACAAACGTTTTGCTGCCATGGTTCACACCCAGTTTACCACGCCCATTCGTACTTTTCGTGCTGACTCCGCTGGAGAGTTTATCTCTCAGCAGTTGCGTGCTTTTCTCACGGAACAGGGGACTCTTGCCCAGTTCTCTTGTCCCGGTGCTCATGCTCAGAATGGCGTTGCCGAACGAAAGCATCGTCATGAGACGGCTCGTGCGCTGATGATTGCTGCTTCCCTTCCACCCCATTTTGGGCTGAGGCTGTTTCCGCATCCACCTATATCATCAACATTCAGCCATCGACTGCTCTGCAGGGTGGTATTCCTATGGAATGTCTCACTGGTCGCTCTCCTGACTACTCAGCTCTTCGTATGTTTGGATGTGTGTGCTATGTTCTTCTTGCCCCCCGAGAACGCACGAAACTGACTGCTCAGTCGGTTGAATGTGTTTTCCTTGGCTACAGTGATGAGCATAAGGGCTATCGATGTTGGTATCCTGTGGGTCGTCGCTTGCGCATCTCGCGTGATGTGACTTTTGATGAGTCTCGTTCTTACTACCCACGTTCTTCTTCCTCGAGTTTCTCTGTGGATGACCTTTCTTTCCTTCTCCTTCCCGATACACCCTTCTAATTGCCTCATGTGTCACCTCTTCCTCCGGCACCTCTCATTCCTTCTCATTCACCACCGACTCCGTCTTCTCCATCCTCCTCCTCCACCTCTCCACCATCATCTCCAGTCCGTCGCCCTCTCTCACCGTTTCCTCTCCACTATACTCGTCGATCTCGTACTGAGGATGTCTCCTCTGACGAGCCTTCCACCTCTGGTGCTCCTCCTCTCCCGCCGTCCCCGGTTCACAACCTCCGTGCTCGGCCTCGCCCCTTTGATCGCTACTCTCCCGATCGGTACAGTCTCTCTGTTATTACAGGCCCACTTCCTGTCGAACTGCCATGACTCAACCTAAATGGCAGCTTGCGATGGCCGAAGAGCTTGCTGCTCTTGAGCGCTCTAGCACATGGGATCTGGTTCCCCTTCTTTCCGGTGTCCGTTCCATCACCTGCAAAGCTCGTCTTGTGGCCCGTGGCTTTCAGTAGGAGCAGGGGCGCGATTATGATGAGACATTCGCTCCTGTGGCCCACATGACCACTGTCCGCACTCTTCTTGCTGTGGCTTCGCTCACATTGCGTCGATGGTCTATCTCTCGACTTGATGTTTAGAACGTTTTTCTCAATGGCGAGTTGCGTGAGTAGGTTTATATGCAGCCACCACCGGGTACTATGCTCTGATGGTATGGTCTCAGACTTCTCCGCTCCCTCTATGGTCTCAAACAGGCCCCTCGCGCCTGGTTTGAGCAACCGCCTCTGTAGTGACTGCGCTGGTTTCTTGCCCGATGATCATGATCCCGCTGTTTGTTCACATGTCTCCTCATGGTCGGACTCTTCTCCTTCTCTATGTGGATGACATGATCATCAGTGGCGACCACGACTACATTGCCTTTGTTAAGGCTGCGCCTTGCGACCAGTTTCTCATGAGTGATCTTGGTCCACTTCGCTATTTTCTTGGGATTGAGATCTCCTCGACCTCGATGGCTTCTACATCTCTCAAGAAAAATATATTCAGAATCTTCTTGCTCATGGCTGCTCTCGGTGATGAGCGCACTGTTGTGACTCCTATGGAGCTCAACGTTCAGCCGATGCCTCGATGGTGACCCTCTCCCTAGTCCCACTCGCTATCGTCACCTCGTTGGCAGCCTTGTCTATCTTGCTGTTACGCGTCCTGACATCTCCTATCCTGTTCACATCCTGAGTCAGTTTGTCGCAGCTCCCACCTCTGTCCACTATAGTCACCTCCTCCGTATTCTACGATATCTTCGTGGCACGATCTCTCAGCGCCTTTTCTTTCCCCGCTCCAGCTCTCTTGAGCTCTAGGCCTACTCTGACGCTACCTGGGCTAGTGATCCCTCTGATCGCCGCTCGCTGTCTGCTTATTGTGTCTTTCTTGGTGGCTCTCTCATTGCCTGGAAGACAAAGAAACAGACTGCAGTTTCTTCTTTCGAGTACAGAGGCTGAGTTGCGAGCCATGGCTATGTTGACGGTGAGGTGATGCTGCAGTGGTTACTTGAGGATTTTGGTGTGTCTGCTACTACCTCGACTCCCTTCTTGTCGACAAGATGCAGTGCTATCAGTATTGCACGTGACCTGGTGAAGCATGAGCTCACCAAGCACATCGGTGTGGATGCCCACTTCGTGCGTGCTGCTGTGCAGGATCAGACTCTCGCCCTTCACTATGTGCCCTCTGAGTTACAATTGGCTGACTTCTTCACGAAGGCCCAGACTCGAGCGCAGCATGGCTTTTTCCTCTCCAAACTCAGTGTTGTTGATCCATCATGAGTTTGAGGGGGGTGTTAGATGTGTATAGTCTCTACTTGGCATATCCCCATTGTATAAGGGGTTTGCTGCACTTTGTCACACTTGTATATGTAATGGCCTCTGGCCCTTAGTAAAGATCAGTTGCTCACTTATCTAACAAAGAGCACCTGCTTCCCGTGCAGCTTGGCGTGCTAGTGCATGATCCTCATGGATCCTTTCCTAGAACCAGATACCCTTGAGCACCCACGCAAGAAAACTGTGTTGTCCCCACTCCCCAATGAGCTCCTCGAGGATATCTTCCTCCACCTACCTACCCTGTTCGACCTCATCCGTGCGGCTGTTGGTTGCGTCTCCTTCCGCAACATCATCATCGAACACTCCTTCCTCGAACGCTTCCGCAAGATCCACACCCTGCCCCTCCTCGGCTTCCTTTGGATGCAAGACCAGGTCTTCTATCGCACCATCCCATCTCACCCCTCCATACTAGCAGATGGCATCATCACATGTGTGGCCGACTTCTCCTTCTCCTTCCTCCCGGGCCCCACCATGACAGGCTCGTCGAGGACATCCATGATGGGCGCATCCACCTCATTAGGTTCCTCGAGGATGGCATTAGTAATCAACACAAAACATTTATGGAGAGTGTGGTGTGCGACCCCTTGTACCGGTAGTATCTTCTTCATCCCCCAATTCCCGATGACCTTGTCGCTTCAGTGGAGGATCCACCCTGGAAAGAATAGATGAGCTGGTATGAGACATTCCTCTTGCCACCTAGTGACATATGAGGAGGCAACGATTGCAAAAGGTACTTCATTTAGAGTGATTTTGATGGTGCATTGTAATACTATGATGGTTTCTTTTGTGTTTAGTTCAAGCATTAGACAATGGCGAGCCATTCCTACCGTGAGATGGAGCACTCTAGTTGGTAACTAGTTACGGATGTGGATTTATATGTCCACCTAGGGCTAATACATGGCTGGCTGCTTCTCTTTGGGTGTTGGGTTGGTGTGAGAAAATGTTGGTGCTAGACACGAAGAGGATGGAGTTTTACATTCCCAACCTCCCTCCTAAAGTTGGAGCCTTTTACAAAGTGGATACAACCATTTGTGGAGGCAGGGGAAGACAAACTCAAGGTGTTTTTGTATGGAAAAGGTGCAATGGACCTTACCATTAGCAGAAATAATGGTGAGAGTTATGGTCAATGGCACTTGGAGAAGACCATCTCATTGGGATTTCAATATTCTTTTATGGGTTCAACGAAGAGGCACTTCTTCCTATATCATGGTGGAAGCGCATCGCTTGATGCTGGTTGTTTCTCCTTTGGATGTCAATACATTCTAGCTTGATAGGGTGCACACTGCTGTAGGTTGGTCCAAACGCGAGAGTCCAATCAGAGACACTTCGACAAAACTGTGTGTGATGTATTAATCGCAAACGGTGATGTAATAAACCGTCAGAAAAGATACAAAACGTTTGCAATGACGGCGACATCAAACACAGTTCAGATTAGAGTTGCGTGTGCGATACGTGGTAAACGGTTAATCCAGAAGAACTGTTTGCGAAAAGGCAGAACAATAGAAACGGGCAGCCAGATGAGGGTGTGTGCGATATACGTCATACAGTTCACTAGGATGAACTGTGTGTGACTAGGCAACATAATAGAAACAGTCAGCCAGATCAAGGTGTGTGCGATGGAGTGCATACAGTTCACTCGGATGAACTGTTTGTGATGAGCCAAGACAATGTAAACAGTTCACCTGAAAAAGATGTGTGTGATACGCGGCAAACAGGTCCGTAATCAGAAATATGTGCGAATACCAATAATAACACGCGATTACTGCTAATAAGCCGTGTGATTTGCTCTGTCTATAGAATAATATATATATATATATATATATATATATATATAGATATAGATATATATATATATATATAGATATATAACTGAAATAAATATCCAATTACATAAGTAACTATCTGAGATCATTCACGCACACCTCAATAAACAATTGCATGAATTCTAAACTAGGAGAAACTATCGCCTAGTCATCTACTTCTTGTGACGCTCCCGCCATCGCCTCGTGGCTCGATCCTCGTCTGGGGCAGAAGAAGACACTTCCTCATGTCAATGATCCGCCAGACATCTAAGTAGCTTGTGAACGCGTACTTGACGTGTCGTTCATCCAGTCTCTGATGCCAGACACTATGTCAGGCGTTCTTGTCCTTCTTGCTCTCATCCTTCATCTTCATGTAGTAGGTGTCGATGATGGCTGAGGCGAGGTCAACTAGGGAGTTCTGTTTGTTGTTGTTGCTGCCCTGCACCTTGTAGTGGTCACGGATGTTGACAAGATTCGGCATTTCAAGCCCGAAACCTTGAGCGCTTTTAGATCGTTGGTGGTGTCCACCGTGGCGAAACCGGCAATCGGAGCTATTGATAAACCTGGAGAAAATCTCGCAAGGCCTTGTGACTAGGTGGTAGTGGTAGACGAGGGCGTCATGTTGCACGCACAACCGGGCTACGACAGCCTTCCGATCGTGCGACACGATCTTTGGTGAACTCGAGGTCGGCCAACCACTTGGTACTTGTCCTCAACAAGCAACTACTCTATAGTTTGGATGGAGCTCTCCACCGAGACCGGCTCGTTCGTGTACACCACCGAGAGGGCCTTCTCCCTCACATGGTGTCCACTACGTTATGCATGGTGAACTGCCCCTTGTTGTCGCTGCCGGCCGCTGGTTGCGCCCATTGGAGCCACGGGGAGCGCCATTGGAACCGCTGGATGTCCTCTCTTTATGTGTCGTCGTGAGAGTGCTTATTATATCATGTGGCATGAGAGATGAAGGTAAATGGCTACAGGAATAAATGGGGGCCGAGCGACCTGGATTGTCGGCGCATCCGCATGGCAGTTTTTGCAACGGGTAACTTCATCGTGGCGCCGCGCCCTGTGCAACCGCATGCATAATGGCAGCACGAATGTACGTGATCGTGCGCCGGTCCCAAACACTGGCAGCGCATGCCCGGAGGGACGCGAGAGCAGAGCGCGCCGCGGCCACCGCAACCACAAGAAACCACACGCATCGAGCAGTTGAACACGCATGCAATGGTCGTCTACAAGCTGGCCGGTAGTTGCGTCGCTGCATAGAGAGCGACCGTGTGCTACTACCTCCGTCTTAGTCTATTAGTCCCCTTTATATTCTGTGCCATATTTTGATCTTAAATTTAACCAACAAAACGTTAATGCATGTTATAAAAATTATATAATTGGAAAATATGTTGAAATATGAATCCAAAGATATAATCTCTGGCGACATGCATTCATGTTTTATTAGTTAAAATCTCTAGTAAAAATTTGGCACAAAAATACATAGACGACTTACAGACCAGGACAGGGGTAGTAGGTAATTTAAGCGCAAACATTTTTTATTAACCGTATGTGTACGTGTGCTTTCGTCCTCCTCTCGCACGTCTTATCACCCCACTGCCGGAGACGTCTTAGAGCGCAAGCTTGAGCACTGCGTAGGGGTGTTCTTTTGGCAAAACGGTGGTGAGCCCATTCCTGTGCAAGCTTCCCGCCAGACTCGGTGAAATCTCCCAAAATCCCAATGCTTACCGGCCTACTATATATAAACCCTCACGGCCGGCGAGTCCTGCGTAGCATTTTCCCCTCCCTCGTTGTAGCTTATCTCGTCTGCTTCTCCCACAATCGCCAATGGCACCGGTCCGTCGTCGTCGCTCAGCCACTCCGCCGTCATCAGAGGACAGCTCCAGCTGGGAGGCTACACCGCGGCGGCGGCATAGTCCCCGGTGTAGTGTAGTGCGCGTGGTGTCCCTGCTGGGTGTGCGCGGAACACCCACCACACGCTTCACCGCCGTTGCCCGTCGGCAGCTGTTGCCGGCCACCCCACCGTCTGTCGCCGTGGCCGCCACACCACCGTCGAAAGCCAGGGCCATCGCCCGCTCCACCGCTGTGGCCCGAAGGCGGGAGGTGGCCGCCGTGGCCGCCACCCCACTGCCGACCACCATGGCCATCACCCGCTCCGCCACCGCTGCCCGAAGGCAGGAGGTGGTGGTCGTGGCCACCACCCCATTGTCGGTCGCCATGGCCGCCAGCCCACCGTCGACCGCTGGGGTCATGTGACACCCCAAAATTTTAACCTTGTTTTGTTAATTAAAATTTTGCCGAGAAATTAAAATTTTTATTTTCTGGGCTCCCTTTTGATTTTTGGACCTTTTCTCTCTTGTTATTATGGAGTTTTCCCCAAAAAGAAAACTTTCAAATATGTTATTGGACTTGTTTAACCTCTTAAGAAAAACTTTCTTTTTATTAGTAGAACTAATTACATAATTAATTTGCTTGATCTGTATTTTCTTGAAAATAGTTTTTTTCAAGATTATATGGCCATATTTGAACTACAACCATTTGATAAATTAACTTAAAATTCCAACCAAAATTTGGAGATGTCAGGTGATGTTTTAAAATCGCTGTTATGCAAAAATATCTTTTATTCATGAAATATTTTGAGCTCTACGCCCAATTTTCTTCTCTGGTCCAGTGGGCAATTTTGCACTGCAACTCATTTAAATATTTCTTTCTAGCTTCCACAAAAATTATGGGGTGTTGGTGGTAGCATATGATTCAACTTTATGCAAAAACCTAGTGTTGTTCTTTGAAAATTTTGAGTGAATCAACCTCATCTTCATTCTGGTCCAACATGATGGTTTGTACAGCATCCATATTCTTACTTGCTCTTTGGCCCTTGATTCCTTCCCCAGCTTGTAGACCACCCTACAAAACCCCTAAGTCCAGGAGCATGCAACCATTGGAATACTTTTGGTTCATGAAATGATGCCATTTACCTCCTGTCCAGACTTGAAGTTCTGCAAAACTTGCACTAGCAAGTTTGTGCTTTTCACAAACTAACCTCACCACCCTCTCTTCCATCTAAAGAGACACTGATCTGGAGAATTTGGCCACTCCAAGAAATGCCTAGGTGCCTGTGGCATTTTGTCAAACACCTTGAGAGCATGACCAGATTTGACATGAGTTGTTGTTGGCATTGTGAACTTGGTCTCTGACCAAACCACCATGTCCCTTGTTACCCTTACTAAAACTAGACTAGCCCTAGTTCTTTCCAGCCTCAACCGCGACCTCTAGGCCACCCTGGCATTTCATCGAACACGTCCCGGGCATGCTCTGGGCGCGCCCAAAGCGTGCGTTTGGCACGCACGTGCGCCCGAGCCGCCGCGTCACGCCCCGCACTCACTCCAGCCTATGACCGACCGCAGCCAGCACGCCGTGTCCCCTTGCGTGCCACACGCTCCCCCCTCACCGCAACGCGCCAAGCAGACCCTCGCCGCGTCCCCGGCAAGCCAAGGACTAGCCGCCACGGCCGCCCGACAGCCCTGCTCAGGTCGGTGCCGCCCGGGCCTTCCCCGCTCGCCACCTGCCCCCTGGAGCTTCGCAAGCTTATCCGCAAGTCGTCCCCTAGCGCTTGTCGCCGCCACGACGCCCTAGCTACAGCGAGGCGGTTCGCCGGCGAGCTTATCCGCGGCCACGGGAACCGACCTCGCCGGGCTATATAAAGTCCTCGATCCTGCCTAGGCTCATTAGCAGCCTCACTCGAGCCGTAGGAAGCCTCCCCCCCTCCCCAGTTGGCCAGGGGCCACTCTCTTCCCCAACTCCGGCAGGGTCGGCCGCCACCTCGCTCCGGCAAAATACGGCCAATGCCAAAGCCCCCGACCCGCCTGGGCTTCCCTCCTCCTCCCCATGACCCGACGAAGCCACCCAACATCTCGAGACCGCTCAGAACCACCATGGCCGGAATCCCCAAATCCACCAAAGCCTCCCTCCACCGGGAGCTCGTCGCGGACGACTCCCTCCGTCCCCATCACTCCCTCAACCACCGGGAGAACCGCCTAGGAGTGGCGGATCCATCCCTGCACTCGGATGCCCGCGAAGAACCGCCGTTCGCCGGCGACGATCGCCGGACGCCCCGCCTCTGCTCGGGCAGAGAAGAGGAGGGAGGGGGGACTGGTCAAACCTGACCAGTGGGCCCCCTGGACCCACTGTCAGTGACCGCCCAGTCCACGTGGGTTAAGTGGAAGCGCACTTCCGAAATACGCCTTTGACGTGTACGTGTCCTTTTGAAACGTTTCTTTTCTGTTTTATTTTAAATAACAGATTTGACTAAACTTTGACTGGCTATAACTTTTTAAATACAACTCCAAATGAGTTGATTCTTTTTCCTACCTCTCTCAAATTTAACCTAGTTTATTTTAAAATTTATTTGAAAAATTTTCAAACAACTTTTTGTGCTGTTTTTGAATTTGTGTGTTAATTCAAATTTTATTTAAAATAGGACTTTGGAGAGAGAGAAGAAAACTCTCAAAAGTTTTGGAGTGCACCCTGACTTTCCACACATTGAAGGCAAGCATTCTGAACCCCGGTATAATATTTTTGGTGTGTTCGTTGGCACGTTTATAACACCACCTCATTTCGGAGAACTTGTTATTTCATGTGATATGATCCTATGCATGAATGCATATTAGTGATTTCCATGCTGTTGGAAATGAACACACTTGTGATGATAATCATCCTCATGTGCCTTGCATGCATACCGGAAGGAATCCAGGAAAAACTCTGCCTTGGGTAGGCATGAGTTTGACGCCGGTCTCCGTCGGGACGGTTATGCCCGGTATGGCATAGTCAGGTATAGTGAGCGGTGATTCTGTTGGTTGAAATATTTTCATTATACATGTCATGCAGGGGAAATTATAAACCTCCTGAGTTGACCGTAGATCGAGTCTTGTTCCAGTAACCCCCATACTTGTTTCGTACTACCACTCATCTCTACAACAAGTTGAGTACGGTTCAGTAATTTGTCAACCCTTTCTAGCACACACCGTACAGAGGGGCCAGGATGAGGGTACCACGGCCATGGATTAAAACCAGTCATCCGGTCAGGGGGCATGGGTGTTTTCGGTTGTAGCCGAGGGGGTAGCTTCCCCAGTTTTGCGCGCAGTATAAATTTTGTGATCCCATGCTAATCGAGGTTGTAGCCTCCCCACTTAGAGTTTTGCTTAACGAGTGTCGTGGGTGATTCCTGGACACCGGTGAGTTAAGCTGGTGTGTGCAAGTCAGTGCGTTTTCATTTAAAAGGACCGTGAAGCGGAATTAGTCCCGTTGGACTAAAGGAATCCGTTACTCGTGGGTAAAGAGTACACCCTCTGCAGAGATTAAACCTATTCAAATAGCCATGTCCATGGTTAGGACTACTGATGCAGGATGGGTCAGTGTCGGTCTTAGTGTCACTTTCTGAGGTGAAAGCGTTGTAATGGAAATCACGACTTGTGACATGTGATAATTATGTTTATTATTTTGTTGTGGACTAACTTCGTGATATTATTGGTGTTATCGAATATCCACGGGATGGTTCTACCTCCTGGATATTCACAGTGATTACATTTACTTTTAAGCCCTTTATGCGGTGTCGCTCGACGCCTTGATTGCGGCATTTCTTTTAAAGCCCTTTATGCGGTGTCGCTCAGACGCCCGACTGTGGCATTTCTTTTAAAGCCCTTTATGTGGTGTCGCTCAGACGCCCGACTGTGGCATTTCTTTTAAAAGCCCTTTATGCGGTGTCGCTAAGACGCCCGACTGTGGCATTTCTTTTAGAGCCCTTTATGCGGTGTCGCTAAGACGCCCGACTGCGGCATTTCTTTTAAAGCCCTTTATGTGGTGTCGCTTAGGCCTTGATCATGATATTTCTTTTAAAGCCCTTTATGTGGTGTTGCTTAGACGCTCGATCATGACATGTTTTCCTTATTTGTTCACCCTTCGAGGTGTCGCTTGCACGCCTTGATCGGTTTTCAGTTTATTTATTGGGTTTTCGCGTGGACTACCGCCGACTCCCTTTTTACTTACCTCGTTATATTGAATTGAATGTGCATTGTTAAATTACTCTTGACGCATTCATGCATGCATTTTGTTACATCATGCTTGTTATTTATTCCATAATTTTAATACTACCATATTACCGCATATTCATAAATAACTTGCTAGCATACATCGGTGTTTTATCAATTTTTGGTGACCGACGCCATAAGCATGGTTATTTTCAAAGCACACCGTTGTCATCTTATACCCGTGTTCATAATGTTTGCGAAAGTGCATTCAAAGTACTCACTGGCTTGTCCCTGGCTATTGTCTTGGCCAGAGTTTTCTTGCGCGGAGAAGAACGACCATGTCGACAGCCCCGAAACCTAAGCAACGGTGATAGCAGCCTCGCGAAGATAGGAGTTAACCTAGTCAGCTGTTCCCGTGGGAATTGGAGCCCATAGACACTGACGATTCACAAACCGCTTCCGCCATCAAACTCTAGAAACCATTTGTTGTACTCCACAGGCCAGAATGGTCTTGTACTTCATATTTCAGATTTTGCTTGGAATTTCTGTACCAAGTTGGTGCCTCATCGCCTAACAAGAATCCCGGGGCTGGTGAGCATGACGGCCATTTTCTGGAAATTAATACCCGGAAAACCGGTCGCCACAGACTTGGTACCAGAGCCAGGCTAACCATTGGCTAATCCTATCTTAGCCGGGTCGAAAAACTTAGGCAAACTAACCCACCAGACCTTAACCAAAACCCAGCCAAGCTTCTCGTGCAAGATAGCCACACAGTGCCCCGACACCTTTTGGCAGTTGGTGCCCAACCTATCAGCCTAGCCGGTCGATCACACACCAGTGACCGATAGCAAAAGTGTCTCATTCGCAAACGTGCGAAGGAAGACTCCGTCCCCTTTTTCTATAAAAAAGGGCACGCTAGCCCCAACCCAACACAAAGACAGCCACTACCCCAAACCGAGCCACAATGCTCTGGTCCCGTCGTGCACAATGAGACCACAGCAACCAATCTTGGAGGTTTTGTGACCATACTCGCAAACCTCACCCGTCGTGCCTATGCGTTAGAAGAGCCCCCAGAATATGTTGTGTACCAAGGACCCATGGGCGGTGAAAGCCGTCAATTCTGGGTCACCGTGCACATCTACGGTAGGGGTCTGTCACCAGAACGCCCCTACAGGTTCACTGGAAGTACAACTTCCTTCGAGCCACAAGCCATCCAGCTAGCTGCTCGAGAGGCTATAGTTCAACTTCGGCAGTTGTCGCCCAGAGTTAAGCGTCGCCGTTCTACTACTACCCAGACGCGAAGGGTATGGTAGACCACCCAAGTTGCCAGCGGAGATCACGAGACAGATCCTGCATTGTTGCACCTGTGCGCTATGTGAGTGCACTAGAGGCACTATTCGATCAAATCACCATTGATCTGATCGCAGCTCAGGAGAGCTGGCTCGTCGAGCCCCAATGAGAGGAGAAGACAAGCCCGACACCGACAACCCGGTCGTGCTGTTCGGACACCCAATCGAGACTTTGAGATCAGCCCGACCATCAACCAAGATACTTTGATGACCCCAAGTGCTTCGTCAGCCTCTTGGGAACACACTCCAACAGGATTGTGGCCAACAATCCCATAATGGTCATCATCGCTACCCCGACCTTGCAGTTCCCCCACCATCCCCGGCTAATTCCAACGGTGAGACCCGTGGAGAAACCTCGACATCCACAAGGCACGCTCGTTTGGATGTAAACGAGGTAGACTAAGTCACCCGAGTAATGCCGAGTCTCAGTGTATCCTCACTTTGTAATCATGTGACCTTGTGAGTTAACGCAGCCTGTTGTTATGCCTCTGTTTTAATAGTAGCCTTGCAGGAATATGTCAGCACGCAGTTGCATATTGTTCCGAGCACAACTACCAAGACCAACCCCGACAACCCCACAGTGATACGTCACTTTAGTGAGGTATGTATCTGTGGCTTTGACCTCGACCCTTGGAGCTAAGCTGGCAAATTTATTACCTTACACCACGGTAAAAATAACCCAGCTTCAGTGCTATAAAAAGGCCACCTCGTGACCTTACCAAGCACCCCACACCTTGTGCACCACCCTCACAACCTTTTCCTGTCATGCCGAGCCCCAGTATCTATCTGAGAACCCCAGATGCAACCCCAGGTAGCTTTGTCAAAATATTGTGGGACTTTACCTGCAGTACCATGGGTTCTACCCAGCCACCCCAGTACGAGCTGTTCAAATCGAGAATCACCCCTTCCACCTCAGAATATTGGGCAGCAGTACACATCCCTCCCGTAGACCCCAACCAAGATCCAACGGAGGTTTTCTTCGTGGGAAATCTATGCCAACCCCATGCACAGCCATAGAAGCTGTTGCGAAGGAAGCGATTGCTCGTCTTCGATCCGCAGTACCCTATGCCCGCGAACGAGGATATTATTATTTTTCGAGCCGTGCAGCACCCGGAGGAGTAACATCTTTTCCCGGTGGGCGGATTGAGAGAGATCCAGTGCTAGCCAAACTTATCCAGTATATCTTCGCTCAAGAGCACTTGAACCAGCGAGTAATGGATTATCTCCAGAGTCTCGCTGATTCGAATCCTCAAGTTGCCATCGGCAGACCACTGAGGCCCGACCCGGAGAGACACATACATCGACTGGTCAATCCACTCCCTCCGATAGAAGAGGAGTGTATCCCATTACTAGCGACATTTTCTCGGGAACCAGTCCAGTTACCTTTCTCATTTTAGATGTCACTGCAGTAATTGCTATTGCAGCGTTTATTATTGCGTTGCAACTTATGCATGGTGCGTCGAATATGTGCGACGACTCAAGTATTTAGTTCCTACTAATATGAGTAATTTTCCTCGTGATAAACCTTTGTAATCGCGAAAAATCCTGGAGGGAGATTTCTTTTCTCTGAGTTGCTGCATCGTTTATCCTCTCACTATATGGATTGTTCTATTCACACAGCACCACGGCAGCAGACTCACAACCGCTCAAACACATACACTGCTTGCAATAACCCGTAACCGTGGAGTAATTGTTTTTCACAATCGCTCTTAGCAAATCTCGAGGGCGAGATTTTTCTTAAGGGGGGTAGTGTTGTGACACCCCAAAATTTTAACCTTGTTTTGTTAATTAAAATTTTGCCGAGAAATTAAAAATTTTATTTTCTGGGCTCCCTTTTGATTTTTGGACCTTTTCTCTCTTGTTATTATGGAGTTTTCCCCAAAAAGAAAACTTTCAAATATGTTATTGGACTTGTTTAACCTCTTAAGAAAAACTTTCTTTTTATTAGTAGAACTAATTACATAATTAATTTGCTTGATCTTTATTTTCTTGAAAAATAGTTTTTTTCAAGATTATATGGCCATATTTGAACTACAACCATTTGATAAATTAACTTAAAATTCCAACCAAAATTTGGAGATGTCAGGTGATGTTTTAAAATCGCTTTTATGCAAAAATATCTTTTATTCATGAAATATTTTGAGCTCTACGCCCAATTTTCTTCTCTGGTCCAGTGGGCAATTTTGCCTTTGCAACTCATTTAAATATTTCTTTCTAGCTTCCACAAAATTATGGGGTGTTGGTGGTAGCATATGATTCAACTTTATGCAAAAACCCAGTGTTGTTCTTTGAAAATTTTGAGTGAATCAACCTCATCTTCATTCTGGTCCAACATGATGGTTTGTACAGCATCCATATTCTTACTTGCTCTTTGGCCCTTGATTCCTTCCCCAGCTTGTAGACCACCCTACAAAACCCCTAAGTCCAGGAGCATGCAACCATTGGAATACTTTTGGTTCATGAAATGATGCCATTTACCTCCTGTCCAGACTTGAAGTTCTGCAAAACTTGCACTAGCAAGTTTGTGCTTTTCACAAACTAACCTCACCACCCTCTCTTCCATCTAAAGAGACACTGATCTGGAGAATTTGGCCACTCCAAGAAATGCCTAGGTGCCTGTGGCATTTTGTCAAACACCTTGAGAGCATGACCAGATTTGACATGAGTTGTTGTTGGCATTGTGAACTTGGTCTCCTGACCAAACCACCATGTCCCTTGTTACCCTTACTAAAACTAGACTATCCCTAGTTCTTTCCAGCCTCAACCGCGACCTCTAGGCCACCCTGGCATTTCATCGAACACGTCCCGGGCATGCTCTGGGCGCGCCCAAAGCGTGCGTTTGGCACGCCGCGTCTTGCCGACGCCAGCGTCACGCCCGCACTCACTCCAGCCTATGACCGATCGGCAGCCAGACGCCGTGTCCCTTGCGTGCCACACGCTCCTCACCGCAACGCCGCCAAGCGAACCCTCGCCGCGTCCCGGCAAGCCAAGGACTAGCCGCCACGGCCGCCCGACAGCCTGCCAGTCGGTGCCGCCCGGGCCTTCCCGCTCGCCACATGCCCCACGAGCTTCGCAGCTTATCCGCAAGTCATCCCCTAGCGCTTGTCGCCGCCACGACGCCCTAGCTACAGCGAGGCGGTTCGGCCGAGCTTATCCATGACCACGGAACCGACCTCGCCGGGCTATATAAAGTCCTCAATCCTGCCTAGGCTCATTAGCAGCCTCACTCGAGCCGAGGAAGCCTCCCTCCCCTGGGCCTGGCGAGGGCCTCTCTTCCCCAACTCCGCGGAGTCGGCCGCCACCTCGCTCCGCAAAATACGGCCAATGCCAAAGCCCCAGACCCCTCCTGTGCTTCCATCCTCCTCCCCATGACCCTCTGGAGCCGCCCAACATCTCAGACCCGCTCGGGAACCACCATGGCCGGAATCCCCAAATCCATCGAAGCCTCCCCTCCGCCGCGGAGCTCGTCGCCGACGACTCCCTCCGTCCCCATCACTCCCTCGACCACCGGGAGGACCGCCTAGGAATGGCGGATCCATCCCTGCACTTGGATGCCCGCGAAGAACCGCCGTTCGCCGGCGACGATAGCCGGACGCCCCGCCTCTGCTCGGGCAGAGAAGAGGAGGGAGTGGGGACTGGTCAAACCTGACCAGTGGGCCCCCTGGACCCACTGTCAGTGACCCCCGCCCCAGTCCACGTGGGTTAAGTGGAAGCGCACTTCCGAAATACGCCTTTGACGTGTACGTGTCCTTTTGAAACGTTTTCTTTTTACATTTTATTTTAAATAACAGATTTGACTAAACTTTGACTGGCTGTAACTTTTTAAATACAACTCCAAATGAGTTGATTCTTTTTCCTACCTCTCTCAAATTTAACCTAGTTTATTTTAAGATTTATTTGAAAAATTTCAAACAACTTTTTGTGCTGTTTTTGAATTTGTGTGTTAATTCAAATTTTATTTAAAATAGGACTTTGGAGAGAGAGAAGAAAACTCTCAAAAGTTTTGGAGTGCACCCTGCCTTTCCACACATTGAAGGCATGCATTCTGAACCCCGGTATAATATTTTTGGTGTGTTCGTTGGCACGTTTATAACACCACCTCATTTCGGAGAACTTGTTATTTCATGTGATATGATCATATGCATGAATGCATATTAGTGATTTCCATGCTGTTGGAAATGAACACACTTGTGATGATAATCATCCTCATGTGCCTTGCATGCATACCGGAAGGAATCCGGGAAAACCTCTGCCTTAGGTAGGTATGAGTTTGACGCTGGTCTCCGTCGGGACGGTTATGCCCGGTATGGCATAGTGAGGTATAGTGAGCGGTGATTCTGTTGGTTGAAATATTTTCATTATACATGTCATGCAGGAAAATTATAAACCTCCTGAGTCGACCGTAGATCGAGTCTTGTTCCAGTAACCCCCATACTTGTTTCGTACTACCACTCGTCTCTACAACAAGTCGAGTACGGTTCAGTAATTTGTCAACCCCTTTCTAGCACACACCGTACAGAGGGGCCGGGATGAGGGTACCACGGCCATGGATTAAAACCAGTCATCCGGTCAGGGGGCATGGGTGTTTTCGGTTGTAGCCGAGGGGTAGCTTCCCGATTTTCTTGTGATATAAATTTTGTGATCCCATGCTAATCGAGGTTGTAGCCTCCCACTTAGAGTTTTGCTTAACGAGTGTCGTGGGTGATTCCGAACACCGGTGAGTTAAGCTGGTGTGCAAGTCAGGTGCGTTTTCATTTAAAAGACCGTAGACGGAATTAGTCCCGATGGACTAAAGGAATCCGTTACTCGTGGGTAAAGAGTACACCCTCTGCAGAGATTAAACCTATTCAAATAGCCATGTCCATGGTTAAGGACTACAGTCTAGGATGGGTCAGGTGTCGATCTTAGTGTCGGTCTTCGGAGGTGAAACTGTTAAGCCAGAATGGAAATCACGACTTGTGACATGTGATAATTATGTTTATTATTTTTGTTGTGGACTAACTCGTGATATTATTGGTGTTATCGAATATCCCTGGGATGGTTCTACCTCCTGGATATTCACTGTGATTGCATTTACTTTTAAGCCCTTTATGCGGTGTCGCTCAGACGCCCGACTGTGGCATTTCTTTTAAAGCCCTTTATGCGGTGTCGCTCAGACGCCCGACTGTGGCATTTCTTTTAAAGCCCTTTATGTGGTGTCGCTCAGACGCCCGACTGTGGCATTTCTTTTAAAAGCCCTTTATGCGGTGTCGCTCAGACGCCCGACTGTGGCATTTCTTTTAGAGCCCTTTATGCGGTGTCGCTAAGACGCCCATGACATTTCTTTTAAAGCCCTTTATGTGGTGTCGCTAAGGCCTTGACTCATGATATTTCTTTTAAAGCCCTTTATGTGGTGTCGCTTAGGCATGATCATGACATGTTTTCCTTATTTGGCACCCTTCGAAGTGTCGCTTCAGACGCCCGATCGGTTTTCAGTTTATTTATTGGGTTTTCGCGCGGACTACCGCCGACTCCCTTTTTACTTACCTCGTTATACTGAATTGAATGTGCATTGTTAAATTACTCTTGACGCATTCATGCATGCATTTTGTTACATCATGCTTGTTATTTATTCCATAATTTTAATACTACCATATTACCGCATATTCATAAATAACTTGCTAGCATACATCAGTGTTTTATCAATTTTTGGTGGTAGCGCCATAAGCATGGTTATTTTCAGCACACCGTTGTCATCTTATGCCCGTGTTCATAATGTTTGCGAGTGCATTCAAAGTACTCACTGGCTTGTCCCTGGCTATTGTCTTGGCTAGATTTTTCTTGCGCGGAGAAGAACGACCATGTCGACAGCCCCGGAACCTAAGCAACGGTGATAGCAGCCTCGCGAAAGATAGGAGTTAACCTGGTCAGCTGTTCCCGTGGGAATTGGAGCCCATAGACACTGACGATTCACAAACCGCTTCCGCCATCAAACTCTAGAAACCATTTGTTGTACTCACAGGCCAGAATGGTCTTGTACTTCATATTTCGAATTTTGCTTGGAATTTCTGTACCAAGTTGGTGCCTCATCATTCTTGATAATCACAGGGGCTGGTGAGCACGACGGCCATTTTCTGGAAATTAATACCCGGAAAACCGGTCGCCACAGGTCATCACCCGCTCTGCCACCGCCGCCCGAAGGCGGGAGGAGGAGGTGGAGGCCCGCATGTGTGTCATCGATCTTGCGTGCTACATCGAGTTCTGTGGGAGGAGGGCGCCTCGTCGAGCACGCAAAGAACCTTACCACCGCCGTGGCTGCGGCACGCCACCGTGAGAGGCGAGCAATCGGAGATCTACAAGGAGTCCTGCCGCTTGAGAGGGGTAAATGCGGGCGGCAGGGCGCTAGAGGTGAGCGTCACTGAAGGTGCAGCGGCGGCGAATGCGTATTGCAGTTGTCCAGATCGTCGGTAGGCTCCTCCTCCTCTGCCTCTTACTAAGCGCGCTCGGCAGAGGAGAGGCTGCCGGAAGTAGTACAAACCCCTCCGTAGTAGTAGTACTTAGGGGCTATTTTATTCAGCTCATCTGATTGTAGATGTGGTGGAACTGTACAACGTACATAAAATTAGCTAGTATATATAGTTGAGCCCGACTATTTTAGTACGTAGTTGGCAACAATTGGGGAAAAGTTTGGTCGGTTCAGGTATCGAGTTGAACTGTTTGTATAAAGAACGACTGCTTAGTCTATGAATGAAATCTATGCTTAATTACTAAATTTTAGTTGCAAAAATTAGATAGTGCTAGTATTTTTTAGCTGCATATTTTGACAAATGGCAGTGTTACGAGGTTGACAAATGGCAATGTTACTAGATCAACAAATGTCAATCTTTCCAGTTTGACAAAGGGCAATATACCCAATACGTTAGATGCAAATATTACCAAATTTTCTGTACGTGGTTGCACATGGCTCATCCGAAAAAACCGTTTGCGTTGAAGGGATGTGCAAATCCTACGTACCAGATTTTCTCTTGGCGTAGCACCGAAGTCTCGCTTTGCATACCGTATTCAATCCGAACCGTTTGCGTTGAAGAAATGCACAAATCCTGCGCGGTGAATTTTCCCTTGGCTTACTGGGGAAGACCATAGCTATCACTTTGCATACGGGTGTTCTATCTAAAACGTTTGCGATAAGTCTGTACATCCAGAGAGAAAAATTGTTTGATAAGTCTGTACATCCAGAGAGAAAAACGCAAGTTCGTTCAAACCATATCTTTCATTCAGTCACACTGCAAATTTATATTCATATGATCGAGATACAGTATTAACCCCCCCAAAATCTGATTCGGCGGCGTGAGCGGCGTCTGTGCGCCAGCATTGTCGTTGTCGTCCTCTGGGATGCCGTTGTTGAAGTCTTCAAGGCAGCACAGAATGTTCTTCACTTGGAAATCAAACATCATATTGCCATGCGATCGACGGGCGGGGCGCGGGAGGATGGCAACTCGTGGCGCTGCGATGTAGCAGACGATAGCCGCGTCCCATGCTGCTGAGGGGTGCACGCGCACGGGCGCGGCGGGTACAGGCAAACACACGGGGACCGGTGTCGCGGTGGAGTGCAGTGCGCCGCGGCCACGAACGCAGGCGGTGGTGCTGGCATGTACCACGAGCTCGCACGGGTCCGCGGAGACTTCGCTGACGCCCACGGCTTCCAGCTCTGCGATAGTGCTCGTGGACCAGCCGATCAATGCTATGGGGATGGTCACTGACGCGGGCGCGGGGATGGGAGCTTGGGCGAGCGAAGCAGCAACCGCGCGGCCAGCTCATTCATGGCCATGTCCATGAGGCCCCATTCCTCCTTATTTTCTATGTCGCTTGACTTGGAGTTAACTTCACCAAACTGGAACACTAGTGGTAGATGATCCTTCTACACCATGGAGTTGGTGGAGTTGAACGAGAGCGGAATGGGAGGCGAACAGTAAGGCCGCCCATATTAAACAGTGGCTCGTGCACCATTAATGGAGAGGATGCGAGCAAGGCGGGCGGCCTTGGAAGTCAAAGAGCTCGCTTCCCAATGAGCCTGCACAGCGTACAACTCGCACGCTTCCCGGCGAGCCTACGCATTGGAGGACAACTTGCACGCCTCTCGGTCAAGGAGCGGACTACACGCCAGACGCCTCCCATTCAGTCAAGCAACTGTCCGCACGGCACCTCCTAGCCATTAAAAGTGTGACACGTGGTGTCACGTGAATGGTTAACATAACGCACATGATTTAAATTATACAAAACGTTTGAGATGTTAAAGTGGCAGCTATTTGTTTCAAAATGCCTTTGCTGGCTGTTATTCCAGTGCGCCTTCTCTCAAAATGGACACGAAAAATACCATAGCATGTCAAGTGCCATTCCATGATAGTATGCCAAGTTTCATGAAATTCAGACAAGTTTTGGATTTACTAGAATTTAGATACAAAGTATCTCAACATTTTGCCGGCAATCAACAGTGCCCTGGTGTTGAAATTCATTCCCATTTCTTGCATGGGACCTAAGCATGCACCCAAGGACACACATTTGATATGTCAACCCATTTTTCTGCACTGGCGCATGTGCATGTAGTTCAAATTTGAATTATGCACATAAAATGCCTATAAAACCTAGTTAATTTATAAAAATGTCCAAGCGAACCCCGAAAAATTCCAAAAATTGAGACAACACTCTTGTTATTCTATGTTGACACCAGAAATTTTCTGAAAGCAAGAAGAGGCAACAGATATCGTTTCGTCCCCAAAGGTGGTACGTTCCCTACCGAAACCATCAGGCTTGTTGTGAGAAGCTCTGGTTTGCGAGAAGCTTATACCCAAACCTGTCCCAAATGGGAATTTTTTTTTACCACAGCATGTTGATGCCGCTCCATGATAACATGCCAAGTTTCATGAATTTCAGACGAGTTTTAGATTTACTAGAATTTAAAAACCATGTATCTCAATGTTTATGTCGGCGACGGTGGCAAGGTGTTTGAAATTCATTCCTTTTTCTTGCATGAGACCTAAGCATGCAACCAAGGACACATATTTGATTTTTCAACCAATTTACATGTAGTGGAGCATGTGCCTGTAGTTCAAATTTGAATTATGCACATAAATGCATAGAAAACTCAATTAATGTCTAAAAATGTCCAAACGAACCCCGAAAAATTCTAAAATATAACACAACCCTCCTGTAGTTCTATGTTGACACTAGAAAAAAATGAAATCAAGAAAAGGCAACGGATGCCGTTTCATCCAGAAAGGTGAAACGTTCCCTACCGTAACCATGAGGCTTGTTGTGAGAAGCTCTGGTTTTTGAGAAGCTTATACCCCAATCTGCCCCAAATGGGACAATATTTTAATCACGGCATGTTGATGCCGTTCCCTGCTAGCATGTCAAGTTTCATAAATTTCAGATGCATTTTTGATTTACTAGAATTTAAAAACCATGTATCTCAATGTTAGCAGCTGAGCAATAGTGGCAAGGTGTTTGACATTCATTCCCATTTCTTGCATGGGACTTAAGCATGCAACCGAGGAAACACATATGAATTTTGAACCCAATTATATGCACTAGAGCATGTGGATGTAGTTCAAATTTGAATTATGCACATAAATGCATAGAAAACTCAATTAATGTATAAAAATGTCCAAGCGAACCCCGAAAAATCCCAAAAATTGACACAACACTCCTATTTTTTTATGTTGACACTAGAAAATTTTTGAAAGCAAGAAAAGGCAACAGATATCGTTTCGTCCCCCAAGGTGGCACATTCCCTATCGAAACCATCAGTCTTGTTGTGAGAAGCTCTGGTTTCATAGAAGTTTATACTCCAATTCTGCCCCAAATGGGACAATATTTTTACCACAACATGTTCATGCCGCTCCATGATATCATGTCAAGTTTAATGAATGTCGAACGAGTTTTCTATTTACTAGACTTTTAAAACCATGTATCTCAATGTTAGCGGCCGAACGACAGTGTCAAGGTGTTTGACATTAATTGTCATTTCTTGCATGTGACCTAAGCTTGCAACCAATGACACACATTTGATTTTTCAACCTGTTTTATGCACTGGAGCATGTGCATGTAGTTCAATTTTGAATTATGTACATAAATGCCTAGAAAACTTAGTTAACGTATAAAAATGTCGAAACGGTCCCCGAATAATTCCAAAATTTAACACAACACTTCTGTTGTTCTATGTTGACACCAGAAAAAATTTGAAAGCAAGAAGAGGCAACGAATATCGTTTTGTCCAAAAGGTGTGATGTCTCCCTGGCTATGGCGCCAGGAAAGCTCACATGCATTAGGACTACATCGGTATTTCCCCAAAGAGGAAGGGATGATGTAGCAGTTGATTGTAGGTATTTCCTCCAGTGATGAAACCAAGGTTATCGAACCAGTAGGAGAACCAAGAAACACAACGTAAACAACACCTGCACAGAAATAACAACTTCTCGTAACCTCCAGTGAAGAAATACGAGGATATAAGTAATCATGCATATAAGAGATCAAAGAAACTCAAATACTATCATGGATATTAAAAGATATAACTGATCATAAACTCAAAGTTTATCGGATCCCAACAAACACACCGCAAAAAGAGTTACATCATATCAATCTCCAAGAGACCAATTGTATTGAGAATTCAGCGAGAGAGAGGAAGCCATCTAGCTACTGATTACGGACCAGTAGGTCTACAAAGAACTACTCACGCATCATCGGAGAGGCACCAATGGAGGTGGTGAACCCCATCCGAGATGGTGTCTAGATTGGATCTGGAGGTTCTGGACTCTGCAGCAGCTGGATGAATATTTCGTCGACTCCCCTAGGGTTTTTGGAATATTGGGGTATTTATAGAGCAAAGAGGCGGTCCGGGGGGCACCCAAGGTGGGCACAACCCACCAGGGCGTGCCTGGGCCTCCTGGCGCGCCCTGGTGGGTTGTGCTCTCCTCGGAGCACCCCCCAGGTGCAGCCAGGGCCCATTATGTTCCTTCTGGTCAAAAAAAATCTCCGTGAAGTTTCGTTGCATTTGGACTCAAATGCGATATTGATTTCTGCGATGTAAAAACATGCGAGAAAACAGCAATCGCACTTGGCACTATGTCAATAGGTTAGTACCAAAATGATATAAAATGACTATAAAATGATTATAAAACATCCAAGATTGATAATATAACAGCATGGAACACTCAAAATTATAGATAGGTTGGAGACGTATCAACATCCCCAAATTTAACTCCTATTCGCCCCTCGAGTAGTAAGTGATAAAAACAGAATTTTTGATGTGGAATGCTGCCTAACTATGTCATATCATATTCTTTTTCTTTATAGCATGGACATTTGGACTTTTATTGGATTCAAAGCAATAGTCTAGTTTTGACATGATAATTTAAATACTCAAGCATATCAACAAGCAACCATGTCTTTCAAAATATCAACGCTAAAATAAGTTATCCCTAGCCCATCATGCTCAACCATTGATCCATTCATGAAACACACTCGCATATTAGCTACACCCAATACTCAAGTACGGTCATATTGCCTCCTAGTTGGTGCTTTTATAAGAGAAGATGGAGACTCAAATTAAAAAATAAAAATTGCATAAAGTAAAAGAAAGGGCCTTCGCAGAGGGAAGTAAAGGATTTGTAGAGGTTACAGAGCTCAAAGCGAAAAAATAGAGATAGAAACATTTTGGGAGGTGTATCCATCCCACCAACGAAAACGACTTAGAGTTCCCAACACTTTCCATGCTAGATATATCATAGGCGGTTCCCAAACAGAAAATAAAGTTTATTCCTTTTTCCACCATACTTTCACTTTCCATGGCTAGCCGTATCCATGGTTGCCCTCCATACCAACACTTTCCAAGGAATTTGTTATTTGACAACATAAAGTAAATTCATGTTTGCATTTTGGGACTGGGCATCCCTAAAACATTTGCCTTACTCTCGTGCAATGACAAGTGAATAAACACTCATCGTGAGAATAACACATCCAACATGGAAAATATTAGCCACCCTCACCGCTCCACGAGCGAAACGAACACACAAAAGAGAAGTTTATTTTGAAAATTAGAGATGGCACATGCAAATTTGCTTAGAACGGCAAAAGAATACCACATATAGGTAGATATAGTGGACTCAATGTGGCAAAACTGGTTTAAAGGATTTTGGATGCACAAGTAGAGATCATACTTAGTGCAAAATGAAGGCTAGCAAAAGATTGAGGAGCGACCAACCAAGAAATGAATAATCTCATAAGAAAGCATTAAGCATAATTAACACCGAATAATGCACCACAAGTAGGATATAATTACATTGCATGACTATTGACTTCATTACTTGCATAGGGAATCACAAACCTTAACACCAATATTCTTACTAAAGCATAATTACTCATCAACATAACTCACATATCACATCATCATATCTCAAAATTATTACTAAGAATCAAGTTTATTTTTGTCCAATGATCTTCATGAAAGTTTTATTATATCCTTCTTGGATATGTATCACTTTGGGACTAATTGTCATGTGTTGCTTTTCATAAGCTCAAACAAATATAAGTGAAGATCATGAGCATAATTTTTCTTTCTCTCAAAATAATTTATGTGAAGCAAGAGAGAATTTCTTGAAAATTGTACTAACTCTCAAATAAATCTAAGTGAAGCAAGAGAGCATTTAAATCAAAATACTAAAGCACACCATGCTAAAAAAGATATAAGTGAAGCACTAGAGCAATTCCATAGCTCATAAAAATTTAAGTGAAGCATAGAGAGCAATTCTAACAAGTCATGACATAATTTTGGCTCTCTCAAATAGGTGTTTCCAGCAAGGATTGATGACTTAAAACACAAAATAAAACAATCAAAGACCCATATCATACAAGACGCTCCAAGCAAAACACATAGTATGTGACGAAAAAATGTAACTTTGAGTAAAATACCGATAGTTGTTGGAAGAAAGCGGGGATGTCACTCGGGGGAATCCCCAAGCTTAGTTGGTTGCTCATTTTTGGATAATAGCTTGGGATGCCGGGGCATCCCCAAGCTCAGGCTCTTCTATCCTTCCTTCATCCATTGTAAGATAACCCAAAACTTGAAAACTTCAATCACACAAAACTCAACAAAACCTTCGTCAGATCCGTTAGTATAAGAAAGCAAACCACTACTATAAGTACTGTATGAAACCAATTAATATTTTGTTTTTGCATTATATCTACTGTATTCCAACTTTTCTATGCCAAAACTCATCAAAGAAAACCATAGAGCCATCAAAATAAGCACACAACACAAAGAAAACAGAATCTGTCAAAACAGAATAGTATGTAGCAGTCTGACTATTTCGAAAACTTCTGGAACTCCAAAAATTCTACCAAATTAGGAAAACCAGGTTAATTCGCATATTAATCTTATGCAAAAAGGATCAGGGCAAAAGCACTTTTCTGTGATTTATGAAAATTATTTTTGTGAGTGCATAAGTTTCTGTTCTTCAGCAAGATCAAACAACTATCACCCAAGAAGATCCTAAAGGCTTTACTTGGCACAAACACTAATTAAAACGAAAAACACAATCATAACAGTAGCATAATTGTGCAAACACACAAGAACATAAAGCAAAAGCAAAAAAATAGTCATTGGGTTGCCTCCCAACAAGCACTATAGTTTTACGCCCTTAGCTAGGCATAAAGCAAGGATCTAAGTTTTGTCATCCTTGTTTTCCAACTCCTCAATAACGCAATCAGACTTCTTCAAAGATTTATCAAGCAAAATAGCAAAACTTCTAGGCATAAAATTGAGGAAGTCGTTCTTATCAAAAGGATCTTTTGTTATTTCAGCAAAATTAGGATGAATACTAATCATTTTAAGATCCCCATCATTGTTACTAGAAGTGGCCCCTTTGTTCTTGCGTCTTTTTCCAGAAATTTTTCCATAGTACTAGCGGAAGAAAAGGCGGTGCCGAAATTACTCAAAATTTCTTCCAATTTATCAATCCTAGAAGGGCTTTCTTCAATTCTTTTGTTAATTATGGGTTCCTTTTCTTTTAGCACTTTAAGAACATTACCCGCTTTTGCCCCAAATTTATTAGCAACCTCATGCATCTTTGTATCTAAATTTTCAATATGTTCTTTAGTGAGCATTCCTTTTTCAATAGCATCTAATCTTTGCATAACATGCTCAAGAGTAATAGTTCATTCATTGATAACAATAGGAGGGGAACCAACTAAACTTCCCATAGCATTCAAAGCATCAAGAGGGGGACAACTTAAGAAATTCCCTCCGGTAATAGTGTCTAGAACAAATCTAAACCAAGTAGTGACCCCCACATAAATTTTTTGAAGAAGAACAATAGTAGATTTCTTACGAATAGATCTATTATTAGCATTGCATATCCGATACCAAGCATCTTTTAGGCTCTCTCCTCCTCTTTGCTTAAAGTAGAGAACTTACGTTCTCGGGGTGCAAATAATGAGGGTAGGATTAGTGTAAGTGCATCTAGTGCCACCCCTAGTTGGTTTTGGAGTATTGACGACAAATGTGGTTGAGGGACTAATGCGTTTGTGAGAATTGCAGGATAACGCAGGTAGTGTCCCTCATTGATTCGGTTTACCTACCGGAGATACCCCCTAAAAATGTATGAAGACATTGAAGACAATGGTGGTATGTGAAGATATTCACATTGAAGACTATGACATGAGAAGACATCGAGTAGAAGACTATGGAGCGCCAAGATCGGTCGCTTTTGTTGTTTCCTTTTCTTCTTTGTTGAGTCATAGGAACCACCGTCTTTGTTAAGTGGGGTCCAAGTGATCATAGTCGTAATGGTCAAGTGATGCTCAACCCAAATCCTATGTCTTCGAAAGGAAGACAATGAGAGCAAAACTGATCCAGAGTCTGGATGAGTCAGCTTTGCTTGTAGCCCAAGTAAAGTTGCCGTGTGTGTTTGAAATCTGACCGTTGGAACACGTGTCAGTTCCTTAGTGACCCAGGGTCATTTCGGACATATCAGGTCGGGTTGCCTAGTGGCTATAAATAGCCCACCCCCTACACCATAAATTGGTGGCTGCTCGGAGTTAGTGCACAGCTTTTGTCGTTTGAGAGCAACCCACCTCGAAGCCTTTGAGAGAGAAATCCTTGCGAGGACAAAGCCCAAACACCCAGAGCCAAAGAGTGTTAGGCATCACCAAGTCTTTCTTATGCCATGTGACACGAAGACTTATTACAATTGAGGATCGTGAATCCTCCGGCCGGTTAGGGCGTCAGCGTTACGAGCATCCAAGAGTCATTGTGGATTGCCGGGTGAACGCAGATCTATGAAGGTTCGGAAGTCTACCTTGAAGACTTACCCGAGTGATTAGGCGAGGACTGTGTCCTTAGCTCAAGGGAATAAGGTGAAGACGCGGTCTTACGAGTTGAATCTCAGCCTCCCTAACCCAGACGCATACTTGTCACAAAGAATCGAACTGGTCCAACAAATCCTGTGTCTTCAACAAGTGACTGGTTCTATCCTCTCCCTCTCTTTACTTAGAGTTTGTCTTCATGAAGTCATTGCCCATCTATCATACCTATTTGACTTCATTGCTTGACAACTTTTGTTGATTGGCTTCATACTATCTTCCATCCCCGATCCTTACTACCTAGCTGCTATTAGTCTTGTTCTTTCAATGTTATTGCATACTCGACTATGGTTTGCTTGTTGTAGATCATCTTCCGCTGCATATCAATTAGGTCATTTCAATTGTTTGTCTTTGAAACATCCGTGTTTTGAAGACTTTGTTAAAATCGCCTATTCACCCCCCCTCTAGTCAATAACTAGCACTTTCAATTGGTATCAGAGCAAGGTACTCCCTTGTTACGTGTGATTCGGTTTAACCACCGGAGTTTTAGCTATGTCGATTGCAGGGATAATCAAAGTCTCCGCTGCTTGCCCGTGTTCGATGGAACTGACTATCCCTCTTTGGAAGAATAAGATGAGCATGCATCTTGAAGCCATTGATGTCGACCTGTGGTTTGTCGTCAAGAATGGCGTTCCCAAAACTGGTGAAGGTGTCACCCCTGCTGATGTCAAGAAGTTCATTCAACTGGACTCCACTGCAAAGAACATCATCTATGGTCATCTGACCAAAGGGCAGTATGGCCGTGTGAGTGCTCTAGAAACGTCAAAGCTAGTCTGGGACTGGCTATCCAAGGTCAACGAAGGCGTCTCAACCCAGAGAGATCAAAGGATCAGTGTTCTTCGCAACCTCTTCAACTGCTTCCAAGAGAAACAACAACGAAAATGTCCAAATTTCACGTTTGATCGCCTCAATCGACATCACAAATGAGCTTCATGCTCTCGGCGCCACTGAGATCACCAAGCATGAAATCGTCAAGACACTACTGAGATCACTTGACAGCTCCTTTGACACCCTTGCCCTCATGATACAAGAATGCCCTGACTTCAAGACACTCGATCCGTCTGATATACTTGAGAGGCTCAACACACATGAGTTCCAGCTTTCTGAGAAAAGAGATATCTATGGCCCCAGCTATGGCCGAACTCGCGCTTTGAAGGCAAAAGTTGTTTCCTCATCCAAGAAGAAGAATCATTTGCGGTTACGACGATCCACGAAGACATTGGAAAGGAACTTGCCATGCTTGTGAAGAAGTTCCGTAAGTTCACTAGGAAGAAAGGCTTGTAAAGTCTTCACGATCCAGCTCAAGAAATGATGAAGCTTCCACTCATGACTACAAGAAGAGAACCTGTCACAAGTGCAAGAAAATCGGACATTATATCTCCGAGTGTCCACAAGTGGGACAATGAGAAGAAGAAGAAGAAGAGCAAGGAATATGATTCTGATGACAAGAAGAAGAAGAAATCTTCAAAGTCTTCTTCCAAGTCCTCATCAAAGTCTTCATCTCATAAGAAGAGCTCATCCGGCAAGGCTCGTGCTTTTGTTGGCAAAGAAATGGATTGGAGGAGTCTGCATACGAGGAGGTGGAGGTGGAGTCTCAAGAGGAGTCCGACCACTGGCGTTGCAAGTCGGCTTTAGCCACAGCCTATGTTGCCAAGTCCATCTTCAACATCAAGACAATGACTTCCACACCAACGCTGGAAGTTGATGACAAGGACGACCCTGCTCCCACCTATCGCTTCATGGCACGTGGTGCCAAGGTAAAATCACGTGATGCTTACTTTCAAACATCAAGTGAAGATGACTCGATTGTGAATCCAAGCCCAGCTACAAAACACTTGCTAAAATTGCAACTGAACAACAAAAGGCTATGGAACATATTCAAAAACTGTTAGACAAAAGCGATGACCTGTTGAACGCTGAAATGACACGTTCACAGTCCTTAGTTGAAGACATAAAAAATCTTCATACTAAGTACCAAGAACTTGAAAGTCTTCATGAAACGCTCTCAACCACTCATGAAAAGCTCTCCTATGATTATCTTCAAAGGAAGCAAGAGCTTGAGAAATTGAGAGCGGCTCATGAAGATCTTCAAAAAGAGAATGAGTCACTTCTCGCTCAACAGATCAGTTCCGCTCAGGATGGATTTGAACCACCATGTCTAAAATGCATTGAGCGTGATAACGCTACCTCTGTTGCTGAATGTTCCATCGCTGCCCTTTGTTGCATTCTCTTCAACTACTGATGTGGTAACTAACCCCTCTGCAGAGGAAACCACTACTATTGCTGATGAAAATGCTAGGTTGAAGACATTGCTTGAAACAGGGATGTATAAAAGTCTGAAAGGGCATCAAACACTTTACGATGTCCTCAAAAAGCAGATTCTGAACCGAAACCCTAGGAAAGAGGGTGTTGGGTTGGAGGAAAATGAATGTTGATGGTTCCCTCTTGGAAGCCTGAAGCGAGATCCCAAAACCACATGGGTTGCTTTGCAAAGGGACCTTTAGTGGATCCATCCACCTTATCTGGATTTACTGTGCTAACCCTATTATCATTGATGAATCCTTTGATGCAAACTATAAGCTGTTCAAGAATCGAATGGTGAAGTGTTTGCCGGTATATTGGTACTAACTGCAGGAATGGACCGCCTATGAAGAAGATCTAGGTTCCCAAAGCTGTCTTGAGAATCTTCCAAAGGAATGTCATCATGACACCCCACAGGAAGAAGACAAACCCAGCACCTAAGGCGCCATATGGTCCAAAGGATTCATACAGACGGAGGACTCACCGAGTCACCCTAACGCCAATGTTTTGCAGGGAAACCGTGACTCAAACTTATGAATATGAGCGTGTGTCTTCAAACTGCTATGTTCATAAAACTAAGAACTTTTCGCTTATTCATATGAGTATCATTCATCTCCTGCAAGGCTATTTGCTAGGGCTCCAAAGCCGAAGTTCTCGAGATGCTGCACTTAGACTCATTGCTTCTAAGCCACCCCTCAAGATGTGGGTGGTTAAGAAGAATTAACTCTCTTTGCGTGAAAGGGTCTCCACTGAAAATCAAAGGCGTCTGATGCTATTGTCGGGACCTAAAACATCTTGTAGGGCACAAGATCAAATGCCCAAATGGTCTCACTATGTATTTTGTTCCTGAATCGATTGCCATTCATCCTATTAGTCCTAATCTTGATTTAAGCTTCAATAATCCTCTTGCTCATCAAATGTTTATGCTTCACAATGCTCTTGGTGAAGCCTATCCCCTAACTGCATCAGTAGGGTATGAAACCACATGCTTGAATGGATTATGGACGGTGGATGCACTAATCATATGATCGGTGATCAAGTCTTCTCATGGACTCAACCTTACATCCATCGGACAAGAGTCACATCACATTTCTTGACCTTTGGTAAAAGCAAGGTATTGGGTCTAGGTAGAGTTGCAATCTCAAGGGATCAACACATGGACAAAGTGATGCTTGTTGAATCCCTTGGTTTCAACTTGATGTCCGTCTCAATGCTTTGTGACTTGAACATGATTGTGATATTCGGAAAATATCATTGCCTTGTACTAATGGAATCGACAAGTCTCTAGTCTTTGAAGGGTATAGAAAAGATGATCTATACATGGTAGATTTTTCAAAGAGGACCACAGCTTGTCGTATGTCTTCTTACAAAAGCTTGAATCGCCGGCTCTGGCATCGGAGGTCGGGCATGTCTTGCATGAGGAACTTACACACACTCGCCAAGAAGAAGCATGTTATAGGCATCGAAGGTGTCAAGTTCAAGAAGGATCATTTGTGTGGTGCCTGCAAGTCGAAAGATGACTAGGAAAAGCACCCTCAAGGCAATCATGACGACATCTCAACCCTTCGAGCTGTTACACATGGACTTATTTGGCCCTACTCACTACTCTACCTTCACAACAACTGCTTGTCTCTATGGCTTCGTCATTGTTGATGACTACTCAAGATACACATGGGTGCATATAATTCTCTACAAGACTGAAGTGCAAGATGTCTTCAGACGCTTCGCCAATCGAGCAATGAACAATTATGGCGTCAAGATCAAGCACATCGGTGACAACGCCATGAATTCAAGAACACCGGACTTGATCTCTATTTGGATACAATGGGAATCACTCATGAGTTTTCTGCTCCATACACACCTCAAAGAAATGGCATCGTGGAGCGAAAAGAACAGAACCCTCATTGAGATGGCTCGAACAATGCTCGACGAGTACAAGACACCAAGAAAGTTCTGGCACAAGCCATTGATACAACTTGTCACGTCATCAACCGTGTTTATATCCATAAGCTTCGAACAAAACTTCCTATGAGCTCCTTATCGCAAGAAGCCAAATGTCGCCTACTTCGGAGTATTTGGGGCTAAGTGCTGGATCAAGGATCCCCATCACAAGTCAAAATTTGAACCCAAAGCTCACGAAGGCTTCATGCTCGGTTACGGAAAGGACTCGCACTCCTACAGAGTCTTCAACCTCTATCTCTACAAAATCGTCGAAACAGTGGACATGCGATTTGATGAAACCAATGGTTCACAAAGAGAGCTGCTGCCAAACACACTAGATGAAGCTTCACCCAAATGAATCTATCAAGCTAATAGGAACCGGGTGAAATCATGCCTTCAAGCACATCCTCAAGAAGAACTTATCATTTCTGCACCTAACCAACCTCAAGACAATGCTCAGCCCAAGACAATCCTTCCAATGATGACAAGTGATTAGCAAGAGCAAAGTCTTCACCGGGGCTTCATCCTCGAGTTGCAAATGAAGTACAGATTGAGAAGATAATCGATAGCATCAATGCACCTGGTCCGCTTACTCGCTCAAGAGCAACACAACTAGCAAATTTCTGTGGGCACTTTTCTTTTGTGTCAATATCGTAACCAAAGAAAGTTGCTAAAGCCTTTATGGAACCAGAATGGATACAAGCTATGCAAGAAGAACTTCAACAGTTCAAGCTAAATAATGTTTGGGAACTTGTCAAGCGTCCTGACCCTCGCAAGCATAACATTATTGGCACCAAATGGATATATCGAAACAAGCAAGATGAGCATGGTCAAGTAAATCGTAAACAAAGCACGGCTTGTGGCTCAAGGATATACTCAAGTTGAAGGAATTGACTTCGATGAAACATTTGCTCCTGTAGCTAGGCTTGAAGCCATTCGAATACTACTAGCCTATGCTAACCACCACAACATCTTGCTATATCAAATGGATGTGAAGAGTGCATTTCTCAACGCAAGATTGAAGAAGAAGTATATGTCGCTCAACCACCTGGCTTTGAAGATCCAAAACATCCTGATATGGTGTACAAGCTAAATAAAGCACCGTATGGCCTCAAACAAGCTCCTCGCGCCTGGTATGATACAATCAAAGACTTCCTGAAGAGCAAAGGCTTCAAACCTGGATCCCTTGATCCCACACTCTTCACGAAGACATATGATGGTGAACTGTTTGTATGCCAAATATATGTGGATGACATTATCTTGTACCGCACCAACCGTAAGTATAGTGATGAATTTGCATACATGATGCAAGAACAATATCAGATGTCCATGATGGGAGAGCTCAAGTTTTTCCTTGGTCTTCAAATTCGCCAAAGAAAGGAATGGCATCTTTATATCTCAAGAAAAATACCTCCAAGATTGTTTGAAGAAGTTTGGAATGCAAGAGTGCAAAGGATACACGACGCCAATGCCGCCAAACACCATCCTGGGTCCCGACGACAATGGTAAAGAGTTCGATCAAAAGGTATACCGCTCCATGATTGGTTCCTTACTTTACCTATGTGCATCTAGGCCAGATATTATGCTTAGTGTTTGCATGTGTGCTCGATTCCAAAAGCGGCACCAAAGGAATCGCATCACTTAGTCAGTAAGCGAATTCTTCAATATTTGGCTCACACCCCAACACTAGGATTATGGTATCCAAAGGGCTCAAAATTTGATTTGGTTGGATTTTCGGATGTTGATTATGCTGGTGACAAGGTGGATCGCAAGTCTACATCAGGCACATGTCACTTTCTGGGACGATCACTTGTCTGTTGGTCTTCAAAGAAGCAGAACTATGTATCTCTCTCCACTGCTGAATCTGAATACATTGCTGCTGGATCTTGCTGCGCTCAGCTTCTATTGAAGAAGCAACCTCTCAAGGACTCTGGCATCAATCAGAAACAAGTGCCTCTCTTCTACGACAACGAAGCGCCATCAAGATTGCCAACAATCCAGTCCAACACTTTCGAAGACAAAGCACATTGAAATTCGTCATCATTTTCTCGTGGATCATGTCATGAAGAAAGATATTGACATCATTCACGCCAACACTGAAGAGCAATTGGCAGATATCTTCACAAAGCCCTTGGATGAGAAAAGGTTTTGCAAGTTACGGTGTGAGCTGAATATCTTGGAATCCTCAAATGTCCTGTGATCAAGCACACATCCTAACACTTATGCATGTTGATGACTTAGATGCGCAACACACAAAGTAAAGTATATCTTCAATCAATGAAGACTTACATTCTGAGTGTGAATACATTAACGTGGAATTTGACCTCGGAGCGCCACGATAATTGTGCGCCGTGTCTGGGTCTAATATTTCCTATACGGTGGGTAACGCCACCACCACATTTCTTTGTTTGAAGTGTTTCACTCATGGCGTTATTTCTGCAATATCTTCGCATTTGATTTGTCTTCAACTTCAACCTATCCTCCTGATTTTCTTCACTATGTTGATTTGGTTGTCGATATATATATATATATATATATATATATATATATATATATATATATATATATATATATATATATATATATATATATATATATATATATATATATATATTGTTCGTCTCTCTACAAAAGATTCACTTATAGCTATGTTTCCAAGTTGAATCTTTTGAACTAAGTGAATGTGATCGGACCCTTATCTCTCTATGCTTTCTATCTCAAACTCTATCTGTCCAAATCATATGCATTCTATTGAAACTGTCGAATGTATTCTCTGCGTCCTGGTCAGCAGAAGACACAGAGACAAACTTTAACTCTGTTTTAAATGATTCATCCTTTCTGTTGAAATCCGGAGAAGCCGGAACGACCATCCGACAAACCTGGCGTGCGTGGGAACGTGGGACATCTCGTTGCATGTTGCATGCTTGCCACGTGTCCTCGAGATGTGAACCGCCAGGGGCACCTGCGTAATTGCGCCGTGCCGCACACCTGCTTATAAATACATGTCCCCTGCGGTAAAGAAAATCTTCTTCCACCTCTCCACCTCGTCAAACCCTAAGCGCCACCGCTTAGCTCTCGACGACGCCCGGGCGACGAAGCGCTTTAGCTGCCGCGACTTCTCCGACGCCGTCCTCACGCCGGCCGCGAACATCGTCATCTCCGCCCGGCCGTAGGTGTCCTCCGTCGCCAAGTTAGGGCACGGTGGACTGAACTGCTCGGCTACCTCTCCTTCCCGTCTAGCAGTTCTTCGAGTGGTAAATATAACTCCATTTTTACCATCTTTTTGATCTTCAAGATTCATCCTACTCGCCAAAATTGGTTTCTGCCCATACTATGTTAGATCTATTTTGCCTGCATCTCATACTGCCTAGTATATTCACTTAAGCTTCACAACTAGTTAGATTCCTCACTTGTACTTATTCACGGATTCGTACAAATCTGGAACCAACTCCTAGCGTATAAGTGAATGTCTTCGCATCATGAGGTCAATGTCTTCAAACTGATTTATCTTCAAAATCTTCTGAGAATGCATATGACCTCTTCCCCTTCCCTCGCATCTCTAATGCTATCACGCAGTACATGTCCGTGGGAGAATCCCTTGGTTCTCATAGTCTGCATTCGTTTGCAGAATTCTTGCAGCACCAACTTAATTCTCCCGAAGCCAGTTCCTGTCTGTCCAGCAAACGCAAGCCCTTGAAGCCTCTGAACGTATTGAAGCCATTCAGTTTGAAATTCATGGCTACGTATAAATCAGTCGGGAAGAGGCGGCAGACAGCGTCGTGGGGAAACCTCAAAGGATCTGCTGATGACCTCATGCAGAACTTTACAATACAGATCCTGAAGAGTCTTATGCTCAATAAGAAGACACGAATCCAATGGATTCGACGCTATTGGGCTGAACAATGGTTCAAGTACAAGTTCGTCACCAAGGAATATGCTGAGAAGAATGCTATCAAAAGCCCTTGGGGTGATATTCTCTTTCGAGGCCTTCCACCCAAGAATAGGGCTGAAGCTATTGCACAAGGTTTCTATCCTTGTATGGTCCCTGGACCTCAGCCTGAAAATGCCGACCCAACGTCCTTGCTCTGGTGTCGTGACGATAATCTCTTCGAGCGCAACTTCCAGCACGCAAAGGCTTCTGCAAAGGAAAACAAGAAGTCATTGGGATTAGACTTCAACCCTGGTCCCTCTGCTCCCCGTGCCGACGGCTCACGTGACGCGGAACCCAATGTCATCGGTCCCTTTTCAAACCTTGATGGCCTCATCTCTTACATCTTGGTCCAAGGTGCCAAAGTGGATCACTCTGATGACGATGCTGATTCTGATGAAATCCCAGCTCCTGCTCCTGCTCCTGCTCCAAAGCCGCAGAAGCAAAAGAAAGTCAAGGCTTCAAAGTCAGCTGCTCCTCCAAAAGCTTCACGTGTGAAGCCAGCATCTTGCACCTCCACGAAGCGATTGTGCGGTCCCGAAGATCAATCTCGTATCTCCAAGAAGACGGAGAAGAGAAAGAAAATTGTCAAGAACACTGAATTGACACTGACTCCTGCTGCCATTCTACGTGAAGAGCACATTGATCTGTCCAGTGATGAAGATCTTGCAGATGATGCTCTTGAGCAACTTATCAAGAGCAAAGAAGAAGCAGAAATCTTCAACAATTGCCTCTTTTGATGTGGCAATCATCCATCACTTCATTGATGAGTGGTTTGACACTCCAAACATCAACTTTGAAGATCTGCAACTTCCTATTGGCCTCAGCGTCTCCTTCAATGGAGCCATTGCTTCGAGCTAGCTCTTGCTCGCCGGATTGTTGAACTGAAGCCAAAAAGAGGAAACATCCTGAAGCTTCTGATGCTGCTCCCTCTAAGAAGAAGCTTAAGACCAAGAAGAATCGGGCTGCTCCTACAGAGCCCTTGGTTGTTGAACCTATTTCCATGGTTCGCCCTGACTCTGCTACTCAAGAACGACGAATGATAGTTCATGAGCCTGCTTCCACAGAGGCTCATGAAGCTGAAGACATTCCAGCAGTTGACCCCATCACTGCTGAAGACATTGGTCCCCAAGACAATGTTGAAGATGATGACGTTCTTCCTCAGATCGAACCAAACCCAGTATCATCGCTCGTTACGTGACAAGCAAACTCATCAAGCATTGGTCGTCCTCACGACGCCTAATTGCTCAGATGCATCGTGGGCTGATCACCCACAAGAACAAGAAGACTCCCCTAGTACTCCCCAACAACAAGTTACTCCCCAACAACAAGTCACTCCCCAACAACAAGATGAAGAGGAAGACTTTGAGGCCCAGCCAACTCCATCTCCAAAGGCGTCGCCAGCATTCCGCAGGCTTCGCAAAGGACAAAGGCCTCAAGCCCCTCTTTCGAGCGTTCCAGAAGGAGAAGAGCACCACCAACCTGTTGCACGTCAAGTGTTTTCAGAAGCCACTCCAACTGTGAATGTCTCTGAGTCGGAAGCTAAAGCTGCTGAAGACAATCCGGCTGCATCAGCCGATGAACCTCAAGAAGAAGCAGATCGTGTCCCTACACCCCCTGTCATTGAAGAAGTTATTCCCGATATCAACGTGCCAGTGACCGACCCTCCAGCTTCTCAAGTGGAGGTTGAAAACATTGAAGCTGCCACCACCAACACCAATGAAGCCACTGACGTTGTCATGGCTGAAGGGAATGTGGATCCTGCGGCTAACGTGCCTGAAGCCAATGAGGCAACTGCCCCTGAAGCGCCTGTTGCGCAGCCTGAAGCCTCAGTTGTAGCCACTGCTCCTGTTCCGCCACCAAGGCCTCATACAATTGAGCAAGCATACAACTATGGTCAGCTCATCACTGTCCGATGGCCCGTTCTGGTCCCTCCGCCTCATGCCTCTGGTCCTCAATTCGACTATCACATTGCGCATAGGCCTTAGGTCCGAGAAACCAAAGCCAAGACTGCCAAGGTTCCCTGTGCACCGCCACATCTCTTGGGTCGTTCAATGCCAATGGCTTCAAGGCCCACAACACTTTCTTTGGTAGAGCAAAGAACCCCTATACAAGGCCAAGGATATCATCCGATCGCTCGAGTTATCAACAACGAAGCTATTACTCCCGTGTTACGTATGATCAAGGACGATTTTCCCTCATATGCGCCTCGACCTTTGAAGCCATTGCGGACTACCGTGCTTAGAAGAAGCACTTGATTTCTTTCGTGATGCAGGTCTGCTTGGTTTCGTAATGCATAAAGAGCACCGGAATGAAGAACTTGTGCTTCAATTCTATGCTACCCTCCACATCCGTGGCTACTACAGAGACACAAAGACATGGGTTCTCGAGTGGATGACAGGAAATGTTCATCATGAAGCCAAAGCTCTTGACATCATTGAGCTCACAGGCCTACCCACTCCCGGAGAGCTGTTTGAACACGGATGTCAACTCCATCGCGATGCCTTGAGAGCATATTTCATAAACCAGAACCCGACATGAGTCAAATGTTGAGTATGATGAAGCCACTGCCACATGACGCTGAATACCCTCAGCACTTCTTTGTTGACGACCTTGAGTATCTACCTCATACAATATATCACATCATCAGGCGAACTCTATGGCCAGTCAAAGGGCATTCATAAATACGCAAAAGCTGGAAGGAGCAATGAAGACATTGGTCTTCTACATCCTCAATGGCATCAGCTTCAACACGCAAGAATTCTTCATCCGACAATTGGCTGCATCTGGATCTCGACCTCTTGGGACTGAAATTCTATGCTCCATGGGTCATGCGCCTCATCAAGCAACACTCGCCATCAACTATCAACCATCTGCTCGCAATCATGTGATCTTCCTACCGGAGGTTGATATATGCATTGAAGCCATATACCCTGAACCTGGCAAAACACCTCTTTGTCTTCAGAATGCTGAACATCAAAGCTTCACTCAGCCTATGGAAGGAGTCCAAGCTGTCACGCGTGTCTATCCGATGGCTGGAAATATTAAATACGCCTCATCGTGCATCAACTGAAGCCACTGGGAGCACGATTTGCCAAAGGCCTCGGAAGCGCTCTCGAGTCCTCAATGATCGAGAACTTCTTGTGGCGCTGCATCAAAAGCAAGATAAGCATCACTCCTAGCTCAAGCGTCAAATGCAAAGCCTTTTGGTGGATGTCAATCGCATTCGAAACCTTGCCACCAAGAATGCTTTTGTCACTCACGAGACCTGTCGGCGCTCATAGAAGAGTTTGACTCTACTCGGTCTTGAAGCGAGATCTTCAAGACGATGGCTTCATGAACGCTTCAAGTTTGACTCCACTCCTCCACGGAATGCAGTCCTACGGCCGAACTCCATCTCTTGAAGACTCGACTATTCTTCCTCCGTGGCAACTGCCAATGCCAGAGTGATCGATGATGAAGCCGATGCAACTTCACCGCCCCTTCTTCGCACGCATCGACACTGCACCAAGCTCGCTCGCACCGCCAACAAACAACGACAACCCTGCTGCATCATCTACTTACGAAGAGGACGAGTAGATGCTCTATGTCTTCCAACCTTTTGGTCATTCTTGACAAAAAGGGGGAGAAGCATATGAGTTGATAGTCTTCAAGCGGGTTCATAAGGGCGGTTGCACTATATTTTGCCTCGTGTTTACAACTCTCGCTTTTGATACATTTGGTTCTTCGAGTTGTCACACTTAACCTCGATGGTCGCTACGCTACTTATTTGCCTTACTGCAGTGCGATGATAAATTCCGCGTGTGCGACGATAACTTCCGCACTTAGATCATTCTGCAGACGTCCATTTTTCATCATGCATGTCATTCTCTTAGTTATATCACTTGATGCATGATGAATTATCTTCATAAGTTGAAGAGGATCTCCACAAGTACAACCTGCCATGTGCATTTTCATTCCAAAAGCAAACTACTTATATGCACATCTTCAGGGGGAGCCTTTGCCTCTTATGAAGACAATTCCCTATCCTTTACAATTTCACATATTTTATTCCCGTTGAAAATCTTGACAAGTTTGTCATCAATCACCAAAAGGGGAGATTGTAAGTGCATCTAGTGCCACCCCTAGTTGGTTTTGGAGTATTGGCGACAAATGTGGTTGAGGGACTAATGCGTTTGTGAGAATTGCAGGATAACGCAGGTAGTGTCCCTCATTGATTCGGTTTACCTACCGGAGATGACCCCTAAAAATGTATGAAGACATTGAAGACAATGGTGGTATGTGAAGATATTCACATTGAAGATTATGACATGAGAAGACATCGAGTGAAGACTATGGAGCGCGAAGACTATGTCGTTTCGTTGTTTCCTTTTCTTCTTTGTTGAGTCGTAGGAACCACCGTCTTTGTTAAGTGGGGTCCAAGTGATCATAGTCGGAATGACCAAGTGATGCTCAACCCAAATCCTATGTCTTCGAGCGAAGACAATGAGAGCAAAACTTATCCAGAGCTGGATGAGTCAGCTTTGCTTGTAGCCCAAGTAAAGTTGCTGTGTGTGTTTGAAATCTGACCGTTGGAACACGTGTCAGTTCCTTAGTGACCCAGGGTCATTTCGGACATATCAGGTCGGGTTGCCTAGTGGCTATAAATAGCCCACCCCCTACATCATAAATTGGTGTCTGCTCAGAGTTAGTGCACGGCTTTTGTCGTTTGAGAGCAACCCACCTCGAAGCCTTTGAGAGAGAGAAATCCTTGCGAGGACAAAGCCCAAACACCTAGAGCCAAAGAGTGTTAGGCATCACTGAAGTCTTTCTTGTCTGTGTGACCTGAAGACTTATTACACTTGAGGACTGTGAATCCTCCAAACTGTTAGGCGTCGCTCGAGCATCCAAGAGTCATTGTGGATTGCCGGGTGAACGCAGTCTATGAAGGTTCGGAAGTCTACCTTGAAGACTTACCAGAGTGATTGGGCGAGGACTGTGTGTCCTTAGCTCAAGGGGAATAAGGTGAAGACGCGGTCTTCTGAGTTGAATCTCAGCCTTCCTAACCAAGACGTCACAGTTGTCACAAAGAATCGAACTGGTCCAACAAATCCTGTGTCTTCAACAAGTGACCGGTTCTATCCTCTCCTCTCTTTACTTAGAGTTTGTCTTCGTGAAGTCATTGCCCATCTATCATACCTATTTGACTTCATTGCTTGACAACTTTTGTTGATTGGCTTCATACTATCTTCCATCCTGATCCTTACTACCTAGCTGCTATTAGTCTTGTTCTTTCATGTTATTGCATACTCGACTATGGTTTGCTTGTTGTAGTTCATCTTCTGCTGCATATCAATTAGGTCATCTCAATTGTTTGTCTTCGAAACATCTGTGTTTTGAAGACTTTGTTAAAATCTCCTATTCACCCCCCCTCTAGTCGATAACTAGCACTTTCAATTAGCCATGATGACTTCACAACAAGATTACACTAAAAAACAGATCCGGCAAGAAAACGGCGAATGAAAAAAACGGCAAATTTTTGTGAAGTGGGGTGAGGAAAACGAGAGGAAAATGGAAAATAATGTAAATTGCAAGGAGATGAGATTTGTGATTAGTAACCTGGTATATGTTGAAGATCCTCCCCGGCAACGGCACCAGAAATTCCTTTCGATGTCTCCCTGGCTATGGCGCCAGAAAGCTCCTGTCTGCTAGGTCTAAGTCGATATTTACCCCAAGAGGAAGGGATGATGCAGCACATCGACGGTAGGTATTTCCCTCAGTGATGAAACCAAGGTTATCGAACCAGTAGGAGAACCATGCAACACAACGTAAATAGCACCTGCAGACAAATAACAACTTCTCGCAACCCGACGTCTTAAAGGGGTTGTCAATCCCTTCCGAGGTACGGCGCCTCAAGATAGGCAAAACGGACGTGAGAGAATTGTAGTAGATTGATGGATCGAATGCCAAATAAAATAAATAAGAATAAATTGCAGCAAGGTATTTTTGTATTTTTGGTTTAATAGATCTGAAAATAAAAGAAAAGGAAAAGTAGATCGCAAAGGCAAATATATGAGAAAGAAGACCCGGGGCCCATAGGTTTCACTAGTGGCTTCTCTCGAGAACAATAGCAAACGGTGGGTAAACAAATTACTGTTGGGCAATTGATAGAACTTCAAATAATCATGACGATATCCAGGCAATGATCATTATATAGGCATCACGTCCAAGACTAGTAGACCAACTCCTGCCTGCATCTACTACTATTACTCAACACACCGACCGCTATCCAGCATGCATCTAGTGTATTAAGTTCATGGAAAAACGGAGTAATGCAATAAGAACGATGACATGATGTAGACAAGATCTATCTATGTAGAGATAGACCCCATCGTTTATCCTTAGTAGCAATGAGACATACGTGTCGGTCCCCCTTCATCCTTTGGGATCAAGCAATCGTAAGATCGAACCCACTAGAAAGCACCTCTTCCCATTGCAAGATAAATAGATCAAGTTGGCCAAACAAAACCCAAATATCGGAGAAGAAATACGAGGCTATAAGCAATCATGCATATAAGAGATCAAAGAAACTCAAATACTTTCATGGACATAAAGAGATATAACTGATCATAAACTCAAAGTTCATCAGATCCCAACAAACACACCGCAAAAAGAGTTACACAATATGGTTCTCCAAGAGACCATTGTATTAAGAATTCAGCGAGAGAGAGGAAGCCATCTAGCTACTAACTACGGACCCGTAGGTCTACAAAGAACTACTCACGCATCATTGGAGAGGCACCAATGGAGGTAGTGTACCCCATCCGAGAGGGTGTCTAGATTGGATCTATTGGTTCTGGACTTTGCGGTGGCTGGATGAATATTTCGTCGACTCCCCTGGGGTTTCTGGAGTATTGGGGTATTTATAAAGCAAAGAGGCGGTCCGGGGGCACCCGAGGTGGGCACAACCCACCAGGGCGCGCCCTGGTGGGTTGTGCTCTCCTCGGAGCACCCCCAGGCATAGCCAGGGCCCATTATGTTCCTTCTGGTCCAAAAAAATCTCCGTGAAGTTTCGTTGCATTTGGACTCCGTCTGATATTGATTTCCTGCGATGTAAAAAACATGCAGAAAACAGCAACTGGCACTTGGCACTATGTCAATAGGTTAGTACCAAAAAATGATATAAAATGACTATAAAATGATTATAAAACATCCAAGATTGATAATATAACAGCATGGAACAATAAAAAATTATAGATACGTGATAACCCACAAGTATAGGGGATCGCAACAGTTTTCGAGGGTAGAGTATTCAACCCAAATTTATAGATTCGACACAAGGGGAGTGAAAGAATATTTGAAGGTATTAGCAGGTGAGTTGTCAATTCAACCACACCTGGAGATTAATTATCTGCAGCAAAGTGATCAGTAGCATAGTAATATGATAGTTTTGATAGTACTGACAACAACAATAGTAACAGTAACAGTGATAGTAGTATTTTGTAGCAAGTGTGACAGTAGCAGCGGCAGAAGTAACTTAGCAAGATGAATATAGGACAAATTCGTAAGCATTGGACCGGTGACTTGTTGGATGATATTCATCATGAGACAGTTATAACCTAGGGCGATATGGCACTAGCTCCAGTTCATCGATATAATGTAGGCATGTATTCCGTAAATAGGCATACATGCTTTATTAAAAGAACTTGCATGCCATCTTTTGTCCTACCCTCCCGTGGCAGCGGGGTCCATATCAGAAACTAAGGGATATTAAGGCCTCCTTTTAATAGAGAACCGGAACAAAGCATTAACACATAGTGAATACATGAACTCCTCAAACTACGGTAATCACCGGAAGAAGTCCCGGTTATTGTCACTCCGGGGTTACCGGATCATAACACGTAGTAGGTGACTATAACTTGCAAGATCGGATCTAGAACATGGATATAATGGTGATAACATAAAACGCTTCAGATCTGAGTTCATGGCACCCGGGCCCAAAGTGACAAGCATTAAGCATAGCAAAGTCATAGGAACATCAATCTAAGAACATAGTGGATACTAGGGATCAAGCCCTAACAAAACTAACTCGATTACATGATGAATCTCATCCAACTCTTCACCAACCAGCGAGCCTACGAAGGAATTACTCACTCCCGGTGGGGAGCATCATGGAATTGGCGATGGAGAAGGGTTAGTGATGACGAAGAACGAAGATCCCCCTCTCCGGAGCCCCAAACGGACTCCAGATCTGGCCTCCCGATGAAGAACAGGGCTTGGCGGTGGTTCCGTCTCGTGGATCGTGATAAATATCTCTCCCTATTTTTTCTCCGAAAATAGGAATTTATAGTGTCAGGGTTGAGGTCTGCGGGGCCACCAGGTGGGTACAACCCACTGGCGCTGCCAGAGAGGGGGCACGCCTGGTGGGCTGTTCCCACCTGTGTGCCCCTCTCCGGCAGGTCTTGGCTGCAGAAATTCTTATTATTGATATAAAAAAATCCTCGCAAAGTTTCGTTCCATTCCAAGAACTTTTTTTTGCACAAAACAACACCATGGTAGTTCTGCTGAAAACAACGTCAGTCCGGGGTTAGTTTCATTCAAATCATGCAAATTAGAGTCCAAAACAAGAGGAAAAGCATTAGGAAAAGTAGATACGTTGGAGACGTATCAACTCCCCCAAGCTTAAACCTTTGCTTGTCCTAAAGCAATTCAGTTGATAAATTGAAAGTGAAAAAGAAAAACTTTTACGAACTCTTTTGCTCTTGTTTGCATAAATAAGCTTAAACAACATCCAGGTTTTCAGCCAATCATTATAACTAACCATGTCGACAATAACTCTTAAAGATCATAATGGCTCATATCAATGACATAATCAGCTAGCGAGCGATAATAAGGTATCTCAAACGACAACACATTGTCAAAACAACCATGATATAATATGACAATAGTGGTATCTCGCTAGCCCTTTCTGAGACCGCAAAACATAAATGCAGAGCACCTCCAAAGTTCAAGTAGCGACTAAACATTGTAATTCATGGTAGAAAAGATCCAGTCATGATGCACCCAACATTAGCTACACATAATGCATAAATCATGACAGCTGTGATCTACTCAGTTTCTAGTGCTCGTTTTAGAAGGTGGTGACACAACATAAAAGTAAATAGATAGTCCCTTCGCAGAGGGAAGCAATGATTTGTAGAGGTGCCAGAGCTCAAAATTTTAAAACATAGGTAAATGATTATTTTGAGACATGCACCCTTCTTATTCACTTCACGACCATTAGTTATCAATATTTCCCATGCTAAACAAGCTAGTGGTGGTTCCCAAGCGATAAAAGTAAAGGTTTTGACTCCATTGGGAGTTTTTGTTTGATTATTCAAGAGATGAACTCTTTTTCATGTTTGCAGTTTGGGACCGGGCATCCCTAATACCGCCCTTTTCTCGTGCGATGGCGAGTGAATAAACACTCGACCTGAGAATAACCCGCTTAGCATGGAAGATACCGACCACCTCCTGTCGTTCCATGAACGATCCAGGCACACAGAAAGGATAATTTTTAGAAGTTTTTAGAGGTGGCACATGCAAATTTACTTAGGACGGCAGGGTAATACCGCATATAGGTTTCAAGGTTTCATTTGGAATAACTTTGGGTTCAAGGTTTTTGATGTACAAGCAGAATTCCCACTTAGTACATGCGAAGGCTAGCAATTAGATTGAGAAGCGGCTAGCTAGAGAGCAACAACGATCATAACCATGCATTATGCATAAGTAACATTGGACACTAGCATGAGTAGGATATGAACACCATGAACATAAATATCATAGAGGCTATGTTGGTTTTGATTAAACTTCATGCATGAACATGTGCCAAGTCAAGCCACTCGAACATTCAGAGGAGGATACCATATCATCATACTACATCACAATCATTTTAACGCTATGTTGATATCCAAGATAAATCATTATCCACTCCCAGCTACTTATGCATGGCATGATAAACTATGATCTCTAATTGTCATTGCAAACATGTTTAATCATAATGGGCTAAATCATGGATACTAGGTTAAACATATTTACACAAACAGAACAAGTCGAGTTCATACCAGTTTCTCTCTGCCATGGCTAGAATATCGTCATTATTGCCTTTCACTTGTACGATCGAATGATATGAGAATAATAATAGTGCAAGAGTGCTGTGGGCTAAGCTGGAATCTGTAAACATTTTATTCAACAGGAGAAGGCAAGGTAAATGTGCTCTTTATTAGTTCAACAATTATTCATATGAGAGCTACTCAACATTTTCATCGTGGTCTTTCCTTGGTACAACTTGAATAAAAAGAAAAGAAATTCAGAGAAACACACTGAAATATTTTTGGAGTTTTTGATTTTCTAGAATAGGCAAATAAAAGGGAAGAGCAAAAACGAGAAAACTATTTACATGGGAAAGCTCCCAACAAGCAAAAGAAGAACAAGGAAATCTTTTTGGGTTTTCTTTTTTAGTACTACTACTAAGCATGCATAGAAAGTAAATTGACCACAACTAATTTTTTTGGTTTTTCTAAAGTTTTCCAAACACACAAGAAGAAAGTAAGAAAATAAATCTAAGCATGGGTGATACAATGACAAAGTGTGAACACCGACAAATGAATAGGTGGACATGAATTAATGGCAGTGAGAAACACGTACTCCCCCAAGCTTAGGCTTTTGGCCTAAGTTGGTAGTCGGTCAGTAGCCTCGAGGGTAGTAGGGGTGCTGAGGAGCGGGCATCCACTCGTCCCACTGCCGAGGCTCCTCCGGTGCCGCTTCCGCTGCAGCCTGAGCGTTCTAGTAGGCGATGATATCCTCAGGCATAATCCTATATCCACCCGTGGCAGCAGAATCAAACAAAGCAGGTGCAGGCAAGGGAATAATATCACGAATTTTAACGCTAAAGACCAGGTTATAAGGAATGTGAATGTTAGAATAATCCCGTGCAAGAAAATGAGATGTTCCATGGCTACCCGGTCTAGGGATGTGTTTGGTTGAAGGGACAAGCTAAATGGATATGGGCATCCCCATCCAACTGGCTAGGGATAGCCTTTTTTCCTGTTTGGTTGGGTAGGTGAGCTTAATCCATATTATGTTTGGTTTGAAGGATGAAATGTTGAGGATATCCATTAAAGAAAATCAAGGAGGAAAATATTATGCATCTAGCTCGTGTAGTCCCCTATTTCCTTGAAGCGCATGCAGCAGAAAACCAACAAGAAAATCTTAGATTGGAGCCTGCATGCTCGTGTTGTCCACCATGCACGCATAGCACACCATGTTGTGCCTTCATGCAAGAACGCACGCCACACTTCTCGCCACAAGACACGGGCGCCTCCGCCCGGCAGCCACTCATGTGTGCTCTGCTCCACAAGTCGCATCTCGCTTATGCCCCAACAGCAAGAACCGCACTCGGCCAGCTCCGCCAACGCTACCTTCTCTGCCTGCACTACTAGGGAAAACGCTATACACAGAGGTATAGCAGTAGCGTTGGTCAAAACTCGGCGCTAGCGCTACTTAGTAGTAGCGCTTGTTGCAAAACCACACTACAACCATTATTTTAGCAGTAGCGCATCTTCACAGAAAAGCGCTAGTACTAAAATTCCCTCACTAGTGCCGGTAGGCTAGGAATAGTAGCAGCGCTTCTCCCGTAAGCACGCCATCGCTAAAAACATTGTAGCAGCTGTCACAGAGAGCGCCACTGCTATGTAAAAGAAAATAAATAGAAAAATAAGTAGAAAAGTAAATGAAAATGAAAGAAATAGAAAAAGGAGAAATGAAAAAAAGAAAATGTAAAGAAAACAAAAGAAAAAAGAAAAAGAAAACATAAAGGGTTAGATGCAGCTAGCTTTCTACGGAACACGCTATAGCTATCTTAGCTATAAGCGCATTTCGGCAAAAACGCCATCGCTAGTTTGACTCAAATCCCGGCAGCCTGGCTCAAAATTTCGCTCAGTCCGTTCCCCCCCCTCTCTCCTCCCCACCGTCCCCAAACTGCTCCCTCGCCGCCGTTGCCCCGCCGCCTTCGCCCACACCGCCACCGCCCGCGGCCGCCATCGACCACACCCCCGCCGCCCGCTGCCTTCGACCACACTTGCACGCCCGAGGCCGCCTCGACCTCACTGACCGCCGCCGAGGCCGTCGTCGACCTCACTGTCGCCTCCCTCGAGCTCGCCGCCACCGCCTCGACCTGACCGGCTGTTGCCCGAGCCAGAGCCTGCCCTCGCCACACGACCGTAAGGCTATGCCTCTCCTATCCCTACCCTCCTATTTCTCTCTGCTAGGGCAATTATATATATGTTGATACTGTGTTGATGTTCATATGAACCCTAGATGTTCATATGAACCCTAGATTTTTTTAGGGTAGTAGGCATTCTATAGCATTTAGGAAAAATGATTAGCAACTTTTTTAGGAAATTAGCTAGGGCAATTTTTATGAAAATTCCTAAACAGTAATTCCATTTAGCTTTAAACTAATAGTGGTTATCTAAATAATAGAAGAATTTAGATTTTTATTAACTTAGGGTATATACAAATAACACTTAGATATTAAAAATATTTTGACTACGGACCTGAATTTGTTCCAAATTTCATTCAAATGAAATTTGAATTATTTGGACTATGGACCTGAATATTTTTGAAGAAATTGGGTGTAGGTACTAAGGTCTTGCTGTGGAAATTCTGGTGAGGTCAAAAGGGTTAGAGAAAATGTAGTTCCTAGACTTTTAGCTTTAGACAAAAACAAAAGTATTTAGCTATAAATAAAAACAGTAGCTATGGCATTTAGCTATAAACAAAAAACAGAATTGTTTTTCTTTTCAAAACTTGGTCAAAGCAGAACAGTAGCTATATGTCATTCATGTTCATTTGCATATTCCATTATTGTTGATTATATCTTTTCATTGAAGTGGCCATGTTATATGCAAATTCCTCAATAGTGTTTTCTCATGTTATATCCTTTCATTGAAGTTGTTCGATTGTGCCCAAGTGGCTTTGTTGTTTCCAGGAATGATGTTGAGTGGCCTATGTTTTTTCCGGAATGTTGATTCATTTCTGTTAAAGCAAATTTCAGGTTCTCGATTTGTCCACTTTTTAGCCAAGGTCATGCCGAAATTTTCCGTGAATTTCGGCATGACTTGTGCTAGAAACTAGGACATATCGAGTGCCCGGATTTGCCGCACCATGAAGGAGTCAACATTCCTGCAAAACAATAGTCCTTTTTATGTCATTATTCATTTTATTAGGTCTAGAATTAATTGACTAGATTAAAACATAGGAAACATGGCTAGCAACGATGAAGGACAGGGTTACGGTGATTGCGGCGGCGCTCACCGGGCGGCGCATTTAATATTTTAGCCTTACCGACGATCAACCGATGTTGTTGCTTGGCCCACCGGTGGCATCGGGGACTGAGACCGTCACGCAGACCGGTGCTGAGACTGAGACCGGGGCTGAGATTCAGACCGGCATCGAGACCGGCGCTGACACCGGTGCTGCCTCGGGGAGCGGAGCCGGTGTAGAACCGAAAGCAAAGAGGCAATGGATTCCTAACAAACTCAGGACTACTAGACTGGTGGTCACGGAGGTGGACGATGGCAATTTTGAGCCAAAGGCGCCCGAGGAAGTCTTGGCGTGCTACGGCAATCAAATAGGCTGCATCGTACGGACAACCGCCACCATCAACGATGAGAAACTACAGAAGATAGAAAATATGAGGAGCTCCCTCCTAAAGAAGTTTCACCAGATATTCTTGTTCCCGGGCCGGAATGAGAAGGATTATGAAGATCCAGACAAGGACCGACAATGAAGAAGATAAACAAACACGCCATGACCAAGTTTAGCGACGCGTTGGCCGCCTGGAAAAATCGAGTGAAAGCAAAGATCAACGACGGGGAACCCTACTCCGAGATTGTAAAGGATAGTCCGACAATCACGGAAGAGCAGTTTCAAATATTCAAGGAGGCTTGCAAGGCCGAAGCTGCCAAAAAAAAGTCTAAGTACACGAAGGAGCTTCAAAAGAGGAACATTGGGAGCCACCACCTCGGAAGCCGTGGTTACGGCGGAAAGAGGTCCAAATGGAGCCAAGGAGGACGCGGAAGCCTGAAACCGGGCATCCTGCACCTTGGCGGATTTCACCGTCCCGCAGGAGCGTGGCGTCCCGAGGGCCCGCACCGTTGGGACCCAGTGAAGAAGGTTCTACGAGACAACACCGGTCATTACGGAGTTCATGAGACTGCTGGTAATTTTAGTTTCTGATCAATTCATTGCACACGTTAGTCATATTTGTAAACGATCCTTGTGCCTTTTGCGTAGAGAGCAGCACCGATTGCGGCGAAACGACTCGCCGTCCCGAGGCATTGGCGAGGCCAAGTGGGACACTCCATTCAACCGGCGTTGAACATATTGAAACGACAACCGTGGATACTCGACCGTCAGATGGACGCCGTGCACGGTGTCGGAGACGGCACCACGTGGAAGAAGTACTACCGTGAGACCACGGAGGAGAGAAAGGAAAGACGGAGGTTAATCAAGAAAACATCGACAAGAAGGTTGAGATTGCGGTTCAGAAGAAATCATCTCGAAGATCGCAACAGCGGTAGCTGCCGCCAAAACAGGTGGTTGTAGATTTGTCTACTTCCTTGGTGACGGCGTTATCACTTGGACAAGGAAAAATCGAGAAAAATGCATAGGACTTTCCCTTGCTGACTTCTTGGGAGCACCGGCTCCCGTGACTCGCTTCCGCACTGCTCCGCACCTGCTTCCCCGCACTGCTCCCGCACCTGCTTCCCGCACCTACTCCTGCACCGGCTCCCGCGACTGCTCCTCGCACCGGACGTGCTCGGCGGTGCTTCGTCTTTGGCTGAGCTCGACGCCCTCACGGTATCTCGGCCACAGCGGCCCCTTCAATATAAATGTATAATCTCCCGTTTTTGTTGCCTTCGGATGTCTCACGTCGCAGACTTTTCTTTGCAGGCCGACAAAACCCTGTGCACCATATTGTACACCATCTGTGACCAGAAGGTGGACGTGGGGAAGGCGACGATAATGAAGCCGAAGGAACCATTGTTCCACAGCCGGCCGATCCCCGAACGCCTTTCAAGGTTTCCATGGCGAGTGTCGAACCGGGCCACGAGAATTTGCCTCCTCCAACACTCTTTGGTGGATGACGAGGAGACACCACGGCGGCTTGGTGATTGTTGCAATGGGTGGGTCCTGTTGTGGCCAAATAGTCTGCTTAAATGCGAGGCGGCCGGGAGCACACCCACGAGCACGCAGCCTCAGCAAAGGTATGAACATCAACACCCCACCTACCCAATTAGCGTCGGGTGTCGGGTTGGGTGATAGCGGACGGGTAAGGAGGAGGCTCCATTAGTCGCTGATGACGCCGCCATGGATGAGGATGAGGATGACGATGGCGCTGAGCAGTATGTCTATACCGGCGCCTCCTCGTGGTTTGAGCGTCATGAGTCGGTGCCTGAATTACCGTCTCAACGTGATATTGACGACCTTCCGGTAGTAAAGAAGTCTAGGAAGAGAGCGAGGAAAGGCAAAAGCTGATTCTATGATCCAGCCGCCTCGGCAGCCTCGGCTTCAGGACCGTGATAGATATCCCCGATGCGGATAAATGGCATATCCCGGTCAACCAATCCTACCGGCAACAGCTTACGGGCCAGATTCGGCGATCTAAGGAGACTTCATGACGATGTGCTGCGGGTAGAGAAAGGCCTCATCGCCTCGAAGATCTAGGATACCCACTCTCGTGGTTAACGTTCCGCAAAGTAAATGTCGTGTCGACAGCTTCCCTGCGATAAGTTCTTCCTCCGATTCGATTACATATTTGACATGTTTCACGTGAAGAAGCTGGATTTTACGTTTGTCCGCCTTTATGCCTTGCACATGAACTATATCATTGGGGTTGAGCAGATCGTCATATCTGTGTTGCTGACCGCATTTACATGCACGAGAGCTTCTTGGGAGTTCAGGCAGAGCAGCGTGAATACGCCGAGGGATTACATCGTCAGTTTCATGCTCGCCAATAAGGACAAGGAGGCGATTCTCGTGCCTTATCATCCCGTGTAAGTCATCCGCGCTGCTATCCTTCCTTCGATTTCAATAATTCATTTGCACGATGGAGGCTAATTAATTTGAGGTGTACTTATTTTGCGCAGCGGCGGGCGCGCCGTCCTCATCATCCTCTACCCCCGATTCTCCCACGCTCTTTACTTGGACTCGTAGAACATTCACAAAAGGATTACACCCACATCAAAGATGTTCTCGGCAGTGCTATGTTTTACTACCAAGCAAGGTGGAGAGGTTAGGGACAAGAAGAGAAGGGCGGCAGGCCGCCTTCAGCCATAAGACCAACTTCGCTGTATCCAAAGAACCGAACGATTCTCTTAATGATGGATTCTATGTCCTACACCACATGCTGGAGTACAAACGGGATCACCAGAACCTTCACATGTCACCTAGATCTGGCGATGCCCGTATTCTACAATGGGAAAAGGACATAGGAGATATCGAGGATCATCGACTTCGAGCTGAGTTCTATAACATCCAGCGTGAACTTGCCCAAATCATCATGAAAGAGGTCGTCGGAAAAACAGGGATGTTCTATGGAGAAGGACAAATGTCGCGGGAAGACGTCCGAACATGGATAGCCTCTCATTGTCTCGACATGAAGCCTTTCACTAAGCTCGGGGACTATCTCCCTGACCTCGATGGATGGCACGGCATGTTGGAGTGATTGTCGATATATGACAATGTGTCTGTTTAGTCCATACTTTCTGTATGACAAAACTTTGAGTTATGCATGTGAAACTTTATTTGTGATGTAATTAAACCGTCCTCCTCCTCGACTAGCGAAGATCACTCTAGTTAGGGCATTTTGGAGTACGATGAACTTTGTTATTTATGCTTATGATATGTTGTTTCTATTTTTTGTCAAGTCTGTCTCTTTACATTACTCAACTATATATGTTGCATATCATCGACTCATGTGACGATGCAGGTGCATAGATCATCAATGGCGAAGAAGTGCTACGCCAGGAGTATATATACGATGAGTGGCCGGAGTGTCAGGCCCAGGTGTTGCCGGTTTCCGGTTTCCGAGCGACAGGCAGTAGTTAGTTTAGGTTCACGCTAATGCGAGAGAGGGATATGAACTCATGTACTCAAAGTGATAGCTCTTCTCGCGTATACCATTGTTTAGATGGATGACGATGTATTTGTAAGTAATCAAGGACTTGTATCGCTATTTTTGAGATGATGACGAGAGACCACTTTGTGTTGGATGATGATTATGATGAGACTATTTGTATGTATATGCTATGATTACATTCGTGGTCTCGCAGGCATTTGTATGTGTATCATGATGACATTTCTATGTGCTAAAGATTCTTCTATAAAGCCTGTTCAAATACAAAACAAATATGCCAAAAAAAAACCTGTTAAATTAGCAAGAGCGAGTGTATAAAAGCTAGCAGCAGCGCCGCGATAGCGATAGCGTTGTTGCAAAGGGCGCTAGAGCTACTAGCGATGGCGAAGCTCCCAAGAACAGCTCTGCTGCTACACTTGTGTAGCAAGTGGCGCCCGGTGACCACGCCGCCACTGCTATATGTTAGCTATGGCGCCTTATTAGTAGCGCCTCCCCACGCTACTGATACACCTAAAACCCGCGCTGCTGCTAGCCTTTTCCCTAGTAGTGCTGGCATGCGACGCTTTGCCAACGAGAAGGGGGACACCAACAGATCACCGGACTACCTTGATGCGTCCTCTACCTCGTCGTTGCTCCGTCGCTCCTTTGATCTGCAGCCGCCGTCGGCCGCCACCCGCCGCCCACGAAAGAGAGATCTGGAAAGGGGTGAAAGGATAAGAGGGTTCGGTGTCTTTTGACGGGGGAGGCGAGGCGAAGAAAACGATTCGGACGGAGGGATGGCTACATCCACCACTTTTTCACGGATCTGCGGAGCCGAGTTTTTCGAGAATATTCCATGAATGTGGCTGCCCGTATCCCTCCCTGTCCATGAAGCAAACACCTGGTATCCCTAAAAAAATGGCTATCCCTATCCTAGGGAGGGATAGCCAGCCAACCAAACGCATCCTAGGTAAACCTTGGTCAGAGGGTAATCATGAGGGCGTATCTCAACCTCCAGTGCTCTGCGTAAAACAACGAAGTCTGGTGCGCTGAGTGCACCTACTTTCTTTCTAGCAAGCAATCACTTAGCAACAAATAAGGCAAAATAATGTACAGCAGGAAAGTGTATGCTAGCAGCCGTGGTGGCTGTCACTCCTCTCTTATCTCCCACTGTTAGAGTGCAATAAAAGGCCTCAAACCCAGCCGGCCTAGGCTCAGCTAAACTCCCATCAGAAGGGAGCATGCATATGTCACAAAATCCAGTAAGCGGTATCTGATGCTTTTCAGCATATAAATCAAAGCTCACTTCAGGAGGATTATTTATAGACAAGAAGGTAAAACTCTGAATAAAAATGTTTGTGACGATTTGGTGCTGGTCACACTCATCTGCGATGAAGTCGGTGAGGCCGGCATTTGCAACATATTGCATGAACTCCTGAAGAATTCCAGCCTCTTCCAGGAATGGGGTGTGCGGCGCCGTACCTCCGCCAACCTCCAAGGGTGGAGATCATTGTCAGAGGACTCCCCAATAACACCCTTGGAGTTCTTCCTAGAGCCAGACTTCCTGAAGATATTCATGTTCGCGTACAATTTTCTGAAAATAAAAATTTCGGGGTGACAAAAATTTGTCAACAAAACTTTATAAAATTGATAGCAACTACTCATAGGGATGCATAGAAGCCATAGCAAGCATTCAAACTACTTAGAACACTAAGAATTTAACATGCAATCTCATCTACAGCAGCACCAAGAGTAGCTAATTATTCAAAGTATAAACCACTAAAACAAAAACTAATTGGACAAATGGTAGAGTCACATACCAAGCAACAATCCCCCGAAACAGTTTCGGAGACGGGGCTTCGAGCAAAGAGATCGAATCCATGGGTTTGAGCTCAAGAACGAGAGAGAGAGAGAGAGAGAGAGAGAGAGAGAGAGAGAGAGAGAGAGAGAGAGCAATGGGGATTTTATTTCTGGAGGTGAGTGATGATGTGGGCTAAAGAGAAAAGTGAGGGGGCCCACGTGGGGACCACAACCCACCAGGGCGCGCCCGGGGGTCCTGGCGCGCCCAGGTGGGTTGTGCCCACCTGGTGCACCTCCCTCTAGTATTATTTGCACCAAAAACTCTTAAATATTTAGAAAAAAATTGTGTAAAATTTTCAGAGCATTCTAAGAACTTTTATTTTTGGGTCATTTTTTATTGCACGAGAAATTCAGAAAACAGACAAAGCATGGCATTTTATTTTATTTAACTAATAAAAACAGAAAACAAAAAGTAGGGACAGAAGGTAGTGCTTACTAAATTCATCTACTTCATACCGTTCAAAAATGATTCATTAATAAGGTTGATCAGGTCTTATTAACAACCACTTTCGATTAGCATGAAATCGAAGAACTTTAAATAAATCACTAAGTTACCTCAATGGGGATATGCATTTCCCCAACAATAAGCATTTCATATTTCTTTTTGACAGTAGGTAGAGGTATTTGAAAACTTCCAATAGTGATTGTCGGAGATTTTTCAATAACATTAATACCATTCACTTGGAATTGTTTCCTCGGCAAGTGCACCGTATGCTCATTACCATTAATGTGAAAAGTGACCTTGATTTTATTGCAATCAATAACATCCCCTGCAGTATTCAAGAAGGGTCTACCAAGGATAATCGACATGTTGTCGTCCTCGGGCATCTCAAGTATAACAAAGTCAGTCAAAATAATAACATTAGCAACAACAACGGGCACATCCTCACAAATACCGATAGGTATGGCAGTTGATTTATCAGCCATTTATAAAGATATTTCAGTAGGTGTGAGTTTATTCAAGTCAAGTATTTTATATAAAGAGAAAGGCATAACACTAACACCAGCTCCTAAATCACACAAAGAAGTTTTCACATAATTCTTTTCGATAGAGCAAGGTATAGATGGTATTCCCAGATCTCCAAGTTTTTTAGGTACTCCATCTTTAAAAGTATAGTTAGCTAGCATAGTGGAGATTTCAGATTCCGGCATTTTTCTCTTATTTTTGATGATGTCTTTCATATACTTTGCGTAAGGAGGCATTTTCAAGATATCAGTCAAGTGAGTACGCAAAAAGACTGGCCTCAGCATTTCAGCAAAGCGTTCAAATTCTTCATCATCTTTCTTTTTAGTTGACTTGGGTGGAAAAGGCATAGGTTTTTGAACCCAGGGTTCTCTTTCTTTATAGTGTTTTCTAGCCACAAAGTCATTTTTATCACATCTCTTATTCTTAGGTTGTGGGTTATCAAGATCAACAGGTGGTTCTATCTCAACATCATTGTCTGGTTCTTTATCATTTGGTTGAGTGTCTTCATGAACCTCATCATTATCTTTTTCATCATCACTAGGTGAGTGTTCATTACCAGACTGAGTTTCAGCATCAGAGATAGAAGTTTCATTATCATTATCAGGAGGTTTCTCTATTTCAGGTTCACTAGAAGTATGGAAAGTCCTATCAATTTTCTTCTTCTTTTTCTTTTTAAAGGACTAGGTGCACTGGTGTTATTTCTTTGTGTATCTTGTTCTATTCTTTTCGGGTGTCCCTCAGGATAAAGTTGTTCCTGAGTCATTTTACCTCCTCTACTTGCAACTCTAACAGCAAAGTCATGCATATTATGATTCATTTCATCTAGTAATTCTCTTTGAGATTTAGCAACTTGTCCTAATTGAGTTTGAACCACAGAAGCATGTTTTCCAACACCTCTAACATCATTTGAAATTCTAAATAACAAGTCACTCAAGCGAGCAATCATCTCAGAATTATATTTCAACTGTTTCATAACATTTGCATTAAAGTGATCTTGCTTTCTAATGTAGTTTTCAAACTCATAAAGGCATTAACTAGGATGCATATTGTGAGGATTATCATTATCATTGAACTTCATAAGAGAATTTACCTCTACCACCTTAGGCAATGGTGGTGTATTAAGCCCATGTATTTCTTCAATAGGAGGTAAATTTTTAACATCATCAGCTTTAATACCTTTTTCCTTCATAGATTTCTTTGCCTCTTGCATATCTTCAGGACTGAGATATAATATACCCCTCTTCTTCGGAGTGGGTTTAGGCGGTGGTTCAGGAATAGTCCAATCATCACAATTTTTCCATATATTATTCAATAGTTCTTCAGCTTGGCCAACAGTTCGTTCCCTGAAAACACAACCAGCACAACTATCTAGGAAGTCCCTAGAAGCATCGGTTAGTCCATTATAGAAGATATCAGGTATTTCATTTTTCTTAAGAGGATGATCAGGCAAAGCATTAAGTAACTGGCAAAGCCTCCCCCAAGCTTGTGGGATACTTTCTTCTTTAGTTTGAACAAAGTTAAATTATTTCCTGTAAGGCAGCTTGTTTCTTATGAGCAGGAAAATATTTTTCAGAGAAGTAGTAAATCATATCCTGGGGACTCCGCACACAACCAGGAGCAAGAGTATTGTACCAAGCTTTAGCATCACCCTTTAATGAGAAAGGAAATAATTTGAGAATAAAGCAGTATCGAGTTTTCTCATCATGAGTAAAAAGGGTGGCTATATCATTCAACTTAGTAAGATGTGCCGCAACAGTTTCAGTTTCATAACCATGGAAAGGATCAGATTCAACCAAAGTAATTAACTCTGGGTCAACAGAGAATTCATAATTCTTATCGTCAATAAAGATAGGTGAAGTAGCAAACTTAGGATCACATTTCATTCTAGCATTCAGAGATTTTTCTTTATACCTGTGTAATAATTTCTCTAGATCATCTCTATCCTTACAAGCAAGAATATCTCTAGTTGCTTCTTCACTCATAACATAGCCTTCCGATACCTTAGGCAATTCATATCAGGAGGGCTAGCTCTAGCAAGTGTTTCAGGAGTTTTAGTTTCAAGCTCATCATCGGATTCAACAACATCATGTTGTATTACTCTAGCAATTTGTTCATCAAGAAATTCACCAAGTGGCACATCATCATTATCAAGCAAGGTACTAGCATCATCATAAGCATCATTCATAGTAGAAGTAGCATCATCAATAACTTGCGACATATCGGAATTAATAGCATGTGGTGGTGGTGTTGCAAGTTTACTCATAACAGAAGGTGAATCCAAAGCAGAACTGGATGGCAGTTTCTTACCTCCCCTCGTACTTGAGGGAAATATATTAGTCTTTGGATCCTTCAAATTCTTCATAGTGATAATATGATAATAATCCCAAGTGACTCAAAAAATATAGCTATGCTCCCCAGCAACGGCGCCAGACCCACAAGCATAGGGGGTCGCAACAGTTTTCAAGGGTAGAGTATTCAACCCAAATTTATAGATTCGACACAAGGGGAGCGAACGAATATTTGAAGGTATTAGCAGCTGAGTTGTCAATTAAACCACACCTGGAGATTAATTATCTGCAGCAAAGTGATCAGTAGCACAGTAATATGATAGTTTTGATAGTAGTGACAACATCAATAGTAACAGTAACAGTGATAGTGATAGCAGTATTTTGTAGCAAGTGTGACAATAGCAGCAGCAGTAGTAACTTAGCAAGATCAATATAGGACAAATTCGTAGGCATTGGATCCGTGAGTTGTTGGATGATATTCATCATGAGACAGTTATAACCTATGGCGATACGGCACTAGCTTTAGTTCATCGATATAATGTAGGCATATATTCCATAAATAGTCATACGTGCTTTATTAAAAGAACTTGCATGCCATCTTTTGTCCTACCCTCCCGTGGAAGCGGGGTCCATATCGGAAACTAAGGGATATTAAGGCCTCCTTTTAATAGAGAACCGGAACAAAGCATTAACACACAGTGAATACATGTACTCCTCAAACTACGGTAATCACCGGAAGAAGTCCCGGTTATTGTCACTTCGGGGTTACCGGATCATAACACGTAGTAGGTGACTATAACTTGCAAGATCAGATCTAGAACATGGATAATGGTGATAACATAAATGGTTCAGATCTGAGTTCATGGCGCCCGAGCCCAAAGTGACAAGCATTAATCATAGCAAAGTCATAGGAACATCAATCTAAAAACATAGTGGATACTAGGGATCAAGCCCTAACAAAACTAACTCGATTACATGATGAATCTCATCCAACTCCTCACCGACTAGCGAGCCTACGAAGGAATTACTCACTCCCGGTGGGGAGTGATATGTCTCCAATGTATCTATAATTTTTGATTGTTCCATGCTAGTATATTACCCGTTTTGGATGTTTATGGGCTTTACTTTACACATTTATATCATTTTTGGGACTAACCTACTAACCGGAGGCCCAGCCGTATTGCTGTTTTTTTGCCTATTTCAGTGTTTCGAAGAAAAGGAAATATCAAATGGTGTCCAAACGGAATGAAACCTTCGGGAGCGATCTTTTTGGAATAAACGTGATCCAGAGGACTTGGAGTGGAAGTCAAGAAACAAACAAGGCGGCCACAAGGGTGGAGGGGCGCCCCCCTACTGGGCTAACCTTCTGTATCCGCGAGATCCCATCTTGGAGCCTTCGCCGGCACTCCGCTGGAGGGGGAATCGATCACGGAGGGCCTCTACATCATCTCCAAGGCCTCTCCAATGAGTTGTGAGTTTACCACAGACCTTTGGGTCCATAGTTATTAGCTAGATGGCTTCTTCTCTATCTTTGAATCTCAATACAAAGTTCTCCTTGATCTTCTTGGAGATCTATTCGATGTAACTCTTTTTGCGGTGTGTTTTTCGAGATCTGATGAATTGTGGGTTTATGATCAAGTTTATCTGCGAGAAATATTTGAATCTTCTCTGAATTCTTTTATGTGTGATTAAGTTATCTTTGCAAGTCTCTTCGAATTATCAGTTTGGTTTGGCCTACTAGATTGATCTTTCTTGCAATGCGAGAAGTGCTTAGCTTTGGGGTTCAATCTTGCGTTGTCCTTTCCCGATGTTGACAGGGCAGCAAGGCACGTATTGTATTGTTGCCATCGAGGATAAAAAGATGGGGTTTATATCATATGGCATGAGTTTGTCCCTCTACATCATGTCATCTTTCTTAATGCGTTACTCTGTTCTTTATGAACTTAATACTCTAGATGCATGCTGGATAGCGGTCGATGTGTGGAGTAATAGTAGTAGATGCAGGCAGGAGTCGGTCTACTTGTCACGGACGTGATGCCTATATACATGATCATGCCTAGATAATCTCATAATTATTCGCTTTTCTATCAATTGCTCGACAGTAATTTGTTCACCCACCGTAATACTTATGCTATCTTGAGAGAAGCCACTAGTGAAACCAATGGCCCCCGGGTCTATCTCTTATCATATAAGCTTTCAATCTACTTTTATTTGCATCTTTACTTTTCCTATCTATATCATAAAATACCAAAAATATATTTATCTTATCATATTATCTCTATCAGATCTCACTTTACATGAAGTGGCCGTGAAGGGATTGACAACCCCTTTATTGCGTTGGTTGCGAGTTCTTGTTTGTTTGTGTAGGTGCGTGGGACTTCTGAGGAGCCTCCTACTGGATTGATATCTTGGTTCTCAAAAACTAAGGGAAATACTTACGCTACTATTGTTGCATCACCCTTTCCTCTTCAAGGAAAACCAACGCAAGCTCAAGATGTAGCAAGAAGGATTTTTGGCACCGTTGCCGGGGAGGTCTTCGCTCAAGTCAAGACATACCAAGTACCCATCACAAACTCATCTCCCTCGCATTTACATTATTTGCCATTTGTCTCTCGTTTTCCTCTCCCCCACTTCACCCTTGCAGTTTTATTCGCTCTCTCTTTCCCAATCTCATCTCTCTTCCGCTTGCCCTCTTTTTCCTCCTCGCTTTTGTTGGCCGTTATGTCTGAAATTGGGGAGATTATCGTTGATATGGACAATAATGATAACATGGAAAATTCTGATGCTCCTGCTGAAGAACCTCCTATCTTGCATACAAAAAAGTTTCGAATCGGTAGTGGTAATATTATTGGAAAAGGGGTTATTCAAGATTTCTTTACTTGTGCCGGTGCTTTACCTTCTATGGGTGGTTCTATTCTTCATAGAACGAGTAGCCTTGCGGATGCTATCGCTATGCTCGTAGTTGAGCTTGAAAGACAATTTATGCATATGCATCCTTGCATACAAAGAATTTTCCTGGAATTTTCTAATATTGAGCATTTTTCCGTTAAGCGCGCCGCTACTATCTTTTTGGCACATGAGTTTAGATTTATTATAAAAGAGGCCAAAGAAATCTTTGCGCACTATAGGGTGGACGCCGGTCGTCCTCCCATAGAGGCGATCCTCTTTGATCAAGAGGAAATTAGGCGTTTTCAATCTTTGGACTATGTTGCTTTTAACGAAAACCTTAGAAAAAAGGTTCCTACCAATGTCTTAGTTGATAGAATTTCCGAAATTAATAATGATTTTGCTCTTCGAAACAATGAGCTAGGATACTATCTTGAGTATAGGCTCACGAAGTTCTGCCAAAAGAATGCTTATAATGATGAATTAGTTGTGCAATATGAAGGGCCAAAGGAGGAACCCATACCTCCTGAGATTGATTTTGTGGACTTTTGTCCCATTAAATTTAGCCCTTTTGATTACTTTTGCTTGCCTCAAAGAAAACTTGCTGCTGAACGTAGAGAATATGAGATGAGTTTTCGTGATCTATCTTATTATTATGGCACTACCTAGATCTATCCTCGCTTTTATGCCTAGCTAGGGGCGTTAAACAATAGCGCTAGTTGGGAGGCAACCCAATTTTATCTTTGTTTTTTGTTTTTGCTTCTGTTTAGTAATAAGTTTTGCATCTACCTTCAGTTTACATGTGTTTTTATGTTTTACTTAGTGTTTGTGCCAAGTAGAACCTATAGGATAACCTATGGTGATAGTTAATTTGATTCTGCTGAAAAACAGAAACTTTGCGCGCACGAAAATAATTTTAGTAATTCACAGAAACGTGATTTTGCGTTGATTCTTTTTGCTGTAGATCAATAGACAAATTGCCCATGACTTCCTATTTTGGTAGGTTTTTTAAAGTTCCAGAAGTATTCGAGAGTTACAGATTGCTACAGACTGTTCTGTTTTTGACAGAGTCTGCTTTTCGTGTGTTGTTTGCTTATTTTGATGCATCTATGGCTAGTATGTAAGGGTATGAACCATAGAGAAGTTGCAATACAATAGGTTTAACACCAATATAAACAAAGAATGAGTTCATTACAGTACCTTATGTGGTGGTTTTTCTTTCTTGCACGGAGCTTATGAGATTTCCTGTTGAGTTTTGTGTTGTGAAGTTTTCAAGTTTTGGGTAAAGATTTGATGGACTATGGAATAAGGAGTGGAAAAAGCCTAAGCTTGGGGATGCCCGTGGCACCCCATGATATTCAAGGATAACCAAAAGCCTAAGCTTGGGGATGCCCCTGAAAGCATCCCCTCTTTCGTCTTCGTCTATCGGTAACTTTACTTGGAGCTATATTTTTATTCGCTACATGATATGTGTTTTGCTTGGAGCGTCTTGTATGATATCAGTCTTTCCTTTTTAGTTTACCACAATCATCCTTGCTGTACACACCTTTTGGGAGAAATCCACTTGATTGGAATTTATTAGAATACTCTATGTGCTTCACTTATATCTTTTGAGCTAGATAGTTTTTGCTCTAGTGCTTCACTTAAATCTTTTAGAGCACGGCGGTGGCTTAATTTTGAAGAAATTGTTGATCTCTCATAACTCACTTATATTATTTTGAGAGTCTCTTAGAACAACATGGTATTTGCTATGGTTATAAAATTGGTCCTAGGATGATGGGCATCCAAGTTGGGTTTAATAAAAACTACCATAGAAAGTTAATTGGATGCTATGATATATTTGATGCTTGATAATTGTTTTGAGATATGGAGTTGGTAATATTAGAGTCATGCTAGTTGGGTGATTATGAATACTTGTGTTGAAGTTTGTGATTCCCGTAGCATGCACGCACTACATCCGTGACACATCCGTGACATTTTGGGCCGAACGAATTTTTTTCTGTCATACATATGACACTTCTATGAAGATAATTGTGACAAAACCTGGTATCATCATAGATGTTGTGGGCTCCTACTTCTATGACAAAAAATCATGACAGAAAATGGGCTTTTCGTCCTGGGCGGGCCGGAGACGCAGCTGCATGACATTCTTTGGGTCGTCCATGAGGAAAAAACTGTGGTAGAAGCGAGGGCAAGGAAAATTTCGGGGAGTTCCCGGTTATGGTGGGAGGTCGGGGGCCGAGCGATGCACGTTTCTCTCGTGCGTAACGCGTCTGCGTGTGTGTGAGGCGTTGGCTCTAATCGAACTCGAAGCGAGGCGTTGGGCTCTAATCAACCCGAGCGATTGCACCGCAGTTACGTGTTATCGAACCCGTCGATCGATCGATGGCTGTTAATCGAACCCGATCGAAGCGATTCGCCCGCTCTCGCTGCTAATCAAGCCGATCGATGCTGCCTCTCTAGATGAACAGTGAGCGTTGCCGGGGGGGTTGGATGAAAAGTGAGCGGTGGCATTGCCACTGGATTAACAGGACCCCGTGGTGTGGAGGGCTGGATGAGCGATTGAGCGGTGGAGGGGTGCCCGTGGAGGGGTGGTTGAACAATGGCCGGTGGAGTAGCGCCCGGTAGAGGCTGGATGACCAGGAGCCCGTGGAGGCTGGAGGAGGTCGACGGTAGCCCCTGGAGGCTGGAGGAGGTCCACGGTGGAGATGAACAGTATCCCGGGGAGTCCCGTTTTGCGGTACGCCGCACCCCTCCCGATGAACAGGACCCCTGTTTCGACCATAGCGCTCCAACACAAGTCTGTTTCGTCCGCTTTGCGGTACGCCACACCCCTCCCGATCAACAGGACCCCCGTTTCGACTGTGGGCGGTCCATTTCCTCCGTTTTGCGGTACACCAGATCCCTCCTGATGAACAGGATCCCGTTTCGAACGTGGCCGGTCGAACACAAGGCCGTTTCCTCCGTTGTGCGGTACGCCAGGCCTTGTTTCCATCGCCTGTTCCGTCCAAGCCCTCCCGATGAACACGACCATGCATTCTGTTCCGACCCAGCCGGTTGGCTCCCACGCGTTCCGTTGCCTCCCGATGAACACGACGCATTCCGTTGCCTCCCCATGAACACGACACATTCCGTTGCCACCCCGTGAACACGACGACGACGCTGTTTCCCCGTTTTGACCCGGCCATGTACACGAGCCCTGGCTGTACATATGCGCGAGTAGGCGTTCGAGACCCTGCCCGTATGTACATACGTGGCCATATTTTCTTTCTTGCACCCTGGCCGCTGTACATACGTGTACATGCTACGTGAGCGACTGTACTACGACACGTGCGCGCCTCTACATCGACCAGTATATATGTACGTACACGTTCGCGACCAGAATGACAACGCTACGTACGCTTCGACCAGGTGGGTCCCGACTGTCGGGCACTTCCTTGCGTGCGAAGATGTAGCTGGTGGGTCCCAGCAGTCAGGGGGGCGAATCGTTTTTTTGCCCGGACGCACTTCCTTGCTTGCAAAGGTGTAGCTGGTGGGTCCCAGCATTCAGGGGGGAAACATTTTTTTGTGGAATACGGTGGCCCGTCCAGTGGGTCCCCGCTGTCAGGTGGTGGAATAATTATTTTGCGCGTAATAAGGAGGCACTTCCTTGCTGCAGCCGTGGACCCAACTGTCAGCCTCTCCACACATAGTACTCTTCCGATGGAAGTCGGTCATTGACCACATTGACCACGCCGCGCCGAGAGCACCACGGCGGTGGCCGATGGCGAGGCCTAGGAAGGGGACGACACGGAGGCAGGGAAGACTTGGAGTTGTTTTCCACGCGGAGGGGAGTACGACTGTATGAGGGTTTACTGGTTCGTCTGCCGTCGCTGGAGAATAACAGCAGGTGTGGGTGAGTAGAGGGATGGCTAGGCCAGCGATGGGAGTACGGTGGGGCGGTGAGGCCTATGCGGCAGCACAGCCGGCCGCGGGGAGGAGGGAGCAGGCAGTCCCGCCGGCGCTTGTTTGAGCGGCTGGAGCAGGAAGAGCAGAGATTGAAGAAGCACGACGGCCGTTGGATGGACATCCAACAGTCACTGCTTGTGCGTCAACCTTTTTTTAGGAAAGCCTCAAATCTGTGGAAAACAGCATACAACCCATCTGCCATTATTTCTAATAATTTACAGCCCATTTGCTAATTCTTAAGGTTTTTTTGGAGCCCATGTTCTTTTTTGTTAGCATTACAGCCCATATTGTGGCCACGGTTAAAAAATTATACAAAATTTTGCATATTTCAAAAGCGGTCCGAACTGTTTTAATCCCGAAATTTCGATCACATTCAAACTGATTTTAAAAATAAATGTATATCAATGTAAAATCCAACAAATTCTCCATGCATAAAAATTAATGTAATTTAAAATCTTGAAATGAAAAAATAATATTTGAAACTAATTGCTGGTTTGATGTGTTTTAAAAATGTACAGCCCATTTCTCATTTCTGATGGGCCATTTTCTTGGCCAGCCAAATGAAAGCTCTCCTCGTCTTGAATGATTTGCAGCCCAACAGGCCTGACAAAGCGACTTTGCAAATCACAAAAATCTGGGTTGTGGCCATGGACCCAGGTATCGACCTCTCAACGTCTGATTACTCTTCCGATGGAAGTAGTTCCTTGACCACGTTGACCACGCCCATGGAGAGCACCACGGGTGGACGGCACGACGAGGCCTAGGAAGGGGACGACGCGGAGCCGGGAATACTGTGACAGTGGAAGCCAGCGCGGAGAGAATCTGAGGGTTCGCTGGTTTGGCTGCGGTGTGAGGTTGCCGCCGTAGGGCCTGGCCAGCGGTGGGAGTAGTAGGGGGCGGTGAGGCCTCCGCGGCAGCACAGCCGGCCATGGGAGGCAGGAGCAGGCGGCACGACCGGCACTGCTTTGGGCGGCTGGAGCAAGAAGACCAGAGGTTGAAGAAGCACTATGGCCGTTGGATGGACATCATACGGTCACTGCAGCTAGAATCATTCATACTGACTAAGTTGACAAAGCCCTTGGTACGCGTCAACTTAGTAGGCCCACAAGTCAGCCTCCCACCAAGGTGGGTCCCAGCTAGCTGGGGGAGTATTCATTTTTTTGTGCGTAATAAGGAGGCACTTCCGGTGGGTCCGAGCTGACAGCGGGGGGCAATGTTTTTTTTGCGAAATACGGTGGCCCGTCCGGTGGGTCCCAACAGTTAGGGGGAAACATTTTTTCACAAAATACTGGTGGCCCGTCCGGTGGGTCCCCGCTGTGAGGTGGAGGAATAATTATTTTCCGCGTAATAAGGAGGCACTTCCTTGCGGCTGCCGTGGACCCAGCTGTCAGTCTCTCCACGTACAGTACTCCTCCGATGGAAGTCGTTCGTTGACCACATTGACCACGCCGCGCCGAGAGTACCACGGCGGTGGACGACAGCGAGGCCTAGGAAGGGGATGACACGGAGCCAGGCAAGACGCGGCAGTGGATGCTCACGCGCGGAGAGAATACGAGCATTCACCTTTGGTTCAATTTGCGGTGTGAGGCTGCCGTCGCCGCAGAATAACAGGGGGTGTGGGTGAGTGGGGGGATGGCCTGGCCAGTGGTGGGAGTAGTATGGGGGCGGTGAGGCCTCCGCGGTAGCACAGCCGGCCATGGGAGGCAGGAACAGGCGACACGACCGGCGCTGCTTTGGGCGGCTGGGGCAAGAAGACCAGAGGTTGAAGAAGCACTATGGCCGTTGGATGGACATCATACGGTCACTGGAGTATTGACTAAGTAGACAAAGCCCTCCGTCCCCGTCAACTTAGTAGGCCCACAAGTCAGCCCAACAATATGGTGAGTCCCAACTAGCGGGGGGTATTCATTTTTTGGGGCGTAATAAGGAGGCACTTCCTTGCGTGCGAAGATATAGCTGGTGGGTCCAAACTGTCGGCCAGGGAACGCGTTTTTAGCAAAATCTGAGAGGCCCTTCCTGTGGGTCCTAGCTGTCAGGTGGAGGAATCATTATTTTGCGCGTAATAAGGAGGCATTTCCTTGCGTGCGGCCGTGGACCCAGCTGTCAGCCTCTCCACATACAGTCCACTTCCGATGGATGTCGTTCATTGACCACGTTGACCAGGCCGCGCCGAGAGCACCAGGGCGGTGGACGACGGCGAGGCCTAGGAAGGGAACGACACGTAGCCAGGGAATACTCGGCAGTTGTTTCCCACGCGGAGGAGTACGAGGGTTTACTGGTTCATCTGCCGTCGCCGGAGAATAACAGCATGTGTGGGTGAGTAGAGGGATGGCTAGGCCAGCGATGGGAGTACGGTGGGGCCGTGAGGCCTGCGCGGCAGCATAGCTGGCCGTGGGAGGAGGGAGCAGGCAGTCCCTTGGCGCTTGTTTGAGCGGTGGAGCATGAAGAGCGAGAGATTGAAGAAGACGACAGCCGTTGGATGGACATCCAACGATCCGCTCTCGTGTGATGACTAAGTTGATAGGGCGTTGCGTGTCGTCAACCTTTTTTTTATGAAAGCATACGCGTCAACCTGTAGTAGGCGCACAAGTCAGCCTCAAATCTGTGGAAAACAGCATACAACCCATCTGCCATTATTTCTAATAATGTACAGCCCATTTGATAATTCTTAAGATTCTTTTTGGAGCCCATCTTCATTTTGTTAGAATTACACCCCATATTGTGGCCACGGATAAAAAGTATACAAAATTTTGCATATTTCGGTGCGGTCAACTATTTTTAATCCAGAAAAATCGATTCACATTCAAACTATTTTGAAAAATAATTTATATAAATATAAAATCCAAATAATTGAACACGCATAAAAATCAATGGAATTTAAGATCTTGTAATGAAAAAAAATTGAAACTAATTCCCGGTTTGATGTGTTTTAAAAATGTACAACCCATTTCTGGGCAAACCGAATGAAGCTCTCCTCATCTTGAAAGGTTTGCAGCCAGCAGGCCGATAAAACAAGTAGGCCTTGTTTGGGTATTTCTTAAAAAAAAATAGAACTGGGCTAGCCATTTTCAGCAAGAAAAAAACACAACTAGGCTCATGATGTGGTAAACATAAATAAATCCACAGCTAGACGGGCCCTGACCCCCGCACAGCCCCGTTGTTACCCTGATCCATCGCTAAAACTAGTATAAATAACAACTGCTTGTTCCTAAAAAAAAACTGCGCGACTTGCTGGGTCCCTGGTGTTAGCCGCTCGTAGTGTAATTCTCTCGTTTATTGACTACGTTGACAATGGCGTGAGCCCTAGATATCCAACTGATACGTCTCCAACGTATCTATAATTTTTGATTGCTCCATGCTACTTTATCTACTGTTTTGAACTATACTAGGCTTTATTTTCCACTTTTATATTATTTTTGGGACTAACCTATTAACCGGAGGCCCAACCCAGAATTGCTGTTTTTTTTTTGCCTATTTTAGTATTTCGAACAAAAGGAATATCAGACGGAGTCAAAATGGAACGAAATCAACTGGAGAAGTTATTTTTGGAAGGAAACCCACCTGATGGACTTGGACCCCACGTCAGAAGATACGGGAGGTGCTCACGAGGGTGGGGGGAGCGCCCACCCCCTGGGTGCGCCCCCTGCCTTGTGGGCCCCCCGTAGCTCCACCGACGTTCTCCTTTCACCCATATATACCTACGTACCCTAAAACTTCCAGAACAGATATTAGATCGGGAGTTTCGCCGCCGCAACACCTCCAGAACCACCCAAAACCAATCGGGACCCTGTTCCGGCACCCGGCCCGAGGGGGATCCCATCACCGGAGGCCATCTTCATCATCCCGGGCGCTATCCATGACGAGGAGGGAGTAGTTCACCCTCGGGGCTGAGGGTATGTACCAGTAGCTATGTGTTTGATCTCTCTCTCTCTCGTATTCTCTCTCGTGTTCCCTCTATGGCACGATCTGGATGTATCCCGAGCTTTGCTATTGTAGTTGGATCTTATGATGTTTCCCCCCCTCTACTCTCTTGTGATGAATTGAGTTTCCCCTTTTGAAGTTATCTTATCAGATTGAGTCTTTTATGAGAACACTTGATGTATGTCTTGGTGATCAACTTGCGGGTTTCGTGACATTGGGAACCTATGCATAGGGGTTGGCACACGTTCTTGACTCTCCGGTAGAGACTTTGGGGCACTCTTTGAACTACTTTTATGTTGGTTGGATGAATCTTAGATTGTGTGACGCATATCGTATAATCATGCCCACGGATACTTGAGGTGACAATGGAGTATCTAGGTGACAGTAGGGTTTTGGTTGATTTGTGTCTGAAGGTGTTATTCTAGTATGAACTCTATGATGGATTGAGCGGAAAGAATAGCTTTATGTTATTTTACTACGAACTCTTGAATAGATAGAACAGAAAGGATAACTTTGATGTGGTTTCGTACCCTACAATAATCTCTACGTTTGTTCTCCGCTATTAGTGGCTTTGGAGTGACTCTTTGTTGCATGTTGAGGGCTTGTTATACGATCTATCTATGTTATTATTGTTGAGAGAACTTGCACTAGTGAAAGTATGAACCCTAGGCCTTGTTTTCTATCATTGCAATACCGTTTACGCTCACTTTTACCACTTGTTACCTTGCTGTTTTTATTATTTTAGATTACAAAAACCTTTATCTACTATCTATTTTGCACTTGAATCACCATCTCTTCGCCGAACTAGTGCACCTACACAATTTACCATTGTATTGGGTGTGTTGGGGACACAAGAGACTCTTTGTTATTTGGTTGCAGGGTTGTTTGAGAGAGACCATCTTCATCCTACGCCTCCTACGGATTGATAAACCTTAGGTCATCCACTTGAGGGAAATTTGCTACTGTCCTACAAACCTGTGCACTTGCAGGCCCAACAACGTCTACAAGAAGAAGGTTGTGTAGTAGACATCAAGCTCTTTTCCGGCGCCGTTGCCGGGGAGGTTAGCGCTTGAAGGTATATCTTTAGATCTTGCAATCGAATCTTTTCTTTTCTTGTTTTAGCACTAGTTTAGTTTATAAAAGAAAACTACAAAAAAAATGGAGTTAAGTTTGTCTCATACGCTTCATCATTTTAATATCTTTTGTGATTATGATGGAAAATAAAATTGTGCCAAAGTGTTAGAAGAAGAATGCATTAAATTGTTTGGCACGAAATCTTTGAATGATGAGCATGATTGCACTGTTGTTAGTACAAATTCTTTGATTATCCATAGTACTAATGATGATTGTACTAGTTATGATGAAAATATCTCTTATGAGCATGTCAACTTTTGTGGAGTGCATGTTTGCATGAACACACCAAATAGAGAAGATATTTATTGCAAGAGGCATAAGTACTTAGAAACCAAATTGTTGCAAGAAGAGCTAGATGAATGTGCTGAAAGATTCAATATTTTTCGTGCTCCTTGTGAACTTTGCAATGAACATGGTCATTTAAAGCTCCAATGCTATTTGTTTCATGATCAAGTCGTGTCCAAATATTGTGATAATTTGATTACTTTTGAGCATCATAAAGAGCTTAGCCTTCTTTTGGGTTATGAAGAAATGAAACGTATAACTGAGGGTATTCCAAAATTTAGTCTTGATAAAATTCTTGATTTTGATCTAGAGAAAATTTATATGTATCGTCTTGGAGAATTGCATTGAAAATCCTTATATTGCCAATTACCTAAAGAAAAGAAAGCAAATGGAAGATAATGAGAATACTAATGAAAGGGAAGAGGCTTCCCAATCTCCTCCTATTATTTCTTATGATGAATCAGGTAACGAGGAGGAGCTTTATATTCAGCCAATCTCATCAATAAGGAGCTCAAAGAGGAAGGTTGAACCTACACATAATGTGAAAAAGAAAAAGAAAAGAAGGAGAAACAAAGGTGAAAAGGTATCCCTCCCAAATGATGTTGCTCCTACTACTACTTGTGATGATGATAATTGCTATACTATTGGTGCTATCAATATTTTTAATGATGAGAGTGATTATGCTCATGATATGAAAGGGCCCAAGCTTGGGGAAGCTATGTTTGATGAGGATGAAATATTTGAGAATATATTTGCTGGAATTAATGTTTGTCCGAAGCTTGGGGATGCTATGTGTAATGAAGATGATATTTTTAGCACCCCAAGTTTTGATATGCAAAGTTGTTATGATGATAGCATGCCTCCTACCTATGATGATTATATTGATGAAAGTAGGTTCGAAGAGTGTCAACTTTAGGAAGTAGTGATCCCACTATTTTTGGAGGATGTTGAATTTTATTGTGATGAATATGAAAGTGGATTTGGAAGAGTGTCAACTTTATTTAGTGATTCCACTATCTTGGGAGAGGTTTCAATCGATTATGATGAGAAGGAAGTTGCTACTTATGATGATTATTGTGATGAAACTTATGCTATAAAAGTAGTGATGATTATATTTAGAAATCTTGTCATGATTATGATTACCCTTTTCTCAACATTACTCTTTTAATGTGGAAACAATTTTTAGTGTTCAAGTCTCTTATGATACTCCCACTATTCCGAATGAGAAGAATTTTGCATATGTGGAGAGTAGTAAATTTTCTATGCTTGTAGATCATGAAAAGAATGATTGAGGTGCTGGTTATATTGTTGAATTCATTCATGATGCTACTGAAATTTATTATGAGGGAGGAATATATGCTTGTAGGAATTGCAATAATATCAAGTTTCCTCTCTATGTGCTGAAAATCCTGAAGTTATGCTTATTTTGCCATCCTATGCTAGTTGATTATTGTTCCCATAAGTTGTTTGCTCACAAAATCCCTATGCATAGGAAGTGGGTTAGACTTAAATGTGCTAGTCATATGCTACATGATGCTCCCGTTATGTTTCAATTCTTATCTTTTATGTGAGCATCATTGTCATCATCATGCCTATCTAGAAAGGCATTAAAGAAAAGTGCTTGTTGGGAGGCAACCCAATTTTATTTTAGTTTCTTGCTTTTTGGTTCTGTTTAGGAATAAATAATACATCTAGCTTCTGGTTAGATGTGTTTTCATGTTTTAATTAGTGTTTGTGCCAAGTAGGACCTTTGGGAAGACTTGGGTGAAGTCTTTATGATCATGCTGTAAAAAACAGAAACTATAGCGCTCACGAGAATTGCTTCAATTTTTTACTGCAGAGTGATATTTAGTTGATTCTTTTTGCAGATGATTACTAGACAAATTACTCAGGTCCAGAAATTTATTTCATAATTTTTGGGGTTCCATAGGTATACGTTTGATACAGATTACTGCAGACTGTTCTGATTTTGACAGATTCTATTTTCTATGTGTTGTTTGCTTATTTTGATGCATCTATGGCTAGTATTAAGTGGTATGAACCATAGATAAGTTGGAATACAGTAGATATCACACCAATATGAATTTAGAATGAGTTCATTACAGTAACTAAGTGGTGGTTTTATTTTCTTATACTAACGCAGCTTACGAGTTTTGTTTTGAGTTTTGTGTGGTCGAAGTTTTCAAGTTTTGGGTAAAGATTCGATGGACTATGGAATAAGGAGTGGCAAGAGCCTAAGCTTGGGGATGCCCAAGGCACCCCAAGGTAATATTCAAGGACAACCAAGCAACTTAGCTTGGGGATGCCCCGGATGGCATCCCCTCTTTCGTCTTCGTTCATTGGTAACTTTACCTGGAGCTATATTTTTATTCGCCACATGATATGTGTTTTGCTTGGAGCATCATTTTCTTTTGTTAGTTTTTGCTTGCTGTTAGTTAGATTAATGTTTTGCATCTTTAGTTTCAATAAAAAAGTCAAGGATAGCCTTTGCCATGCTTATTTTGCTAGTATACATGTTGCTGTTTGAAAACAGAAAGTTTACCGCTGTTGCAAAAATTCCCTAGAAAAGTCAGAGAACGGTATAACGTTGAATCTTTTTGCATATTAAGCTCTGGTAAATTTATTACAGTGGGAATTTTAGTTCATAATTTTTGGAGTTAGGGAAGTATGATGAATCTTGCATTCTTTACAGACTGTACTGTTTTGGCAGATTGCTGTTATGTTTGCATTGTTTGCATATGTTTGCTTGTTTAATGATTCTATTTAAGGATATGAGTATTAAATATGCAGAGTAATTTAGTATTCAAAGTTGAATAATAATATTAGTGATTTGTTACAGTAGAAAATGATAAGGTTTTGCATTGGCTTATACTAACCTATCTCACGAGTTCTTGTTGAGTTTGTTGTGAATGAAGCTTTTGATAAAAAGAGAAACCATGATAAGAGAGGAATTAAGGAGACACAAAAGCTCAAGCTTGGGGATGCCCAAGGCACCCCAAGATAATATTTCAAGAAGTCTCAAGCATCTAAGCTTGGGGATGCCCGGGTAGGCATCCCACCTTTCTTCTTCAACAACTATCGGTTAGTATCGGTTGAGCCTAAGTTTTTGCTTCTTCACATGAGTTGTGATATCCTTGCAATGTAGATTTCTTTAGCTTTGCTTGCTGTTTGAATAAAGTATCAAGATCTGAAATTATTAAATTGGAGAGTCACATAGTTGCATAATTATTCGACTACTCATTGATCTTCACTTATATCTTTCGGAGTAGTTTGTCATTTGCTCTAGTACTTCACTTATATCTTTTAGAGCACGTTGGTGGATTTGTTTTATAGAAACTATTGATCTCTCATGCTTAACTTAGATTATTTTGAGAGTCATTAATAGCATGGTAATTTGCTTAAAGATAATATACTTGGTATTCAAGATATGTGAACCTTTCTTATGAGTGAATTGAATACTAAGATAAGTTTGATGCTTGATAATTGTTTTGAGATATGGAGGTGATAATATCAAAGTCGTGCTAGTTGGGTGATTATGAATTTGAGAAATGCTTGTGTTGAAGCTTGCAAGTCCGTAGCATGCACGTATGGTTAAAGTTATTGTAACAAATTTGAAACATGAAGTGTACCTGGCTTGTGCATCCTTATGAGTGGCGGTCGGGGAGACGGCGATGGTCTTTTCCTACCAATCTATCCCCTAGGAGCATGCGCGTAGTACTTGATTTTTGATGACTTCTAAATTTTTGCAATAAGTATATGAGTTCTTTTGACTAATGTTGAGTCCATGGATTATACGCACTCTCACCTTTCCGCCTTTGCTAGCCTCTTCGGTACCATGCATTGCCCTTTCTCACCTTGAGAGTTGGCGCAAACTTCGCCGGTGCGTCCAAACACCATGATACGATACGCTCTATCACACATAAAACTCCCTATATCTTCCTCAAAACAGCCACCATACCTACCTATTATGGCATTTCCATAGCCACTCCGAGATATATTGCCATGCAACTTCCACCATCATCATCATGACATACATTACTTTTGTCATATTGCCATTGCATGATCATGTAGTTGACATCTTATTTGTGGCAAAGCCACCATGCATTATTTTTCATACATGTCACTCTTGATTCATTGCACCATCCCGGTACACCGCCGGAGGCTTTCATATAGAGTCAAATCTTGTTCTAAGTTTCGAGTTGTAATACTTGTGTTGTAATCAATAGAAGTGTGATGATCATCATTATTAGAGCATTGCCCAAAAAAAAGAGAAAGGCCAAAAAGAAAAAAGAAAGGCCCAAAAAAAAGAAAATAAAAGAAAATAAATAAAAAGGGCAATGTTACTATCTCTTTTTCCACACTTGTGCTTCAAAGTAGCACCTTGTTCTTCATGTAGTGAGTCTCATATATTGTGCTTCGAAGTAGCAATATGTTTTTCATATAGTGAGTCTCATAAGTTGTCCTTTCCATACTAGTGGGAATTTTTCATTATAGAACTTGGCTTGTATATTCCTACGATGGGCTTCCTCAAATGCCCTAGGTCTTCGTGAGCAAGCAAGTTGGATGCACACCCACTAGTTTTCTTTTGTTGAGCATTCATAGCTCTATTGCATCCGTTGCATGGCAATCCCTACTCCTCATGTTGACATCAATTGATGGGCATCTCCATAGCCCGTTGATTATCCTCGTCAATGTGAGACTTTCTCCTTTTGTCTTCTCCACACAATCCCCATCATCATATTCTATTCCACCCGTAGTGCTATATCCATGGCTCACGCTCATGTATTGCGTGAAGGTTGAAAAAGTTTGAGATTATTTAAGTATGAAACAATTGCTTGGCTTGTCATCGGGGTATAGAAGTTAGGAACATCTTTGTGTGACGAAAATGAAGCATAGCCTAACTATATGATTTTGTAGGGATGAACTTTCTTTTGCCATGTTATTTTGAGAAGACATGATTACTTTGATTAGTATGCTTGAAGTGTTACTATTTCGTTTATCAATATGAACTTATATTTTGTATTCATTCGGATCTGAATACTCATACCACAATTAAGAAGATTTACATTGAAATTATGCCAAAGTATCACTCCGCATCAAAAATTATTTTTTATCATTTACCTACTCGAGGACGAGCAGGAATTAAGCTTGGAGATGCTTGATACGTCTCCAACGTATCTATAATTTTTGATTGCTCCATGCTACTTTATCTACTGTTTTGAACTATATGGGGCTTTATTTTCCACTTTTATATTATTTTTGAGCCTAACCTATTAACCGGAGGCCCAGCCCAGAATTGCTGTTTTTTTGCCTATTTCAGTATTTCGAAGAAAAGGAATATCAGACGGAGTCAAAATGGAACGAATTCAACTGGAGAAGTTATTTTGGAAGGAAACCCACCTGATGGACTTGGACCCCACGTCAGAAGATATGGGAGGTGCTCACGAGGGTGGGGGGTGCGCCCATCCCCCCTGGGCGCGCCCCCCTGCCTCATGGGTCCCCCGTAGCTCCACCGACGTACTCCTTTCACCCATATATACCTACGTACCCTAAAACTTCCGAACAGAACCTAGATCGGGAGTTACGCGCGCAAAACCTCCGTAACCACCAAAAACCAATCGGGACCACTGTTCCGCACCTGCCGAGGGGATCCCATCACCGGAAGCCATCTTCATCATCCCGGCGCTATCCATGACGAGGAGGGAGTAGTTCACCCTCGGGGCTGAGGGTATGTACCAGTAGTTATGTGTTTGATCTCTCTCTCTCCCGTGTTCTGTCTCGTGTTCCCTCTATGGCACGATCTTGATGTATCCCGAGCTTTGCTATTGTAGTTGGATCTTATGATGTTTCTCCCCCTCTACTCTCCTGTGATGAATTGAGTTTCCCTTTTGAAGTTATCTTATCGGATTGAGTCTTTTATGAGAACACTTGATGTATGTCTTGGTGATCAACTTGCGGGTCTCGTGACCTTGGGAACCTATGCATAGGGGTTGGCACACGTTCTTGACTCTCCGGTAGAGACTTTGGGGCACTCTTTGAAGTACTTTTATGTTGATTGGATGAATTTGAGATTGTGTGACGCATATCGTATAATCATGCCCACGGATACTTGAGGTGACAATGGAGTATTAGGTGACATTACGGTTTTGGTTGATTTGTGACTTAAGGTGTTATTCTAGTATCAACTCTATGATGGATTGAGCGGAAAGAATAGCTTTATGTTATTTTACTACGAACTCTTGAATAGATAGAACAGAAAGGATAACTTTGAGGTGGTTTCGTACCCTACCATAATCACTACGTTTGTTCTTCGCTATTAGTGGCTTTGGAGTGACTCTTTGTTGCATGTTGAGGGCTTGTTATATGATCTATCTATGTTATTATTGTTGAGAGAACTTGCACTAGTGAAAGTATGAACCCTAGGCCTTGTTTCCTATCATTGCAATACCGTTTACGCTCACTTTTACCACTTGTTACCTTGCTGTTTTTATTATTTCAGATTACGAAAATCTTTATCTACTATCTATTTTGCACTTGTATCACCATCTCTTCGAACTAACTAGTGCACCTATACAATTTACCATTGTATTGGGTGTGTTGGGGACACAAGAGACTCTTTGCTATTTGGTTGCAGGGTTGTTTGAGAGAGACCATCTTCATCCTACACCTCCTACGGATTGATAACCCTTAGGTCATCCACTTGAGGGAAATTTGCTACTGTCCTACAAACCTGTGCACTTGCAGGCCCAACAACGTCTACAAGAAGAAGGTTGTGTAGTAGACATCACCAACCATTAGGAGGAACCATATTTTTGGGCTTGTAATATAGAGGCACTTGCTTGCGTACTGCCATGACGCTGGTGGGTCCCTACTGTCATCCTCTCCACGTACAATCATTTGCTTGTTCCTCTCGGTTGTTGACGACGTTGACAATGCAAGAGGGCGGCGCACCGCATACGGCGAGTGAACCAAGGCCGCAAGGCGGAGGACGACGGCGAGGCCTCGACGGCCAGAGCGAGAGCCGTGGAAGATGCGCCGTCCACCGCAGCGGAGGAGTGTCTGAGGTTGATGGTTGATGCGGGTGCGTGTTGGGGCTGACGTCGCTGGAGAATAACATGACGTGTGGGGGAATAGAGGGAGGGATGGGCCAACGTTGGAGGGTACGGTAGGGTGGTGGAGGCACAGCCAGCCATGGGAGGCGGGAGCAAGTGAGCCGGACGGGGTGGTTTGGTTTGGGCGGCCGGAGGAAGAAGAAGACAAGAGATAGAAGATACACGGCGGATGTTGGATGTCAATCCAATGGCTGGTAGGCGTAATCGTTGTTGGCCGGCTAGTAAGTCGACACCACCTTGGATAGGCTATTTCCTCGCGGGTCCCAAATGTCGAAATCCAAATCTTTTACGGTCATGCAGCCTTTCCTATGAAAATTTACAGCCCATTTGATGTGCTAGTTTGAAATAAGTTTGTGGGTGCTGGTGGGGCTAATCACTTGGCTTCAGAATGCACAGTGAGCTCAAGCAGCCGGCGAGAGTGATGTTATTTCCCTTGGTTGGGATTTGTTACAATATTTCACTCTAAATTAAACAAATGGCAAGCCATTTGCCTTCTTTCAAAGAAAATATGACAGTCACAGCCAAGTTGAAAAGGGCAGGAACATCTAACTCCAGCTTACAAACTGTACAAAAGCATGAGGGTTAATTGTTCATCAAGTTTACAAAAAAACCCAGATTGAAAAGGGCAACATCTAACTCCAGCACTGTTTTCGGCGATCCACAGTCAAATGGATTGGTCAGGTCCATAGAATGAACATCTGGGTCGTAAAATTCTTTGGATTATGACCACATTATGTTGTAAATAGAAGCCCGACACGTTCGTAAGCTCTTTGCCCACCTGAAACTCCTTTTTTTGCTCTTGACATACCCATCCGTCAAAACCATGCTGCAGATAAACTTAAGCACGATGGACAATAGTAACCTCGCATTCAGCAGGAAGAATGTGACAAATCTTGTGTCTGCACGGTTGGCTACATATTGTTCTAGCGTTATTGTCTTCAATCGAATCTCATGAGAAGTGAGAAAATCCCGATGCTTACGAATCCACCGATTGGTTATAACTTTCTTACGCCGTCCTGTTGCCTAAATAGACATGAAGATTGAAAACAGTTAAGGTCAAAAAGAAGAGTGTCGAAAGAGCAACAGCTGAGCAGTTAATTCTAGTACACTATATGCGGGCTTCCAATGTGCGTGAAATTATCACCTTTATATACAACTTCTCCGCATATGGAAAGCATTGCAGCAAGCCAATAATATTGTTTAGATCAAAACTATTCATTTTGATATATAAGATCTTGATGTAATCCAGCACCATTGATAGGCCATTCATGGAGAAACTCTTCATTGAGCATAGAACATAATATTAGTACAAAATGTGTACTCCAAGATGATATATAAATTATGCGCAGAAATTTAAAATGCAGCTTATGGTTACAAGTGTAGATGATAATATAAAGTACCTGAAGAACTGTGGAGCCAAACACCATATTGAAATGAGCACAGAGATCATGTATTACACCTAAGGTCTCCAGTTTAGGCGCAGAGAGGACGGTTATTTGCAACTATGAATAACTAGAATCAAGGATCAACCTTTGAAGTGAAGGGGCATCTTGGATGATGAGTTGCCTTCCGTCAAAAGAAATTCCAATTCTTACAAGGTTAGGCGACTTTATTTGGAGACAACCGATTCTAACTGTGAAACCAAGCACCAAGCACTCCAGCGCAGGGCAACTGGAGTGGATGATGCTATGCAATGAGGCCTCCGATATACGAACCTGCACAAGTGAAAGTTTCTTGAGAAATGGGAGTCGAAGGTTTAGTACCAGATTGTCTGGTAGGTAGCACAGCGCAAAGGTGGCGGTTGGAGAGAGGAGGAAAACCGCGAGATGGACATCGGTACTGAGGGCATAAGTTCATGGCGTTCGGTATGTGGTATGTGATTTCCAGGGGAATAGTAGAACTCAAGCAGCTGAACTTCTGTGAATTGTGGCATTTCAGCTAAAGGCCCACCATGCAGGGCATGGTATGCTTGCTCAGTAGCATGACGGGATGCAGAGGCTTTGAACGGAGCCTGGTGGGAGGAGATGATGGCTCTGGGGATTTCAAAATCATTGAAGAGAGATAGCCGACGACAATCGAGATTAAAGCACGGCACGCGCCATAGAGGGCGCCATCGAATTGAGAGGACTTGGAGTGCGGTAGCAATCCTTGGTGGTGAGAAGCAAGATGATCTCCCAAAGGACGGCGTCCCGTGAGATCGCTGATGCGGTCCACCCGAGATTCTCTGAGTTCACAGGATCCGGTAGGCGGGTCGTCGCTTCTCCCCGCGCTGCCGGGTGCGGGATCTACAACAGGCGTCGCCGCTGGCAGGAGCCTCATCTTCTTGGTGCTGGGGGTCAGCCGACTCCATTTTCCTCAAGGGCGTCACGTCGCGCTCACGGATTTGAGCAGAGTAACGAATGATGAGCCTAGTTGTGAAAAGCGAAGCGAAGAAGAAGGGAGCTGGGGGTTTTCTGTAGGAGTGAAGAAGAAGGGGAGCTGGGGTTTTCAGAGGAGTGAGGTGGAGGAATTTGGGGTACGAGTGAGCGAAATGACGTGAGGTGGGTGGGAGCGAGGAGGAAGAAGAGCACCCAAAGTTATTTTTTTGGGGGGGCGTGCTGGGTGTGGGTAGCGGCTCTCATTCAGTAAGTATATGGGATTTTGAATTGATTTTACTATTTACTAGTGTGGATGGGCTGTTTTGTCTTGGGCCCAGAGAAACAATTACTACTAGTACAAAGTGGAGACAAATGCTGACTACCCGGAAAAACAATTTCTACTAGTTCAATGGAGACACTCTACCGCTTCTTTCTCCTCCTAGGTCATTGAAACATCTCCCTCTACTGAATGCCGTTATACTTTTGTTCACCGACATGCAGGCCATGCAGCGCGCGGGCCCAAATGCCATCCACCAAATTAGAAGGCAAGATGCAAAGTGAGAGTCACCCCTTGGTCAGAAGCGCCGACAAAGTGAGCCATCGTATCACAAAACCCCACCTCCCCGCAGTCTAAGTTTGACGGACGAAGCAACCATCATTTCACTCTTCGCTGAATCCCCTTCTCCCTCACCGTCTTCAAGAAAGGCAAGACTCAAGATTCCGCCATCGTTTCTTCTCTCCCAACGACGGGAAGGTAAGCGGCTCCGTGATGTTGGTATATTTTCAGTCAGAGCAAAAAAAAGAACTTTTGCAAAGCAGTAACCGATCCTCACTCTCTTTATTGTTTCATTGTCATTGCGATTGTGTTTTCCTTTCAGTGGTCTCCTAGTATTCGTCAGTTTCATGATGGACCAAGGAGAACTAGGCAAAGATCTGCCGATATTGGAGTGATACGTCTCCAACGTATCTATAATTTTTGATTGCTCCATGCTACTTTATCTACTGTTTTAGGCAATATTGGGCTTTATTATCCACTTTTATATTATTTTTAGGACTAACCTATTAACCGGAGGCCCAGCCCAGATTTCTTTGTTTTATGCCTATTTCAGTGTTTCGAGGAAAAGGAATATCAGACGGAGTCAAAACGGAACGAAATCAACTGGAGAAGTTATTTTTGGAAGGAAAGCCACCCGATGGACTTGGAGTGCACGTCAGGAAAGAAGGGAGGTGCTCACAAGGGTGGGGGCGTGCCCCCTGCCTCGTGCCCCCCCTTTCGGTCCACCGACGTACCCCCTGCACCCATATATACCTACGATCGAAAAACTTCCGAACAGAACCTAGATCGAGTTCCCCACCGCAAGCCTCTGTAGCCACCAAAACCTAACAGAGCCCGTTCCGCACCTCACGGAGGGGGGAACCCATCACCGGTGGCCATCTTTATCATCCCGGCGCTCTCCATGACGAAGAGGGAGTAGTTCACCCTTGGGGCTGAGGGTATGTACCAGTAGCTATGTGTTTGATCTCTCTCTCTCGTGTTCTTGATTTGGCACGAACTTGATGTATCGCGAGCTTTGCTATTATAGTTGGATCCTATGTTTCTTCTCCCCCTCTACTCTCTTGTAATGGATTGAGTTTCCCCTTTGAAGTTATGTTATCGGATTAAGTCTTTAAAGATTTGAGAACACTTGATGTATATCTTGCCGTGATTATCTGTGGTGACAATGGGATATCATGTGCCACTTGATGTATGTTTTGGTGACCAACTTGCGGGTTCCGCCCATGAACCTATGCATAGGGGTTGGCACACGTTTTCGTCGTGATTCTCCGATAGAAACTTTGGGGCACTCTTTGAAGTACTTTGTGTTGGTTGGATGAATCTGAGATTGTGTGACGCATATCGTATAATCATGCCCACGGATACTTGAGGTGACAATGGAGTATCTAGGTGACATTAGGGTTTTGGTTGATTTGTGTCTTAAGGTGTTATTCTAAATACGAACTCATTTATAGATCGATCCGAAGAATAACTTTGAGGTGGTTTCGTACCCTACCATAATCTCTATGTTTGTTCTCCTCCGCTATTAGTGGCTTTGGAGTGACTCTTTGTTGCATGTTGAGGGCTTGTTATATGATCTATCTATGTTATTATCGTTGAGAGAACTTGCACTAGTGAAAGTATGAACCCTCGGCCTTGTTTCCTATCATTGCAATACCGTTTACGCTCACTTTTATCTTTAGTTACCTTTCTGTTTTTGTATTTTAAGATTACAAATACCTATATCTACCATCCATATTGCACTTGTATCACCATCTCTCCGCCGAACTAGTGCACCTATACAATTTACCGTTGTATTGGGTGTGTTGGGGACACAAGAGACTCCTTGTTATTTGGTTGCAGGGTTGTTTGAGAGAGACCATCTTCATCCTACGCCTCCTACGGATTGATAAACCTTAGGTCATCCACTTGAGGGAAATTTGCTACTGTCCTACAAACCTGTGCACTTGCAGGCCCAACAATGTCTACAAGAAGAAGGTTGTGTAGTAGACATCAAGCTCTTTTCTGGAGCCGTTGCCGGGGAGGTGAGTGCTTGAAGGTATACCTGTAGATCTTGCAATTGAATCTTTTTGTTTCTTGTTTTATCACTAGTTTAGTTTATAAAAAAACTACAAAAAAATGGAATTGAGTTTGTCTCATACACTTCATCTTTTTAATATCTTTCGTGAGTATGATGGAAAGGAAAATTGTGCTCAAATGCTAGAAGAAGAATTACATAGAATGCTTGGCATGAAATATGTGAATGATGAGCATGATTGCAATGTTGTTAGTATGAATTCTATGAATATCCATGATGCTAGTGAGATGCAAAGCCACAAGCTTGGGAAGCTATGTTTGATGAAGATGATATTTTTGTCCCCAAGCTTTGATGAGCAAATTTACTATGATGAAAGCATGCTTCCTATCTATGATGATTATTGTGATGACACATATGCTTTAAAAATAATGATAACCATGAAACTTGTCATCTTGATCTTAATTCTCAATCATATGATAGTTATTTTGTTGAGTTTGCTCCCACTACTATTCGAATGAGAATAATTTTGCTTATGTGGAGAGTAATAAATTTTCTATGCTTGTAGATCATGAAAAGAATGCTTTAGGTGCTGGTTATATTGTTGAATTAATTCATGATGATACTGAAAATTATTATGAGGGAGGAACATATGCTTGTAGGAATTGCAATAATATCAAGTTTCCTCTCTATGTGCTTAAAGTTTTGAAGTTATGCTTGTTTTGCCTTCCTATGCTAGTTGATTATTGTTCCCATAAGTTGTTTTCTCACAAAATCCCTATGCGTAGGAAGTGGGTTAGACTTAAATGTGCTAGTCATATTCTTCATGATGCTCTCTTTATGTTTCAATTCTTATCTTTTATGTGAGCATCATTGAAATCATCATGCCTAGCTAGGGCGTTAAGCGATAGCGCTTGTTGGGAGGCAACCCAATTTTATTTTAGTTTCTTGCTTTTTGGTTCTGTTAGGAATAAATAATCCATCTAGCTTCTGGTTAGATTTGTTTTCATGTTTTAATTAGTGTTTGTGCCAAGTAGAACCTTTGGGAAGACTTGGGTGAAATCTTTATGATCATGCTGTAAAAAACAGAAACTTTAGCGCTCACAAAATTAGCTTCAACTATTTACTGGAGAGTGCTATTTAGTTGATTACTTTTGCATATGATTACTAGACAAATTCCTCAGGTCCACCAATTTATTTTAGAATTTTTGGAGTTCCAGAAGTTTGCGTTGGTTACAGATTACTACAGACTGTTCTCTTTTTGACAGATTCTGTTTTCTATGTGTTGTTTGCTTATTTTGATGAATCTATGGCTAGTAAAATAGTTTATAATCCATAGATAAGTTGGAATACAGTAGTTTTAACACCAATACAAATAAATAATGAGTTCATTATAGTACCTTGAAGTAGTCTTTTGTTTTCTTTCGCTAACGGAGCTCACGAGTTTTCTGTTAAGTTTGGTGTTGTGAAGTTTTCAAGTTTTGGGTAAAGACTCGATGGAATACGGAATAAGGAGTGGAAAGAGCCTAATATTGGGGATTCCCAAGGCACCCCAAGGTAATATTCAAGGATAACCAAGAGCCTAAGCTTTAGGATGCCCCGAAAGGCATCCCCTCTTTCGTCTTCGTTCATCAGTAACTTTACTTGGAGCTATATTTTTATTCACCACATGATATGTGTTTTACTTGGAGCGTCATTTTCTCTTGTTAGTATTTACTTGCTGTTAATTAGATTACTGTTTTGCATCTTTAGTTTCAATAAAAAAGTCAAGGATAGCCTTTGCCATGCTTATTTTGCTAGTATACATGTTGCTGTTTGAAAACAGAAAGTTTACCGCTGTTGCAAAATTTCTCTAGGAAACTCAGTGAGTGGTATAATGCTGAATCTTTTTTCATATTGAGATATGATAAATTTATTACAGTGGGAATTTTAGTTCATAATTTTTGGAGTCAGGGAAGTATTGATACTCTTGCATTCTTTACAGATTGTGCTATTTTGGAAGATTGCTGTTATGTTTGCATATGTTTGCTTGTTTAATGATTCTATTTAAGGATAGGAGTATTAAATATGCAGAGGCATTTATTATGCAATGTTGAATAATAATGTTAGTGATTTGTTACAGTAGAAAATGATAAGGTTTTGCATTGGTTTATACTAACCTATCTCACGAGTTCTTGTTGTGTTTGTTGTGAATGAAGCTTTTGATAAAAAGAGAAACCATGATATGAGAGGAATTAAGGAGACACAAAAGTTCAAGCTTGGGGATGCCCAAGGCACCCCAAGATAATATTTCAAGAAGTATCAAGCATATAATCTTGGGGATGCCCCGGTAGGCATCCCACCTTTCTTCTTCAATAACTATCGGTTAGTATCGGTTGAGCCTAAGTTTTTGCTTCTTCACATGAGTTGTGCTATCCTTGCAATGTAGTTTTATTTAGGTTTGCTTGCTGTTTGAATAAAATACCAAGATCTGAAATTCTTAAATGGGAGAGTCTTCACATAGTTGTATAATTATTCGATTACTCATTGATCTTCACTCATATCTTTTGGAGTAGTTTGTTGTTTGCTCTAGTGCTTCACTTATATCTTTTAGAGCACAATAGTGGTTTTATTTTGAAGAAATAGATGAAATCTCATGCTTCACGTATATTATTTTGAGAGTCTTAAATAGCATGGTAATTTTCTTAAAATCCTAATATGCTAAGCATACAAGATATGTAAGAATTCTGATCAGTGTGTTGAATACTAAGAAAAGATTGATGCTTGATAATTGTTTTGAGATATGAAGATGGTGATATAAGAGTCATGCTGGTTGAGTAGTTGTGAATTTGAGAAATACTTGTGTTAAAGTTTGTTATTCCCGTAGCATGCACGTATGGTGAACCGTTATGTGATGAAGTCGGAGCATGATTTATTTATTAATTGTCTTCCTTATGAGTGGCGGTCGGGGCTGACGATGGTCTTTTCTACCAACCTATCCCCTAGGAGCATGCGGGTAATACTTTGCTTTGATAACTTCTAGATTTTTGCAATAAGTATATGAGTTCTTTATGACTAATGTTGAGTCCATGGATTATACGCACTTTTCCCATCCTTCCACCAGTGCTAGGCTCTCTAATATCATGCACCTTTCGCCGGTATCATACAACCACCATATACCTTCCTCAAAACAGCCACCATACCTACCTATCATGGCATTCCCATAGCCATTCCGAGATATATTGCCATGCAACTTTCCACCGTTCTGTTTATTATGACACACTCCATCATTGTCATATTGCTAGCATGATCATGTAGTTGACATTGTATTTGTGGCAAAGCCACCGTTCATAATTCTTTCATACTTGTCACTCATGAGTCATTGCACATCCCGACATCACGGAGGCATTCATATAGAGTCATATTTTGTTCTAAGAATCGAGTTGTAATTTTTGAGTTGTAAGAAAATAAAAGTGTGATGATCATCATTTTTTAGAGCATTGTCCCAGTGAGGAAAGGATGATGGAGACTATGATTCCCCCACAAGTCGGGATGAGACTGCGGACGAAAAATAAATAAAAAAGAAAAAAAGAGGCCATAAAAAAAGAGAACAGGCCCAAATAAAAAAAATAAAAAAACAAAAAAAATGAGAGAAAAGGAGAGAAGGGACAATGCTACTATCCTCTTACAACACTTGTGCTTCAAAGTAGCACCATGATCTTCATGATAGAGAGTCTCCTATGTTGTCACTTTCATATACTAGTGGGAATTTTCATTATAGAACTTGGCTTGTATATTCCAATGATGGGCTTCCTCAAAATGCCCTAGGTCTTCGTGAGCAAGCGAGTTGGATGCACACCCACTTAGTTTCTTTTGTTGAGCTTCCAAATGCTTATAGCTCTAGTGCATCCGTTGCATGGCAATCCCTACTCACTAACATTGATATCTATTGATGGGCATCTCCATAGCCCGTTGATACGCCTAGTTGATGTGAGACTATCTTCTCCCTTTTTTTCTTCTCCACATATAGTGCTATATCCATGGCTCACGCTCATGTATTGCATGAAGATTGAAAAAGTTTTGAAAATGTTAAAGTATGAAACAATTGCTTGGCTTGTCATCGGGGTTGTGCATGATTTAAATACTTTGTGTGGTGAAGATAGAGCATAGCCAGACTATATGATTTTGTAGGGATAACTTTCTTTGGCCATGCTATTTTGAGAAGACATGATTACTTTGATTAGTATGCTTGAAGTATTACTATTTGTTTTATCAATATGAACTTTTATTTTGTATTCATTCGGATCTGAATATTCATACCACAATTAAGAAGGTTTACATTGAAATTATGCCAAAGTATCACTCCGCATCAAAAATTCTTTTTTATCATTTACCTACTCGAGCATGAGCAGGAATTAAGCTTGGAGATGCATGATACGTCTCCAACGTATCTATAATTTTTGACTGCTCCATGCTACTTTATCTACTGTCTTAGGATATATTGGGCTTTATTATCCACTTTTATATTATTTTTCGGACTAACCTATTTACCGGAGGCCCAGCCCAGATTTGTTGTTTTATGCCTATTTCAGTGTTTCGAGGAAAAGGAATATCAGACGGAGTGAAAACGGAACGAAATCAACTGGAGAAGTTATTTTTGGAAGGAAAGCCACCCGATGGACTTGGAGTGCACGTCAGGAAAGAAGGGAGGTGCTCACGAGGGTGAAGGGCGCGCCCACCCCCCTGGGGCGCGCCCCCCTGCCTCGTGGCCCCCCCTTCGGTCCACCGACGTACCCCCTGCACCCATATATACCTACGTATCGAAAAACTTCCAGAACAGAACCTAGATCGGGAGTTCCGCCGCCGCAAGCCTCTGTAGCCACCAAAAACCTGTCGGGAGCCCGTTCCGGCACCCTGCCGGAGGGGGAACCCATCACCGGTGGCCATCTTCATCATCCTGGTGCTCTCCATGACGAGGAGGGAGTAGTTCACCCTCGGGGCTGAGGGTATGTACCGATAGCTATGTGTTTGATCTCTCTCTCTCTCGTGTTCTTGATTTGGCACGATCTTGATGTATCACGAGCTTTGCTATTATAGTTGGATCCTATGTTTCTTCTCCCCCTCTACTCTCTTGTAATGGATTGAGTTTCCCCTTTGAAGTTATGTTATCGGATTGAGTCTTTAAAGATTTGAGAACACTTGATATATGCCTTGCCGTGATTATCTGTGGTGACAATAGGATATCATGTGCCACTTGATGTATGTTTTGGTGACCAACTTGCGGGTTCCGCCCATGAACCTATGCATAGGGGTTGGCACACATTTTCGTCGTGATTCTCTGGTAGGAACTTTGGGGCACTCTTTGAAGTACTTTGTGTTGGTTGGATGAATCTGAGATTGTGTGACGCATATCGTATAATCATGCCCACGGATACTTGAGGTGACAACGGAGTATCTAGGTGACATTAGGGTTTTGGTTGATTTGTGTCTTAAGGTGTTATTCTAGTACGAACTCTTTTATAGATCGATCCGAAAGAATAACTTTGAGGTGGTTTCGTACCCTACCATAATCTCTACGTTTGTTCTCCGCTATTAGTGGCTTTGGAGTGATTCTTTGTTGCATGTTGAGGGCTTGTTATATGATCTATCTATGTTATTATCGTTGAGAGAACTTGCACTAGTGAAAGTATGAACCCTAGGCCTTGTTTCCTATCATTTGCAATACCGCTTTCGCTCACTTTTATCTTTAGTTACCTTGCTGTTTTTATATTTTAAGATTACAAATACCTATATCTACCATCCATATTGCACTTGTATCACCATCTCTCCGCCGAACTAGTGCACCTATACAATTTACCGTTGTATTGGGTGTGTTGGGGACACAAGAGACTCCTTGTTATTTGGTTGCAGGGTTGTTTGAGAGAGACCATCTTCATCCCTCGCCTCCTACGGATTGATAAACCTTAGGTCATCCACTTGAGAAATTTGCTAATATACTACAAACTCAAGCACTTGCAGGCCCAACAACATCTACAAGAAGAAGATTGTGTAGTAGACATCATGGAGCAGACGCGGGAGGCTGATCCCCACGAGATAGAGAGCTCCAAGAAGATGGAGGCAGCCACCAAGCCGACTCCAGATACGCTCACAACCACTACTGAGATGGTCAACGCCCCGTTTGAGGTTACATCCCCCGTGGCACTGCAGGAGCAGTTTTCCCCCTTCGAGGATGTGTCCCCCCTGCTGAGCTACCTAAGGTGATTTCCTTCTTTGCCGATCTCGATTGTGGTTTTTCATCTAAGTATGTGGTGATCCTTGGTGGTGAGAAGCAAGATGATCTCCCAAAGGAAGGCGTCCGGGAGATCGCTGATGCGGTCCACCCGAGATTCTACGGGTTCCTGGGATCCGGTGGGGGCGGGGTCGTCGCTTCTCCCCGCGCTGCCGGGTGCGGGATCTACAACAGGCGTCGCCGCTGGCAGGAGCCTCATCTTCTTGGTGCTGGGGGTCAGCCGACTCCATTTTCCTCAAGGGCGTCACGTCGCGCTCACGGATTTGAGCAGAGTAACGAATGACGAGCCTAGTTGTAGTGCGAGCGAAGAAGAAGGGGAGCTGGGGGTTTTCTGTAGGAGTGAGGAAGAAGGGGAGCTGGGGTTTTCTGTAGGAGTGAGGTGAGGAATTTGGGGGTACAAGTGGAGCGAGCTGACGTGAGGTGGGTGGGAGCGAGGAGGAAGAAGAGCACCAGGTTATTTTTTTTGGGGGGTGTCTTTGGGTGTGGGTAGCGCCTCTCATTCAGTAAATATATGGGATTTTGAATTGATTTTACTATTTACTAGTGTGGATGGGCTGTTTTGTCTTGGGCCTCGAGAAACAATTACTACTAGTACAAAGTGGAGACAAGTCTACAGCTACCCGGAAAAACAATTACTACTAGTACAGTGGAGACACTCTACCGCTTCGGCTCCTCCTAGGTCATTGAATCATCTCCCTCTCTGAATGCCGTTATACTTTTGTTCACCAACATGCAGGCCATGCAGCAAGGGCCCAAATGCCATCCACCAAATTAGAAGGCAGTATGCTGGAGAGTCACCCCGGTCAGAAGGCCGACGAGAACGAGCCATCGTATCACAAAACCCCACCTCCCTTGATCTAAGTTTGACGGACGAAGCAACCATCATTTCACTCTTCGCTGAATCCCTTCTCCCTCACCGTCTTCAAGAAAGGCAAGACTCATCCGCCACGTTCTTCTCTCCCAACGAAGGGAAGGTAAGCGGATCCGTGATGTTGGTATATTTTCGTTCGAGAGAAAAAAGAACTTTTGCAAAGCAAGAACCGATCCTCACTCTCTTTATTGTTTCATTGTCATTGCGATTGTGTTTTCCTTTTAGTGGTCTCCTAGTATTCGTCAGTTTCATGATGGACCAAGGAGAACTAGGCAAAGATCTGCCGATATTGGAGTGATACGTCTCCAACGTATCTATAATTTTTGAGTGCTCCATGCTACTTTATCTACTGTTTTAGGCAATATTGGGCTTTATTATCCACTTTTATATTATTTTTAGGACTAACCTATTAACCGGAGGCCCAGCCCAGATTTCTTTGTTTATGCCTATTTCGGTGTTTAGAGGAAAAGGAATATCGAGACGGAGTGAAACGGAACGAAATCAATCGGAGAAGTTATTTTGGAAGGAAAGCCACCCGATGGACTTGGAGTGCATGTCAGGAGAGAAGGGAGGTGCTCACAAGGGTGGGGGCGTGCCTGCCTGCGGGCCCCCTTCGTCCACCGACGTACCCCCGCACTCCATATATACCCTACGTGTCGAAAAACTTCCGAACAGAACCTAGATCGGGAGTTCCCCACCGCAAGCCTCTGTAGCCACCAAAACCTAACAGAGCCCGTTCCGGCACCCTGAGGAGGAACCCATCACCGTGGCCATCTTCATCATCCGGCGCTCTCCATGACGTGGAGGGAGTAGTTCTCCCTGGGGGCTGAGGGTATGTTCCAGTAGCTATGTGTTTGATCTCTCTCTCGTGTTCTTGATTTGGCACGATCTTGATGTATCGCGAGCTTTGCTATTATAGTTGGATCCTATGTTTCTTCTCCCCCTCTACTCTCTTGTAATGGATTGAGTTTCCCCTTTGAAGTTATGTTATCGGATTAAGTCTTTAAAGATTTGAGAACACTTGATGTATATCTTGCCGTGATTATCTGTGGTGACAATGGGATATCATGTGCCACTTGATGTATGTTTTGGTGACCAACTTGCGGGTTCCGCCCATGAACCTATGCATAGGGGTTGGCACACGTTTTCGTCGTGATTCTCCGATAGAAACTTTGGGGCACTCTTTGAAGTACTTTGTGTTGGTTGGATGAATCTGAGATTGTGTGGCGCATATCGTATAATCATGCCCACGGATACTTGAGGTGACAATGGAGTATCTAGGTGACATTAGGGTTTTGGTTGATTTGTGTCTTAAGGTGTTATTCTGAAATGCGAACTCATTTATAGATCGATCCGAAAGAATAACTTTGAGGTGGTTTCTGCACCCTACCATAATCTCTATGTTTGTTCTCCGCTATTAGTGGCTTTGGAGTGACTCTTTGTTGCATGTTGAGGGCTTGTTATATGATCTATCTATGTTATTATCGTTGAGAGAACTTGCACTAGTGAAAGTATGAACCCTAGTCCTTGTTTCCTATCATTGCAATACCGTTTACGCTCACTTTTATCTTTAGTTACCTTTCTGTTTTTATATTTTAAGATTACAAATACCTATATCTACCATCCATATTGCACTTGTATCACCATCTCTCCGCCGAACTAGTGCACCTATACAATTTACCGTTGTATTGGGTGTGTTGGGGACACAAGAGACTCCTTGTTATTTGGTTGCAGGGTTGTTTGAGAGAGACCATCTTCATCCCTCGCCTCCCCTACGGATTGATAAACCTTAGGTCATCCACTTGAGGAAATTTGCTACTGTCCTACAAACCTGTGCACTTGCAGGCCCAACAACGTCTACAAGAAGAAGGTTGTGTAGTAGACATCAAGCTCTTTTCTGGAGCCGTTGCCGGGGAGGTGAGTGCTTGAAGGTATATATGTAGATCTTGCAATTGAATCTTTTTGTTTCTTGTTTTATCACTAGTTTAGTTTATAAAATAAAACTACAAAAAAATGGAATTGAGTTTGTCTCATACACTTCATCTTTTTAATATCTTTCGTGAGTATGATGGAAAGGAAAATTGTGCTCAAATGCTAGAAGAAGAATTACATAGAATGCTTGGCATGAAATATGTGAATGATGAGCATGATTGCAATGTTGTTAGTATGAATTCTATGAATATCCATGATGCTAGTGAGATGCAAAGCCACAAGCTTGGGGAAGCTATGTTTGATGAAGATGATATTTTTTGTCCCCCAAGCTTTGATGAGCAAATTTACTATGATGAAAGCATGCTTCCTATCTATGATGATTATTGTGATGACACATATGCTTTAAAAAATAATGATAACCATGAAACTTGTCATCTTGATCTTAATTCTCAATCATATGATAGTTATTTTGTTGAGTTTGCTCCCACTACTATTCCGAATGAGAATAATTTTGCTTATGTGGAGAGTAATAAATTTTCTATGCTTGTAGATCATGAAAAGAATACTTTAGGTGCTGGTTATATTGTTGAATTAATTCATGATGATACTGAAAATTATTATGAGGGAGGAACATATGCTTGTAGGAATTGCAATAATATCAAGTTTCCTCTCTATGTGCTTAAAGTTTTGAAGTTATGCTTGTTTTGCCTTCCTATGCTAGTTGATTATTGTTCCCATAAGTTGTTTGCTCACAAAATCCCTATGCGTAGGAAGTGGGTTAGACTTAAATGTGCTAGTCATATTCTTCATGATGCTCTCTTTATGTTTCAATTCTTATCTTTTATGTGAGCATCATTGAAATCATCATGCCTAGCTAGGGGCGTTAAACGATAGCGCTTGTTGGGAGGCAACCCAATTTTATTTTAGTTTCTTGCTTTTTGGTTCTGTTAGGAATAAATAATCCATCTAGCTTCTGGTTAGATTTGTTTTCATGTTTTAATTAGTGTTTGTGCCAAGTAGAACCTTTGGGAAGACTTGGGTGAAATCTGTATGATCATGCTGTAAAAAACAGAAACTTTAGCGCTCACAAAATTAGCTTCAACTATTTACTGGAGAGTGCTATTTAGTTGATTACTTTTGCATATGATTACTAGACAAATTCCTCAGGTCCACCAATTTATTTTAGAATTTTTGGAGTTCCAGAAGTTTGCGTTGGTTACAGATTACTACAGACTGTTCTCTTTTTGACAGATTCTGTTTTCTATGTGCTGTTTGCTTATTTTGATGAATCTATGGCTAGTAAAGTAGTTTATAATCCATAGAGAAGTTGGAATACAGTAGTTTTAACACCAATACAAATAAATAATGAGTTCATTACAGTACCTTGAAGTGGTCTTTTGTTTTCTTTCGCTAACGGAGCTCACGCGTTTTCTGTTAAGTTTTGTGTTGTGAAGTTTTCAAGTTTTGGGTAAAGATTCGATGGAATACGAAATAAGGAGTGGAAAGAGCCTAATATTGGGGATTCCCAAGTCACCCCAAGGTAATATTCAAGGACAACCAAGAGCCTAAGCTTTAGGATGCCCCGGAAGGCATCCCCTCTTTAGTCTTCGTTCATCGGTAACTTTACTTGGAGCTATATTTTTATTCACCACATGATATGTGTTTTACTTGGAGCGTCATTTTCTCTTGTTAGTATTTACTTGCTGTTAATTAGATTACTGTTTTGCATCTTTAGTTTCAATAAAAAAGTCAAGGATAGCCTTTGCCATGCTTATTTTGCTAGTATACATGTTGCTGTTTGAAAACAGAAAGTTTACCGATGTTGCAAAAATTCTCTAGGAAACTCAGTGAGTGGTATAATGCTGAATATTTTTTCATATTGAGCTCTGATAAATTTATTACAGTGGGAATTTTAGTTCATAATTTTTGGAGTCAGGGAAGTATTGATACTCTTGCATTCTTTACAGATTGTGCTATTTTGGAAGATTGCTGTTATGTTTGCATATGTTTGCTTGTTTAATGATTCTATTTAAGGATAGGAGTATTAAATATGCAGAGGCATTTATTATGCAATGTTGAATAATAATGTTAGTGATTTGTTACAGTAGAAAATGATAAGGTTTTGCATTGGTTTATACTAACCTATCTCACGAGTTCTTGTTGTGTTTGTTGTGAATGAAGCTTTTGATAAAAAGAGAAACCATGATATGAGAGGAATTAAGGAGACACAAAAGTTCAAGCTTGGGGATGCCCAAGGCACCCCAAGATAATATTTCAAGAAGTATCAAGCATCTAATCTTGGGGATGCCCCGGTAGGCATCCCACCTTTCTTCTTCAACAACTATCGGTTAGTATCGGTTGAGCCTAAGTTTTTGCTTCTTCACATGAGTTGTGCTATCCTTGCAATGTAGTTTTATTTAGGTTTGCTTGCTGTTTGAATAAAATACCAAGATCTGAAATTCTTAAATGGGAGAGTCTTCACATAGTTGTATAATTATTCGATTACTCATTGATCTTCACTCATATCTTTTGGAGTAGTTTGTTGTTTGCTCTAGTGCGTCACTTATATCTTTTAGAGCACAATAGTGGTTTTATTTTGAAGAAATAGATGAACTCTCATGCTTCACGTATATTATTTTGAGAGTCTTAAATAGCATGGTAATTTTCTTAAAATCCTAATATGCTAAGCATACAAGATATGTAAGAATTCTGATCAGTGTGTTGAATACTAAGAAAAGATTGATGCTTGATAATTGTTTTGAGATATGAAGATGGTGATATAAGAGTCATGCTGGTTGAGTAGTTGTGAATTTGAGAAATACTTGTGTTAAAGTTTGTTATTCCCGTAGCATGCACGTATGGTGAACCGTTATGTGATGAAGTCGGAGCATGATTTATTTATTGATTGTCTTCCTTATGAGTGGCGGTCGGGGACGAGCGATGGTCTTTTCCTACCAACCTATCCCCCTAGGAGCATGCGGGTAATACTTTGCTTTGATAACTTCTAGATTTTTGCAATAAGTATATGAGTTCTTTATGACTAATGTTGAGTCCATGGATTATACGCACTTTTTCCCATCCTTCCACCAGTGCTAGGCTCTCTAATACTGCGCACCTTTCGCCGGTATCATACAACCACCATATACCTTCCTCAAAACAGCCACCATACCTACCTATCATGGCATTCCCATAGCCATTCCGAGATATATTGCCATGCAACTTTCCACCGTTCTGTTTATTATGACACACTCCATCATTGTCATATTGCTAGCATGATCATGTAGTTGACATTGTATTTGTGGCAAAAGCCACCGTTCATAATTCTTTCATACTTGTCACTCATGAGTCATTGCACATCCCGGTACACCGCCGGAGGCATTCATATAGAGTCATATTTTGTTCTAAGAATCGAGTTGTAATTTTTGAGTTGTAAGAAAATAAAAGTGTGATGATCATCATTTTTAGAGCATTGTCCCAGTGAGGAAAGGATGATGGAGACTATGATTCCCCCACAAGTCGGGATGAGACTGCGGACGAAAAATAAATAAAAAAGAAAAAAGAGGCCATAAAAAAAGAGAAAAGGCCCAAATAAAAAAAATAAAAAAAATAAAAAAAAATGAGAGAAAAGGAGAGAAGGGACAATGCTACTATCCTCTTACAACACTTGTGCTTCAAAGTAGCACCATGATCTTCATGATAGAGAGTCTCCTATGTTGTCACTTTCATATACTAGTGGGAATTTTCATTATAGAACTTGGCTTGTATATTCCAATGATGGGCTTCCTCAAAATGCCCTAGGTCTTCGTGAGCAAGCGAGTTGGATGCACACCCACTTAGTTTCTTTTGTTGAGCTTTCAAATGCTTATAGCTCTAGTGCATCCGTTGCATGGCAATCCCTACTCACTAACATTGATATCTATTGATGGGCATCTCCATAGCCCGTTGATACGCCTAGTTGATGTGAGACTATCTTCTCCCTTTTTTTCTTCTCCACATATAGTGCTATATCCATGGCTAACGCTCATGTATTGCATGAAGATTGAAAAAGTTTTGAAAATGTTAAAGTATGAAACAATTGCTTGGCTTGTCATCGGGTTGTGCATGATTTAAATACTTTGTGTGGTGAAGATAGAGCATAGTCAGACTATATGATTTTGTAGGGATAACTTTCTTTGGCCATGCTATTTTGAGAAGACATGATTACTTTGATTAGTATGCTTGAAGTATTACTATTTCTTTTATCAATATGAACTTTTATTTTGTATTCATTCGGATCTGAATATTCATACCACAATTAAGAAGGTTTACATTGAAATGATGCCAAAGTATCACTCCGCATCAAAAATTCTTTTTTATCATTTACCTACTCGAGCATGAGCAGGAATTAAGCTTGGAGATGCATGATACGTCTCCAACGTATCTATAATTTTTGACTGCTCCATGCTACTTTATCTACTGTCTTAGGATATATTGGGCTTTATTATCCACTTTTATATTATTGTTCGGACTAACCTATTTACGGAGGCCCAGCCTGCATTTGCTGTTTTATGCCTATTTCAGTGTTTCGAGGAAAAGGAATATCGACGGAGTCAAAGCGAACGAAATCAACTGGAGAAGTTATTTTTGGAAGGAAAGCCACCCGATGGACTTGGAGTGCACGTCGGGAAAGAAGGAGGTGCTCACGAGGTGAAGGCGGCGCCCACCCCTCGGGCGCCGCCCTGCCTCGTGGCCCCCTTCGTCCACCGACGCACTTCCGCACTCCATATATACCTACGTGTCGAAAAACTTCCAGAACAGAACCTAGATCGGGAGTTCCGCCGCCGCAAGCCTCTCAGAGCCACCAAAACCTATCGGGAGCCGTTAGACCCTGCCGGAGGGGAACCCATCACCGTGTCCATCTTCATCATCCCAGCGCTCTCCATGACGAGGAGGGAGTAGTTCACCCTCGGGGCTGAGGGTATGTACCAGTAGCTATGTGTTTGATCTCTCTCTCTCGTGTTCTTGATTTGGCACGATCTTGATGTATCACGAGCTTTGCTATTATAGTTGGATCCTATGTTTCTTCTCCCCCTCTACTCTCTTGTAATGGATTGAGTTTCCCCTTTGAAGTTATGTTATCGGATTGAGTCTTTAAAGATTTGAGAACACTTGATATATGCCTTGCCGTGATTATCTCTGTGGTGACAATAGGATATCATGTGCCACTTGATGTATGTTTTGGTGACCAACTTGCGGGTTCCGCCCATGAACCTATGCATAGGGGTTGGCACACATTTTAAACGTGATTCTCTGGTAGGAACTTTGGGGCACTCTTTGAAGTACTTTGTGTTGGTTGGATGAATCTGAGATTGTGTGACGCATATCGTATGATCATGCCCACGGATACTTGAGGTGACAACGGAGTATCTAGGTGACATTAGGGTTTTGGTTGATTTGTGTCTTAAGGTGTTATTCTAGTACGAACTCTTTTATAGATCGATCCGAAAGAATAACTTTGAGGTGGTTTCGTACCCTACCATAATCTCTACGTTTGTTCTCCGCTATTAGTGGCTTTGGAGTGATTCTTTGTTGCATGTTGGGGGCTTGTTATATGATCTATCTATGTTATTATCATTGAGAGAACTTGCACTAGTGAAAGTATGAACCCTAGGCCTTGTTTCCTATCATTGCAATACCGTTTACGCTCACTTTTATCTTTAGTTACCTTGCTGTTTTTATATTTTCAGATTACAAATACCTATATCTACCATCCATATTGCACTTGTATCACCATCTCTTCACGAACTAGTGCACCTATACAATTTACCGTTGTATTGGGTGTGTTGGGGACACAAGAGACTCCTTGTTATTTGGTTGCAGGGTTGTTTGAGAGAGACCATCTTCATCCTACGCCTCCTACGGATTGATAAACCTTAGGTCATCCACTTGAGGGAAATTTGCTAATATACTACAAACCTGCGCACTTGCAGGCCCAACAACATCTACAAGAAGAAGATTGTGTAGTAGACATCATGGAGCAGACGCGGGAGGCTGATCCCCACGAGATAGAGAGCTCCAAGAAGATGGAGGCAGCCACCAAGCCGACTCGAGATCGCTCACAACCACCTCTTGAGATGGTCAACGCCCGTTTGAGGTTACATCCCCATTGGCACCTGCAGAGCAGTTTTCCCCCTTCGAGGATGTGTCCCCCCTGCTGAGCTACCTAAGGTGATTTCCTTCTTTGCCGATCTCGATTGTGGTTTTTCATCTAAGTATGTGGTGATTAATAATGCAAAATTTTATTAGCTTCGATGCCATGCTATACATAGTGGTTTAAATAACTTCTGTTTCTTATGCTGGAAAATAATTCAGAATTTGTTTTACATTTCAATTAGAGCCACGATGCGCATAAGGATTGTGTGGTTGTACATGTCACTCGCTATGAGGCGGATGACCTGAATATACGACCTTTGGGAAAAGCGGAGTTCTTAGGCTCTTGGATCACGGAAGCCATTTGCGGTTATACCAATGAAGAGTTGTATTCCAGCCTCACTGTTGTCGCGTGTTGTCCGGGGTGTCTTTGAAGCACAAGAAGTTCAAAGCTACTCCTTCGTTTGTGAGGCATACTGTTCTTGTCAAGCTTACGCAGGAAGATGGCGTGGCATGCCTCCACAAACAAGTTTATCAGTGGCAAGGCCACAAGGTTGTCTTCATGAAGGTTCACAGGATTGAGCTGCTGCGGGACGTCCTCGATGATGTTCATGGCAAGGTCCGTCTTGTGTCCAGCCCAAATTAGATCGAGGCATGAAATAGTTGCCCCAGCTAGTGTCTAATAGTAGTTTGGATTGTGTCTAATTATCCGAACCTTGCATTATCGACCCCTCCGGGCTAGTACTCTATTTGAATCCGTCTATGGGAACTGGTGCTACTTTTGTGTGCTCGTGAATCATGTGAGAACCATCGTAATTGTTGCCGAAACAGATGCGTCCTCACTAGTTTTTTCATGAATATGGCATGGTAAGACATAAGTTGTCACGGTTTATCATATGAGCAGTGTGTGTTTTGATGAAATAGAGCACTCGTTCGAGAACTGTGCGCTGACGTATACATAAGTACTTGTAAACACTGTTGGTGCTACCCCACTTGTAAGCAGTTGTGCAAAACACGGCACATTGGCTCAGCTCGCTTCAACACTAGGCTATCGACCAGCTAACAATCAACAATCTGGCATGTCGACATATAAGCAACTATGTATCTTGTTACAGTGGTTCATGCAGTTAATTGAGGCCACAATGTAATAAATTCCAAACGTTCACACGCTAGTCCACCGCTCATATGGAACACTCACATTAAACTCGTCTTCATAAAAAACATGAAAAGCATAAGTTAAGCAATTTTATACATCTCAATGATTCATAGAACATAACAAACATATACTAGTTCACATCAAAAGACAAAGTTGTTAGAAGGTTTACAAATCAGGAAAAAACAAGCAAGGCTTCTCTGAGCAAAGGGCCTCCCGGCTGGCTTAAATTTCCTGAAGTTCACTCTGGTTTTTTCTTGTTGCCACCATCCAGGTTAGGTTCTCTCATTCCGAATAACCAATTATAATTGTGTCTCAATTTGGAATGCTGAATTGAACCATCAGGTGTCTTGACCAGGTGAAATGCTTGTGCATTCCACTAAATTTAAGCACCGTTATTTGCAGAAATAAGCAGACCACAATGCCTCTTGTCCGTGCACCTGTCCAAAAAACCGCCGTGCAGCCGTGCCAGCAAGTCCTCGGTCCATGGATGAACTGGTAGAAAGTGCATTCCGGACTAGGATGCAGTTGTTCTCGCTCGTCCCTGCACTGCAATTAGGAAGTAAAACATACGAATCAGCTTCTTTTAGATTGCGTTGGTCATTGTACCTTAGTTACTACCAATGTAGGGATACCTTGAAGACGGGAGGTTAGACGACGGCAACGAGGGATAGCCATCTCATTTTGCGCAGTTTTACTAAAACTGAGGTGTGTGCTTTTGATTGCGCGGATAGAAAGCGATCTGAGAGCAGACATCCCGAAACGATATGGAGACAGACATCCCTGTTTGCGCCAAATGAAATACGATTATTTAAACAGTGACAGATATTACTACTTTCCCCCATTTCCTCTTAGAACCAAGTCCTAGATTCATGCTACAGCTTTCCCACTTTCTTCCTTGTTTGAACCAACGCTTAGAGTCGACTGTATGAACTAGCTTTTCTTCTAATAATAGTAGAAGTCTAGGTGGCTTTGGAACAGCGGATGGAAGTAGAAAAGGATCCACACGAAGAGAGCTGCGGCGATGAAGCAAGGCAGGTTTGAAGGAATATATATACACGAGGGTCGTCGGCATGTGGCAAAGACGGCAGGCGTCGGAGGCTGCATCTTAGCCACAATACTGCGAGGGAGGAAGAAGGGGTCGGAGGCCCTCCGAGCCGGGCGCTCTCTCGAGAGAAGAGCACGGCCTGCCGCCCGATCGGGGCAGCGTGGGCAGCCGTTGGTCTCCTCCCTCGCCGCCGACGACAGCATGAACGATGCACCTACACCCCTGCCCGACCGGCCGGATTTGTGACCAACCGTGAGCTGAGAGAGAGTGTGGCCACCTATGTGTTGCTTAGGTCTGGAGAGCATGAGAGAGTGAATGAGAGGAACCCTAGTAAAGCAAGCGCTAAGGCTCCTGCTTTTATATATAGTGGAGTGATTTTGTCGTACAAGTGTAGCGACCCCGACCTCAGATGGTCAAGTCTCTGTGCTTCAGAGTCATCCCTGGATCGGTAATGCTGACACACACAGTACTCGAAGGATTTATAACAGAGTAGCAATCACACACTTATTACATCGAATGTCTCGGATCCGGCGGATACCTCCCGTGAGAGGTCCGGGCGAGGCGGGCCCGGCGGGGCGGGTGGCGTGGGGCGGCGGGCTCGGCGACGGAGGCGGCGGCGGCGGCGAGAGGCGGCAGCGCCGACTCGGGTGGCGGCGGCGAGGCTCGGCTCGAACTCCGCTCAGGTCGGGCTCTAGGACGGCGGTGGTGGTGGTGGTGGCTAGAGGCGAGGCGGTGTCGGTGTCAAAACCCGGCGGATCTCGGGTAGGGGGTCCCAATTGTGCGTCTAGGCGGATGGTAACGAGGAGACAAGGGACACGATGTTTTTACCCAGGTTCGGCCCTCTCGATGGAGGTAATACCCTACTCCTGCTTGATTAATATTGATGATATGGGTAGTACAAGAGTAGATCTACCACGAGACCAAGGAGGCTAAACCCTAGAAGCTAGCCTATGGTATGATTGTTGTTCGATCCTCTGGGACTAAAACCCTCCGGTTTACATAGACACCGGATAGGTTAGGGTTACACAGTCGGTTACAATGGAAAGAGATCTACATATCCGTATCGCCAAGCTTGCCTTCCACGCCAAGGAAAGTCCCATCAGGACACGGGACGAAGTCTTCAATCTTGTATCTTCATAGTCTTGGAGTCCGGCCGTGACGATAGTCCGGCTATCCGGACACCCCCTAGTCCGGGACTCCCTCAGTAGCCCCTGAACCAGGCTTCAATGACGACGAGTCCGGCGCATATTGTCTTCGGCACTGCAAGGCGGGTTCCTCCTCGGAATACTTCATAGAAGGTTTTGAACACAAGGATAGTGTCCGGCTCTGCAAAACAAGTTCCACATAACACCGTAGAGAGAATAATTTTTGCACAGATCTGTTGACGTATTCCGCGGCGTGACATCACACCACGGCCAGGCCTTTATATGAATCGTTTTACTGTTTCACCTCAGCGTGTTTAGCGAGGCGGTTTCCTTGGCACGTCTTATCAAAGCATAGATCGTGCCCCCTTATTCTGGGATTCTCATCAATACGGACGTGGGTAACCCATCCGCGCCATTGATTACGGCGCTTGGGAAATAAGCGAGTTTTACCAGGCTGGTGGGGGACGCATAGCTTCGTCCGTCCATATAAGGGATAAGGATCCACCTTTTCACCTACGCCTTCTTCCTTCTTTGCTTATCCATTTCCGCGCACTCGAGCTCCAGCGCCCAAGTCCGCACATCCCACCTCGACCTTTCTCCAACCATGTCAGGAGCGGGAGGCAGGTGGATGGTCTCCTCCGTCACGGAGGGGCACATCATAAGACTGCGGGAGGCCGGATACTTGTCCGGCAACATCACGCACAGGCTGCCCGATGCGGGGCAGCTTATTCCAACCCCCGGGCCCCATGAGAGGGTAGTGTTTCTACCCCACTTCCTCCGCGGACTAGGTTTTCCACTTCACCCATTTGTCCGGGGGCTCATGTTCTACTACGGCCTGGACTTCCACGACCTGGCCCCGAATTTCATCCTCAACATCTCGGCGTTTATCGTCGTGTGTGAGGCCTTCCTCTGCATCCAGCCCCACTTCAGCTTATGGCTGAAGATCTTCAACGTCCGGCCGAAGGTAGTGGGCGGCCGTCAAGCGGAGTGTGGAGGCGCCATGGTTGGCAAGATGGCCAAGGTCCTATGGCTCGAGGGCGCCTTTGTGGAGACAATAAAGGGGTGGCAATCGGGGTGGTTCTACATCACCGAGCCACGCGACCCGAATGGATGGCGGCCCCAATTCAGATCTGGCTTCCCCACACGGCTCTCGTCACGGAAAAGAGACGGGCCTGACGTGGGGTATTCGGAAGAGCTATCCGGACTCCAGACATGCGTCCGAAACCTGGTGGACAAGAATCTCAGGCTTGTCGACGTAATCCAGGTGATGCTCATCCGCCGGATTCTCCCATGCCAACAACGGGCCTTCAATTTGTGGGAGTTCGATCCGGCACAGCACCGAGCCTTGAGCCGGCTCTTCGACACTACGTACGAAGATGCCTGGAAGGTGCTGTTCAAGGGCGCTGAAGCGCCAGCATCCGCTACCAAAGATCGTGGATACAGCTCGCGGCGTCCAGCCGGCGAGGTAAGTTATTTTACCCTTTACGGGACTCTTTTTTCATAGATTTCCTCTACGCGGGATCTAGAACTCCCTAATCTTTGACAGGACTGGCTGAAGACGTCCGGACAGATTAATCAGACGACTCCTTCTTGGGAAGACCCGGAGGACGCCTTGATTAAGCAGAGGCTCTTGGCTCCGGCGCCCCATGTGGTGCCGGAGAAGAAGAACAAGAAGGAGGCCACGGAACTCGAAGGAGCTCCCGGCGCCCGAGTGCTGTCAGATTCTCAAGCGAATCTTCTCGAGGACGAGGAGGAAGAAGAAGCTCCTCCCCAGTGAGAGGAGAAGAAAAGGAAGGCCGCCCCAGAGGCCGGAGGGTCCAAGAAGGAAGAACCCTTCCTCGGACTTCTCCACCAACGTCGACGACGACGAGGAGGATTGGCCAACAAGGGCCAAGCCCCTGGCGAGATCGTAGGTGTCTGGATACCCACGGCTTTTTCATAATTGCATAGTGTTCTCTAATGCCGAACAATCATGCAGCCCGCCCAAGGGAGAGTTCGCCGATTCATCGAGCGGGTCCACAGGCTCGTCGGGAAATGGAGAGTGCCAGCTTCCGACCGCCTCCTCGCCTCACGCTCTGCAGACGATGCAGCAGTGGGGCCCCAAGGGGGCTTGGTCAAGAGGAGGTAGCGCAGAGGTGCCACAAGGCGATCTCCTGACTCTGTGTGAGGCAAGACCACCAGGGCTCTAAGCCCGACCCTCGTCCGGACTCCATGCCGGAACCATCAGCGGTTCCGAAGTCCGGACAGCGGATCCTTTGCAAGAAGGGTAAGACGCCGGTGTCCTCCGTCCAACCGGAGGCACCGGATAGCTTACTGGAGGCGCTCAACGGCGTCTCCATCGAGGAGGAGCACCGCACTATTATCAGTGCGGTGATCCGGACAGTTCAGTCCGCCAAGAGCGGACTGACCAAAGCCTGTACCAGCCTTTTAACAGGCTTTGAGGTAAGTTTAAAACATATAAAAATATTACCGCATAGACAGTAGCCCCTGATGCTTAGTTCGGTGTTCGGAAAGAAAAACCGGACTAAGGATCTAAAAAGATATACGCAGGAGTCTAACATAAGTATGTCAATATGGAAATGCAGGCTGCGCTGCTGACCTCTGCCGCACTGACTGCGGAGGTTAATGCATTGAAGCAGAACCTCGAGCGGTCCGAGAACGAGCTCGGACAAGCTAAGAAGCAGCTCGAGGACAAGGAAGGTAAGTAATACCTTATTAAAGAAATAACTTATGGAAAAGGTTTTGGTTGCAAAAAATAACAGGAATAACATGGGTACCGCAGGGGCCACGAACGAGGTGGCGACCCTGAAGGAAGCGGTGTCCGTGGCCGAAAACAAAGCGGCTACGGGGCGCATCGAGCGAGATAAAGGGGAGCGCAGCTGGCGGAGGTGAGGCAAGAGCTCCAGGTTTTCGTGAAAAAACACGAGGGTTTGGAGCATGACTCGAAGACCCGAGAGTCCGAGCTTGCCTCGGCTCTTGAGAGTGCCAAAGCTGCGAAGGCCGAGGCCCAAAAGCCCTCAAGAACTTGAGTCTTTAAAGAAGATAGCGGCGGGTAAGGCATTCTTTATGCAAAGCAAGAATGTAAAAGTCAATTACCTATTACTTACCCGGATTCGGAGCTCTCCAGCAGCATTCGCAGATTTGCCCCAGTGGTCCGATGTCGCCGCATTCTACCACGCCTGTGAGGGGAGCTCCACGGAGAAGGTGTTACGGTCTCAATATGCCGAGGCCGGACATCCGATGCCCCTAAGTGACCAGCTGAAGCAGCTGGTCGAGCTCCCTAAGGTCGCCCGAACAGGCCATGAAGGGCCTTATAAGCGGCTATATGGCCATTGGAGGCCATGCACAGGAGCTACTTGACTTGGTGTAGCGGCTGGTGGATGCCTGTCTGCTGCTTGACGCCATCAAGCGCTCCGTCTGCATTGAAGGGGTCCGTCGGGCCCTTGCCCGTGCTAAAGTGCAGGGGCAAGCTGGATGCGGAGAAGCTTCGTGACAGACGGGCCACCAAGGCCATGAGCATCGCACGCCCGAAATGTACTATGAGGGCCTCTGAAGGGTGCTCGCCGAATAGCGGATGAGTGCTCCAAGGATGTAATTTTTGAATAGGCTCGCGTTTGTTATCACATGCGCTGAAAACTTGTTCATATGCGCTAAAGCAACGCTTTTAATTTAAAATATTACCTTCAGGCGACCGTTTATCAAATTTGAGAGATGGCAAGTCGTTGGCTTCAGCCCCATGCCACGAGTCTTTGGGGTGTTAGGGATAGACTTGAGCACTCTTGTTCCCATTCTTGGGTCCATCTAGGAGGCGCTCAACACAACGAACAAGGCAACCGGACTTATAATGCTTGAACACTCTCACTTAGCCATAGAATTCTATAATTTGAAATTTCGGTGAAGCCCCTAATATTTGAAGACCGAGTTCGGGCGCTATCCACGCCTTGGCGGACAATTCCGGTTCCTCGCTCTAAGCGGCATAAGTCTTTAGGGACCCGAAAAAACCTCTCGAATAGCGATCGGCTCTCGCCTTATCATGACGGTCAGTTTTAGCTTTCTCCACTGAGGTGCTCGACCCAGAATAACTGGGGCACAATCGCAGTGGTTCTCCCGGTGCTACCTTAGCCGATATAGCGGAACGTAAGGTACCAAAACACGGAGCCGGGCAAACCCAACTATTGACCCAAGACATGATTCGAGCCAATTCATATAATGCTATAAGTTCGGGTGCCGCACTTGTGAAAGTGTTAGGACTTATCACACCATAATTTTGGGATACTTAAGCCCCTGGTGTATTGGCCGTACTAAAGTGTACGGTTGCAACATGTCATGAAATGAACATATGTATATATAAAGGAAGTAGAGCAATAATAAGCAAAAGCTATGTATTGTTTATTCAAAAAGGTACTGCAATGGAAGCGAGCGATACAAATAGTGCGATAAGCAAGGGATGGGACTATCTAACATGTCCCCCTCCGTGGGTAAGCTGCGGGATGGTATGTAAAACAGGTATAATGCTCGTAATGTAGACCACCTGAACACTCGGCGTGGCTTTCCGCTTCCTGGCTGTTGCATCGTTAGTTCGGCGATTCAAGTGCGGACAGGACTTGTCAAAGACTGAGTCCTGAAAGTAAAAAAGGAAGAAAAAAGGAAAAGAAAAAAGAAATGACACAAACGGAGCCCACAGTGCGGTCGAGCCGCATTCTTGGCGTGCCGTTGTCTTGCCCCTCCCCATATGCCCATGGTATCTCCAGAGTGTAATCATGTATGCGTAATACTAGCTTCGCAATTTCGCGAGGGCTGGGGTTGAGGCCGGATTGCTACTCGTGCTTGAATCGTGCCAGGTGGTCTTGTTGTAGGTTACTCCGGGCGCGCTTGACAGTGTCCGGACGCTTAGTGGCCGGACTCAAGAATTGCTGTGAGAGGCTGCTTTGTACCTCCGCCGCGAGAGCCGTCGTGTGCTCCTCCGTTCGGAGAGAGCGTTCGGTGTTTCCATTGACCGTGATTACTCCTCGAGAGCCTGGCATCTTAAGCTTGACGTATGCGTAGTGCGGCACCGCATTGAACTTTGCAAATGCGGTTCGTCCGAGCAAAGGTATGATAGCCGCTGCGGAATGGGACGTTGTCGAAGATTAACTCTTCGTTTCGGAAGTTATCCGGGGATCCAAAGACCACTTCGAGTGTAACTGAGCCCGTAGAACTGGCCTCTACACCCGGTATGACGCCTTTAAAGGTCGTCTTTGTAGGTTTAATCCTTGAGGGGTCAGTGCCCATTTTTCGCACTATATCCTGATAAAGCAGGTTCAGTTGCTGCCGCTGGCCCATCGTGACTACGGTGAGGTGAAATCACGATAATTGGGTCAAGAACCAATGCGGTAAGCCGCGTGTGAATGCTAGTGGGGTGGTCCTTGATCGAAGGTGATCGGGCAGGAAGACCATGGGTTGAACTTGGCGATCGCTCCATCGCATATACGTCCCTTAGTGCACGCTTCCGCTCCCTTTTGGGTATCACTACTAGGAAAAGGCCTACTAATGGCGCACCTAATTTGGCCATTAATGGCGCATTAGTGGTGCGCCATTAGTGCCACGCCATTAGTATATTTTACTAATGGCGCACCACTGGTGCGCCATTAGTATCTGGTATACTAATGGCGGACCTCAGATGCGCCATTAGTATATATACAACAGTGCGCCATTAGTATGCCTCCTGAGGGCCATGTATACCAGTGCTTTGGCATACTAATGGCGCTGCAACAAGATGCACCATTAGTAATTGCATACTAATGGCGCCTTTGTTTAATGATGCGCCATTAGTATCCTTTTGGCATACTAATGGCGCCTTTGTCATGTGATGCGCCATTAGTATGAATATTAGGTTTTTTTATTTTTTATTTTCTTTTTTTGCACAGGTTACAAAAGCGTATAATTGGACAAAATATAGACAGCACACATCAACAATGTATTCATCGAATACAATAGAAGATTAGTCTCTGAATACAATTCATCATATTAGTCTCCGAATACAATTCATCATATTAGTCTCCGAATTGAAAAGACCGAACAAAGATAGAACATTATATTACAAGTCTCGAGACCGCGAGTAGCGAGTTTGTCTTCACATTACAAGTCGATATCGATCATCTAAACTACCATCACATAGAAGAGAGCTGCGGTCATCACGATGAGCATCATCACGATGAAACTTCGCCTTCATCCGGTACCTCCAACGCTCCCTCCCTCTCCCGCTAGATAGCGGGCGTATCTAGATTCGGCCTCGGCCCTAGTGGTGTACCCTTTGTAACTGTTACCGCTGAATCGGTGAACCTGTCTCCGACACTCCTCCCGATCGTCAGAGACTCAGGAACCTTACCCTTGTACACTATATACATACGACGGCATCGCTATGCACTAGCCAAACGTAAACGTTAGTACCAATTCACGAGACAATACATAAGCAATATATAAGTATGCAACAGAATGATCGGAAGAGAAAAGCAAGACATTAATAGCATCGATTACATCTAAGTTGAACGACTCTCGAAACCAAAGAGACATACTACAAGTTCATTAAAGTTTAATTACAACATGAGCCAATCGAAGTTTCAGAACTAGACACAGCATCACTGCTTTCGACTCGACTCAAGGGACCGGAGCGTGGATGAAGCCACCGTCTATCGTGGGAGTCATGAAATAACGGGCGTTCTCAGCCTGCATTTGTAGCATTGTGTCGATGTCACTGTTGGATGGTTGATTTCTGAGGTAGAACTGCCCCGAGGTACGAAGGACATCTTGATGGATGATTTCCGCAAACTCCGACTGGATGCGAAAGAATTCTTGTCTGATGTCCGCGTCCTGGATTGCCGACACGCTCGCGGCCCAATCTTTGAGTTTACTCGGTAGCAGAAGTTGATGATGGTCCCGTACGATCGCCCGCATGTGATGGATGGCGTAGTAGGCACCCTTCGACCGCCCAAAGCTTGGCCTTGACGAGCGTAACGTCAGATTAATGGGAGAACACGTGCTTGCCGTGCCACGAATAGGCCTGGTGAAGGTGCCTCCAGATTTGGCGTGGCAGGAGAACATCATCAAGAACCTTCTTGACATTTGTGTAGTCTACGCTCGATCGATGGTCCGGTCGAAAATACGCGGGCCATGGAATATTTGGGGCTTAGGAGGATGAGCGTGCAATGTGTGTCACCGCAGAAAACACGGAATGTTAAAGAAAAAGCGATCGAAATCTAAGAATTCATATGTTACGGGCGGTTGAGGGGAGGACTTACTCGGGAAAGTAAGGCACGAGGAAGTTATCCTTATCTTGGTTTGCGAATGGCGCCGAGGAAAGAACTCACGACTTGCGGTCCCAGCGCTGCCCAAGATCTTGGCACGCATGTAGAAGGGGTCGACTATCACGATGTCCGGGGTCTTGTCGCGAATGATCCGCATCTCCATACTCAGCGAAAATGGCCGAACGAAGGTGTAGTGCAGCGGATGAAGGTTAAACATAGCAAAGATATCATCAAACCGCAGGACGATCGTACCCCCGATGTCGCCATCCACAAAGCCCTTGCCCTCTGGCACCTTGGCCAAGAAAACCGGGTATGCCACATCTTTCTCTCCGAGACGCCGCTTCTCCAAAGAAAGAACACTGTCGTGCAGACTCCGCATAGCATCGGGTTGCAGCATTGAGCATATTTGGCGGTAGCATCGCCCTACCCGCCACATGCACCCTCCTCGAGATATCCTTAGGTGAAGGTGGCCCGTCACGAGCACGGATCGTACTCGGTGCGGCTGGCTCGCACCCTTCTTAGTCTTTCTTTTGCGTGCCTTCTTCTTCTCCTGTAATGGGACCGAGTTCTGCTCACAGACCGCCTTCTTGAGTGTGTTGGGGCTGATAATATTTCGCACCTCGCCTATCTGAGGCTCGGTGAAGTCGGCAGGCTGAGGCGTCTCCACGAGCTGAGCAGCGAGCGGCGCTGTTGCAACTTGGCTTCTCCAGCGGTACCGGCTAGATCGCGCACGTCTTTTGTTGGGTTGGGTTCTTGAGAAGGAGGCCCCATGAAGTCGCCATCGCACCCATGTTAATGACCGCAAAGTATGATCGATGTTGCCAAATGTATCGCCGTCGTCGTCATCGTTCTGATCTTGTGGCATATGCATGTTTGGATCCAGTGGCATAGGGATGTCCGCACCGTTCTTGGCGGTCTTCTTGCCATGGGGCCGACTTGGCGCCGACGATCGGGCGGTGTTGTCTTTGGGTGGTGTCCCCTCCCCAAACGAATCTGGCTCTTCGGCCAAAGCGAGGGCCAACTTAGGCGAAGCGGCCCGAGGGTCATCACGTCATCATCGCCGGCCCCGATGGGTCGAATCGGAGGTAACAACTCGTCGCAGCCTTTGGCAGCACCGAACCGGTTGAACCCTAAACAAGTTGGGTGGCATCCGGGTACCGTGGAACAAGGTTGCCCGGTTGAACGATTTTGCCCTTGGCGACATCGACCAACTCGTTGTTCACGAAGTGCGGGAGAGTGCACTAACGTCGGCGGCGCCTGCGAAAACATGTAGGGCGTCGAGATGCCCGATCAAAAGGCAAGGAGATGAAGTCCTCGGCCGAGAGAAGCTTAATTAGTTACCGTGATGATGGCGTCGAGCTCGGCTATCGTCGAGGCACCGCCAACGGGCGGGCGCAGGTAAGCATCAGAGGGGCCGCTTGCTGCAGAGGCGGCGGCCGGCGTACACCCGGGTGCATTAAGCTCCCGTGCCGGCGTCAGAGACACCAATGCCGCCTCCGCCGGAGACACCAATGGGCCTGCCATTGCGTTCTGCGGGTTGCTGGCCGTGAAGCTAGGAATCGGGGGCGGCCCCTGTCGGCCGCCCGCAATCCACGCACTCAACCCCTCGATCAAGGTAGGCACAATGGCGGTGATCGTCGCTCCGAGTTGTTGTTGCACTTGCTCTTGGACAATCTCCGAAATCCGCGCCACCTGTGCCTTGAGTTCTTGAACCTCGCGCGCCTGGCTTTCCGAGCTGGTCTTTTTCTCCTTTCGCCCACCAGTGTTATAGTATGACGACCATTTTGTCGACAAGCCTTTGCCGGCCACACGACCAGCTGACGTCGGCTTACTGAGCTTATCCTTGTTCTTCATTACATTCAACGCCCTATTTAGAGTGGTGTCCCAAGGGTTGCTCTTAGTCGACCCCAGCGAAGCTTTCGATTCGCTGCGGAAGGAATGTGAACCATTTAGAAATTTGGCTTCATTAATTAGAATGCAACCATATGGAGCTAATTACGGGGTGTATTCCTTACTGAACAAGCTCAAGCGCCCTGGTCTTCGGATCCGTGGTAAGCTCCTTTGTTTGGGTCCTTCTTGTACAAGGCCACGACAAAGTTCCTTGGCTGCTTGTCACCGTATTTATCGAAGAGGGCGGTAGGCCTTGCTTTCGCACGGTCCGCCTCCTCCTTGTCCCATATAGGCTCCGCCACTCTGTAACCGCCGGGACCGAGTGTGTGTTCCCCTAAGTTCAGCTCCCGCATTTCTTTCCCCCACTGACTTGATTGGGAGTTTGCGGTGCTCGAGCAATTGATCTTGAAGTCGTTGTAGTCATCTTCGGTGATCGAAGGATTTTTCTCCTTGATCTTCTCATAACTCTCACCTTTCTCGATCATTTCTTCACATTGCTTTTCCAAGTAGACAGGGCCTTGCTCATCTTCGTGAGGGCAGCATTGTTCACTTTATTCCCTTTGAGGCTTGTGTTTTCAAATTCAGCGGGGAACTTGTATCGTTCGTGCAGCTTCGTGAAGAGGAGGTTGCGCAAATTCCCTCGGTCAGGATGCCTCAGGTTCTCGGTGTTGATCGAGACGGTGCTCCGGAGAATGCACCCGAGCTGAAGCGAGTACCCCTTGACTATTCGTTCGGGCGCCATTGGATTCCCGTCGGAGTCCACTTCAGTAACTTCCTCCTTGAGGATCACGAGCACGGTCGGGCGCCGGGTCCTTCCGTTGCCTCTTCGGGTTGGCTGCCATCGTGCATGCGCCGCCATCATCGATGGTGGCATCCTCGACGGCACCATCGATTGGTGGCATCGTGGGAGTCATCCTCGGCGGTACCATCGGTGGTCTCGGGATCGGTGGGGAAGGCTGCGTCATCATACATTTGAGGTTGTTCCTCCATCTCCTGTGACAGCTCACAGAATGCCTTTCCGCCAGAACCCCCAGCCTGATCGTTGTTGGCCATGTTTCTCTCTAAATAGGAACAAACTTTGGTCAAAAGTTGGTTATTGTCAAGGAACAAGATCATGGTCTCATCATTTAGGGTTTGTCGACACGAGGCATCCTAAAAGCTAAGCTTTTTATCATTGAGGGTTTTTCGACGCTTGAGGCACCCTAAAAGCCTAAGCTTTCATCATTAGTCACAAGTACCCGGCCCATGCATTAGTCACAAGTACTTTATATGTCCTATTTTTAGCAAAGTCATGCTAAAATTCACGGAAAATTTCAGCATGACCTTTGCTGAAAATAGGACATATGGAGTATCAATTCTTTGGAGCGGAAGTTAATCGACATTCCAGCAAACTCAAGGGCCTCTCGGGTGGACAAGGCAAAAAAGGCCTCCATCACAACATGGAAAATACATTGGCATGTGAAGAGGTGAAACAATATATGCATCTCCAACCAGTATCATTCAACATTTTGGACAAACCACTACAAGAAATACTGGATCAGAATGTTTTTTATACATAACTGCTAAAACCCTAGGAGTTAACCGAGCCACCAATAGAATGTGGACTTAAAAAGAGAGAGTCACGGACAGTGACATGATACATTTTCATAAAATTAGCTAGTTTTACTTATGGTGCACAAAGGAACAAGTACTGCAGTGCACTTAGAAAAAATGAAGGAACTTCTCTCTACCACACGTGTCTGATTCTTTCACATTGCTTGTCTTTTTCCTTTTTTACTCAATAACGGTAAGCACTAATACTCTTAACTGCACTATAGAAACTGAACCAAATGAACTCCTTTTAAATTCTTTGGAAACCATGGGATGTTTCGACTTTTTTGTTGCCTTGGTCATCTTACGTTGTCTTGACTTTTTTCTTGTTGCATTTGTCTTTTAAAAATATAGTGATATTTTTTGCAGCCTTTTTTTGACAAACTATGGGAAAAAATATTTGAATGATGTTGCATGCATACAAAAAAGATATTTCAGTGTGTTTGAAATGTTGCAACATTTAATATTTATGTCTAATAAATTCCCTAGCTGAGCATTGTGGAAATGGATATCAGAGATGGGCCTACATATCGTCCTCTCCTGCCCCCTCGAATGGATATATTGCCCTAGTGGTATAAGATAGTGTGGTTGCTGGGCTATAAGGAATCATCGACATAGGCCCACCCACCCGTATTTTTTATCAAAAGAGAAATGGTCTCTAGGAGAAACTATCACGATCAAAAGATCCTCTAATGCCCAAAGTGCGACGTGGCACAAAAACACATAGTGCAAACCTATAGAGGACAGTAAAAGTACACTAATAAAACTCAGGAAAGAAGAAGTAAAAGTACCCTCAAAACAAGTATTAACAGACTAGTCCTGTAAATTTGGAAATTGCGAGAGGTAATATTGCATTTGAGATTGTAATACCAACAAGAGTAAAACCGGTACATGTTACTAGTAGGTGTATAGAGAGTGCAGTGGAAAAGCAAGCATCTGCAGTGCACCAAATTCCGGACCTTTTGATTTGATATATACATGAGCATCTTGAGAAAGTCCACCTTTCGCTCATGATTTAAAAATCCGTATCTTGAAGAACTCACTGCTCACTCATGAGCATGTATGTATGTATGTATGTATGTATGTATGTATCTTCAAAGAAAAAGAAAGATTTGTTTGATTTAGAAAACTTGCTGCTAGAATAGAATGAGCATGTATCTTGCCACTGTACATACAGTAATAACTAGGCTAAAAAATGTTCGATTTGATGTGTGTTGAACCTTGCTGCTGAAAGATTGATACTTATTTCCCATTGCATTTGACCAAGCCTGCACTGTGAGAGGAGGAAGAATAGAAGGGGGTGAGGGACTCACCTATGTTTCTTATGAGCCGAGTGAAGCACCACCCGATCAGAGCCGAGGCGACGTGGCCCTCCTCTCCGTCCTGCCGCCCTCGCCCCGGTCGCCGCCAAGGCTTCTACTGCGCAGAAAGCGTAGACGAGGCGACGGTCAGCTAGATGGAGACGGAAATGGAAAATGCAGGTTGACATTTCATCTAGTAGTGAGCAAGCGAGAAGAATAAAGGCATTGGGAAAACTAGGTGCATCAGATTTTGGGTAACATGGCCACATGTTCTCGGTTTGGCCACAATTCAAGCATTGTATTCTTGGGTCAATCTGGGTCACATGGTTTGCAATTCAACCAATTTTGGGTCAATGTGGGTAACATGGTTTTGCAACTGAACCAATTTTGGGTTTGTTTGACTTTGCTGCCATTTGGGTCACATGTTACCGATGCTCTATGTGTATTCCTTATCTGAACATTTTGGGAAAGACAACACCGAGACTGAATAACTCTTTACATTCAAATTTCTCAAGACCAATACTCTTACATGCAGTTCCTTACAAAAACACTCTCCATGCAGCCGGTGATCATGTAGTATCAACTCCGTGACCAACCTTTGTGAGCGCAAGCCTTGAGATCATAATGAGAAAATCAATATCTATGGTGTGTCTACGTTATTGTAAATTTACAAGTGTGCCCAGCTATCTGGTTGTTCCAAGTCTAAACATACAACATCATTTGTTCCTCATCTATTTACCACATGAGTGAGCTTTGAAAATCAGGCTGTATTTTCACTTGATCCTGCAATGTAAATAATCATATACCGCATCAATAGATATCGCAAAGTGAATCACATTTGTAGCTCCCTTTAATTAAATCTAACTAGCTACTACATGCATATATGTTCTATGCAACTGAGTTCATTAGCAGCTCATGCTTTAACCGTAGAGCTCATTATTGCTTGTTCATCCATTCACAAGGAGGGCCTCTCGCTAATGCTGGTTTCGACCTCATCGCAGTAGTAAAGGCGCTTACATACACATAGCTAACGGAAACCGATTTAGCAATGGTGAACAAAGACCGATTTGCAAAATAGCAAAGCATAACAAAAATAGCGCATGTAAAAATTGCAAAGGCATACATCATGACTGAACTAGTCCACGTGCATAGTGCTATGCACACAATACTGTTATTCAGAACTGCAAAAAGTAGTTGTCGACGGCGCAGGGGAACTATGAATTTTGCAGCAATATATATGTCCTATAAGAGAGATCTTGCCTATGAATTGTAGTACTAGGCTTGAGATCCTGCTCACTTGGTCCTCTCGCCGGACTAGTCTCGGGCACGCCTGGCCGATGAAGAAGAGGAGGTAGGGGTAGCCCTTGACGCCAGGCGCGCGCCTGTGTCGTGTGGTGGCGCCGGGCGCCGAGGCGTCAAGGCGCCGAGGCGGCGTCGGGCGGCGCCGAGGCGTGGAGGCGGCGGCCGAGGCGCGCTTGGGCGGCCGAGGCGAGCCGAGGCGCCGAGGCGGCGTCTGGGCGGCCGAGGCGGCGGGCAGCAAGCAGCCGGAGAGGAGAGGGGAAGGGGATCGAGGGCGAGGGCGAGGGAGAGAGAGGGGATAGGTTTGGGCCGGGGAGGAAATATGGATGGGGGCGGCACAATACTAATGGCGCACCACCCCTCGGTGCGCCATAAGTACATCCATACTAATGGCGCACCTCGCCCTAGTGCGCCATTAGTATTTTTTTTGATTGCCGAGCCAACAGGTTATCTTCCACCTGACCTGATCCACATCAAGTTCCTCTACTAGCCTCGACCGGGTCAAGAGCCAGCTTGTCACACCAGAGGTCCCGGGTTGGATTCCCTGTGCTCCAATTTTTGTTTTATGCATTTAAAATGCTGTTTTGATACTTATTTGAGTTTAAATATGTTCAAACTTGTTTAAATCATAAAAGTAATATTTTATATTAGACAGTAATAATTTTTTAAAAATATCATCAAACAGTAATGCCCGGTGGAGCGGGGAGGTGCGAGGGGTGCGTGGGGGGTCGGCGGCGGCGGTTGAGTAGGGAGGGTGCGGGGGTCGGTGGCCGGTTGAGTAGGGAATCGAGGGTGCAGGGGTCATGGCGCGGTCAGTGGACTAGGGGGTGCTCGGAAGTATAGGGGTGGATCTGGCGAGGTGGGATAGCGATCGAGATGGAGGGAATCGAGATCGAGTGTCCATGAAATTTAAAAATATTCATGATAGTTCAAAAAGTGCCCATGAAATACAAATCGAGAAATGAAGGCTCTGATTTAAATACAATCGATCTTAGCTAGCTATCTGTTCACAATCTTCTTTCCCTTCTTTTTCGCAAATGGAGTTCTTACGTGGAACGGACATCCTTTAGGTAGGGTGGTCCTCGCTTCTTCTTGTGGTGTATGCTGCTACTTCATCATCGCCGCCATGTTCGATCCTCGGTCGCCGCGTGCTTGCTCGAATCTTGCTCATTGGCTACTCCATCCATTCCGATGATCTTCCTTTCGCCTCTCCTTACGACAACACGACCGGGCTTTGACGGGTCGGTAATGAAGAAGCATTGGTCAACTTGGGAAGCCAGTACTCATGGCTCATTTTTTCGGTGACGTTTGCGCCGCCTTGGATTTGGCTTCGGGTATAACCATGGTGGTGAAATACCGTCTTCTTTAGGACGGCTCTTCGCCCATCTCCGACACGGAACATCGGGACCTTCTCTCCAACAGCGTAGCTCAGCTCCCCAGATCTCCTCGATCCTTCCGTAGTATCTGTCCTTGTCATTACCGGGTGTAGGATCTCCATCGCTTCCCGGAGTTCTGACATAACCATTGCTCTTCATGTCCTTGGCCTCGATTGTAGAATGTGTAGTCGTTGATATCGTGACGCCTCATAGGGTCATCAGGGTTGTGCTCGGCGCCCTGTGGTGACAAGGCGAATATGAGTTGTTCTTCCGCCGAAGAATCCTCATGTAAAGGGTACGACGTAAGCTTTTGCTTGAAATCCAACGCGTGAAACATGAGTTGTGCTCTTTGATTATATCTCCGTCCGTCCAATCGCTGGCCTCGGTCATTGCACGTCTTCTTAATAAAGGTTTTGTGCTCTACCACCCAAGGATCGACCATCGCGTGTGTTGTAGCACCACTTCAGGTTTGCTCTTTCAAAGTCGGCGAAGTCGACCCTCTAAAGTCGACATGCATTTCAAGGGCGACCCTCACGGTGACCCCATCCAGCGAGCGCCCGCCGAGGTGCTCAGCCACGTAAGGCAGACCAACGGGGTTCTCAATGCCTAGATAATTCGGCTCAGTAGGAGATCCACTCTTCGGTCGAAAAGCCCCTGGCTATACTTCCTCTCCTACCGGACGTGACATGTTGGCGTAACGTATCCTTTGATGACACCATTCATCCTTTCTCGAAACCGGCATCATGCTTTGCAGAACGCCGGGCCCGAAGTTGGATGATATCCTCCACTATATGGACCAGCAGATGCACCATAACGTCAAGAATGCGGGCGGGAAGTACATCTCAAGCTCGCATAGTATCACCCACGATCTCTTTCCTCGTAGCCTTCTCGAAAGTTGCTCTCATGCCAATCGACTTCCGAGAGATGACGCCGTAAAAAGTTGCATAGGCCAAATAAGCTGCTTTCCATGACATGCGCGCGTCCATGATCCCAATGGATTTTAATTGGAAGTATTCAAGTATCAAAGACGCGATGTACCGTGGAGACTTCATCCCACTGAACTTCTGCTTCGCTGGGTCTAGGTATTCGCTTATCTTCCCCACGTAACCGTAAGGAAGTTTTACTCCCTAGGAGCCAGTGAAAACTGCTCGATCTCCTCGACTTAGAGTGAAGCATGCGGGAGGGTAGTCATTTCGGTCTTCTTGGCCTTTTTGCCTTTGCAACGACTTTCTTTGTGTCCTCGCTTCACCTCATCATCATCATCATCATCATCATCATCATCATCATCATCATCATCATCATCATCATCATCATCATCATCATCATTAGCGTGAAGCTCCCCCGCCTCGATGCCCATTGATTTCAAGTTCCGCCTTGCTTTCCGGCCCATCTTTGGTCCTCTCGGCATGTTGTGCGGGGTACCAAGCGGGGCACTCTTCGCACATGCTCTTCGGGTGATATGCATGACATCAAGGCTGTGAGGCACACGATGGATCTTCCAAGACGGCAAGTCCCGTAAAACAGACCTCGCTTTTCCATATACCTTGACAGCGGCTCTGGCGCCTCGCTTCTTTTCCGGCCTCGCGCCTTTTTCCTTCTTTCCAGCAAAGGCGCTCTTTCCAATTTTTTCAACAGCTTGTCTATTTCCCTCGCCGCTTCCTACGCACATCGGCGTTTTCGGGTCCGCTTTCACCATCGAACAGATCTCATGCGCTTTCCTCCACGGGTCATCGCCGAAAGCCACCTTCGATGTCCCATGAACACGGTTTTCAAGACCCGGGTCTCTATCTAGCTGGCGATACGTTGTGTCATCCATGCACCTTACGCATCCGTAAAATCCGTGGACTACCTGCCCCGCTGAGATATCCGTGAATCGAGATAGTCGCGGCACCGTCGTGAGCAAAGGCGGCTCTCATAGGGAAAATATTCTTTCTCTCAAGGGCGCCGTCCATCGTATTGGCTGGCATTTTCCACAGAGTGTCAAGCTCCTCTTTCAAAGAGTCCTGATACAGATTGATGGTCGTTCCCTGGTTATTTCCGGTCCTTCAATTAGCATACTCATGTTAATGTACCTTCCTCTTCATGCACAACCAGGGGGGAAGGTTGTACATCCACACACACAAACACGTGCCAGGTGCTATGTGCTTCTCTCGCTGCCAAACGGATTGACTCCATCGGTGCTCGCGCCCACAAGCACGATGTTCCTTGGATCGCTCCCAAATTTCAGGTCTTGGTTCAACGCTTGCCACCGGCTCGCATCCTTAGGGTGACTCAAAGCATCTTGTCTTTTTATCTATCACGGATCATTTACGCCATCTTCTCAGCTTCTCCTCCCTATCCGGCTATGTCAATGCAGGAGCTTTGCTACCTTAGGGTCCACGTAAATACCACCGCAGACGCAGGGAGGATCGGAAAGTACCACACCACTTTTCGTGGAGCTTTCTTCCTCTTCTTGTATCGAAAGGACGCCAAGACACCGACATATGGTAGACTCCGCGTGCTCGCCCCGATAAATGATGCAATTGTTCATGCACACATGGTATTTCACGCGGCGGTAAATCCAGAGGACACACGATTTTCTTCGGCCTCCAAACTGGTCGGGCACTTGTTCCCCTTGGGAAGACGTTCAGGCCGTAATGACATGTTCTCGCCAAGCACGCGCCGGTCATTTTGTGTTTTACCTTCATCTCCGCAGCCATGAGCCGCCACTTTCAAAGCGGGTATCCTCGGCCTGCATCCTTCATACAATGGAGTAACCGCTCTAACTCAAGTTGATCCATCTTGGCTTTCTCGGCGGCAGCTCTTGTGTTATCCGGCCCCGCTTGAGAAGCAGCTCTCTCTGAATATGAGGGTCCCGAACCCAGCCCATCGATGGTCCAGCTGCTCGCTCTGCTCCGCTACCGGGCATCATCATCTTCATGATCATGCCCGCCGCCCTTCCTCGGCATCTTCCTCATCATCATGTCCTCGCATCTTCTACATGATGATCGTAGTACATGCAGATCACCCGGCCGTGATCATCTCTCGGGATTCTTCGCCTTCTCGCCCGCCCGAAAGCCGCTGTGGTTGTCTTGCTGCCCTTCCTCATTTCTTGCCCGCCCCCATGGACGACCTCGTAGTCATCTTCATCACCTTGCCACCGATAGCCATCCATGAAACCACGCAAGAGCAGGTGGTCCCGCACCTGCTCGAATCCGGGTCCGCATAAGGCTCTTCAGCTTGCATCTTACGACACGGACATCTTATCTCCATCTCGTTCTTTTGAAGCATCTCGGCCTTCAAGGACCTCAAAACCTTATTCACGATGCCTTCGGTCATGCGGACCATGATCGCTCAAGGGGTAGAGCAAAACGATATTTTAGAACCAAGAAAAATTTGGCATGACTTTTCCCTAAAAATAGGACCAAAAGAATGCTTAATGCCAAAATTCTCGCCTAAACGGAAATGAATCAACATTCCGCAAAATATTGGCAACTATCGTGATTTCAAATACCGCACACCTCCAAACACAAACACATATGCAACACTACAAACATATGCAACACCATGAACATACATAGATCTAGCTAGGCCATAAAAGGTGCATGTGCACATTGTTGTAGGGAGAACAACATAAATATAGCTTCCCCCCTTACTTACCTATCAAAACAAGGTAATTTAACAACTTAATTTGAATGAATCTATGGTGGAAATGAGGTGAAAAAGAGGAGGCACCCTAGACAAGGAGGAGGTGGAGAGAGAATGAAGTGGGAGAGAAAGTGAGTGTGGGTAGGAGAGGCTGTCCAAAATATCTTGTTGCTGCCTCACTTACTAATGGCGCACCAACCCAAATGCGCCCATTAGTAATCCAGGTTACATTAATGGCGCACCTTGTGGTGATGCGCCATTAGTAGTTTTGCAAAATACATACTATCATGGCGCACTCGCTCCACACGATGCGCCATTACTAAGTTTAAACTAGTAATGGCGCCACGGTGAACAGTGCGCCATTAGTAGTTTTGCAAAAAAAGGAATAAAAAATATAATAAAAAAAACAACATTAGTGGCGCACTTTCAGATAGGTGTGCCATTACTAGTTACAACTAGTAATGGCGCACTGAGTCTGGATGCGCCATTAGTATGTTTGGACAAAGCATCTAGTTCAAAAAAATTTGATACCACGGCGCACCTTGGGCCTGGTGCGCCATTAGTAGTTTACCTCAACTCTAATGGCGTATCAGAAGGTGGTGCGCCATTAGTATATACTAATGGCGCACCGCTTGTCTGGTGCGCCATTAGTGTCAATCCCATCTATAGCCCTTTTTCTAGTAGTGTATGCGGGTTGCGTATATCATGTTCACCATCCGCACTTGTGTAGGAAAAACCTTCTGTCCTTTATTGTTCGTGGCCGGGCTCTTCCTCGCCATCGCTATGCAGCCCTTGTCATTGAGTTCGGCACTTAACTTGCCTGCCTTGAACACCCAACAGTCCCTGTTGGTGTGATTGGCTGGTTTTGCTGGGGTGCCATGTATCCGCACAAGCGATCGTATATTCGGTCCAAGTTGACGGAGCCCTGGGTATTTCTTTTGAATGGCTTCTTCCATCGACGGGTTTAGAGCCTAATCCTAAGCATTGACGGTGCGATATCTTCAAAGATATCGCCAGTTACACGCGGCGCTTTTGTTCTTCTGTTGTGACGCGACCGCCATTGTTGTCCTTAGTATCCGGACTATCGTGATGTTTGGCCAAGTTGTTGCTTCGAGCTAGCTAACTGTCCTCTCCCGCACAAAAGCGAAGTTATGAGGGTTGTGAGGGCTGCCAGATTTCGGGCTTTTCTGCCCCCAGGTGCCGGGCAAGCCACCACGTCATGATGTTATGTTTGAAGGCTGCAAAGGGCCACCGTGATCCCGGACAACAACGATTTGATTTTTCTTTGTTAGGGAACCGAGTCCGTAACTGTCCCGCCGATTCTTCCGGGCCGCTGGAATTATGTGGCCTAAGGTAATCGGCGCACCGTGGTCGCATATGTGCCCCGGAAGTTATCAAGGAATGCGGCTTCCGGTCCTCCCCAATAACCAATTGATTCTGGCACGGCAAGCTATTGAGCCAATGTCGAGCTGGTCCGCTTTAAGCTTGAGGGAGGTATTTGATGGCATGTAGATCATCACCGCGGGACATGTGTGGATATGGAGGAGATAATCCTCGATCCGCATCGCGAGATCTGTGGTACCATCAGAGTGATTCGATGTTTACGGGCTTTGAAGCCCTCGGGATTTGATGATCCATTACTTCATCTGTGAAGCATAATAGTGGGTGTGCGGCGCTCAGACAATATATCGCGACGTAGCTCATATGAGCTTTGTCTTCTCGGTGTTACGCCCGCCCGGCCGGTTTTGCTGTAGACCGCCGCCGACGGTAATCATCCATGCGCTGTTGGCGCCCACGCCGATCCTCAGAGATCGATCTTGTATGTTTTGCCTTATCCTCCAATACATCTCGCAGTCCGCGGCGCTGCTTTTCCCGTGCCTTGGTACTTTTTGAGCTGACTGCCGGGGTGTGGCTTGAGTGGAGGGTCGAGAGGCTTCTGTCGCAAGCCACGGGTGGCCGGCTCGCCATGTCGCAGGCGCGCCGGCGACTTGGGTGCTTCCTCCTCTAGTCGAGAGCAACGGCTCATGCGCTTTGGGGTAGCTTTTGGGGGCGTTCGAGTTCATACTCTTTTCGCCGCAAGGACTTTAGTCCATCCTGTCCAGCCTAGCGGTGTCTTGATCAGCTCTAAGGCTGTTGCTTACGCTTTCTTGAGGCTGCTTGCCCGTGGCTATAAGCCTGCATTTGAAACGCCTCCTCTCACATTCGGCGGGATCCTCGTGCACGACAAATTGCCGTCGTCGAGGCTTGTTGCCTCATCTTCTGAGGGAGGCGCATAATTATCGCCCCTCGCCTCTCTTTCTCGCCGCACCGTCGCAGCGGGCATTCTTGCTTCTCCCTCCTCCCGCGCTGAGTCCTCGCCGAGGGTTCTCTTTCGCACCGTCCGGTGTTATTATCTCCGTGCCGGAATCACCGTTTTATTGTGCGCGGGATTTAGAGCGGCGCCCGATCGCCGGGCGCTTATTTGTTTCTGGAGGGGTCATCCTCCATTGTTCCATCACCGCTCCCATCTTTTGGGATGTGCACCATGTATATGTCATATGACGAGGTGGTCTTCCAAAGGCCCCTCGTAGGGCGCTGGTCTTGGTCGCCTCGGCTGCCGCCGTCCATACCGCCGATGTCTTCGGAGTCGTAGGTCTAGCATGTCGGTTAAATCATCGGCGGTGGCTACAAAGTGGGTGGTGGTGGGTGGGCGCGAATTTCTTCGTCGTCCGCATCCCAACCTTCCTGTCCGTCGTCCCGCCAGGGCTCTCCGGATAAAGAGAGAGACTTTAGTGAATTTAGGATGTCGCCAAAGGGCGAGTGCCGAAAGATGTCCAGCGGCGATGAACTCTATGACCGGTGCCCAATCGGATTCGATTGGCAGGGGCGCTATGAGAGGGTTCGGAGTCCGGAGAGGAGTCCCGCACCGGAGTCGAGGTCTTCGCAAATGACAGGATGGAGTTCGCTCGATCGCCCGTGAGATTGTAGCCCCCTGAGGCGGTGTCCAACCACTGGTCCTCGATCTGGGAATCCGGCTCCGGGTTAAGAGCTCGGAGCGACATCGAATGCGGCCTCCTGGCACTGTTCGGCCGCAGAGCTAGATCATGCCCATCGAGACAAGGCGGCATCGCTTGGTTGCTCGGAATCCTCAAGATCAAGTCTCCACGATACTCGGCCGTATAGTTCAAACTTCCAAATCTGACTCGATGGCCAGGGCGTAACTTAATCACCTACCTGTATGGCCCAGCTTAATTGGCCCCGCAGTGCAGAAGCCGCCCGAACACGAAGATCTCGGTCCGGGAGAAAAGTTCCGACCACCGGACCGCTGCCGTTGTTGATGATCAAAGAGCCATCGGCCCTGTCGGGCGCACGACAAAGAGGAACTCTCAATGAAAGCATCAATGTCGGTGTAAATAAAACCGGCGCATCTCGAGTAGGGGGTCCCGAACTGTAAGGCCTAGGCGGATGATGGTAACAGGAGACAAGGACACGATGTTTTACCTGTGTTCGGGCCCTCTCTGATGGAGGTAATACCCTACTCACAGCTTGATTAATATTGATGATATGGGTAGTACAAGAGTAGATCTACCACGCGAGATCAAGGAGGCCTAAACCCCAGAAGCCAGCCTATGGTATGATTGTTGTTCGCCCCACGGACTAAAACCCTCCCGGTTTATATAGACACCGGATAGGTTAGGGGTTACACCAGAGTCGGTTACAATGGTAGGAGATCTACATATCCCAGCATCGCCAAGCTTGCCTTCCGCGCCAAGGAAAGTCCCATCATCCAGGACACGGGACCTAAGTCTTCAATCTTGTATCTTCATAGTTCTTGGAGTCCGCCGTGACGCAGTAGTCCCGTTATCCGGACACCCCTAGTCCGGGACCTCCCTGGTGACTGCTTATAAGAGAGGGGCTTGTCTTTGGAGGAGGGCCACATGGGCGCGGTGGAGTCCTGCCCGGACTCCTCCCGAGTCGGTCAGTGGCCGGGCTGGGCGCGCCGCGAAGGCACGCGCTACGGGTTGGGTCCGGCCTGGGCTCATTTAGAGCTCGCCCAACAAAGGCGTGAGTTTTTTTTTTAAAATAATTCCGCCGACGGAAAAACTCCTATCAATAAAATAAAAGTCTAAAAGTACCAAAATAAATTTTCACCGTCTCAATAAAATATTTAGAACCAAATTAACAGTTAGTTGGGCCCTAAAATGCAATTTTTAGAACGTGCAAATTTTTCTAGGGCAAATAAAATTCAAAATAAAATCAAATAAAATCCAAATAATGATTTTAACATTTTCCCTCCAATATTTCAATTATTTTGGAGAAGTCATATTATCTCCCCTCATTTATTTTTAATATGAAATATTTTCCGGAGAGAAAATAATTAAAATCAAAAATCCTAGTTCTCGTGATTTGATAAAATCAAATATGAAAACCGAAAATCCCAACACTCTCGAGGGTCCTTGAGTTGCTTAGGATTTTCGAGGATTGCGTGGAACGAAGATGCAATAAAATATGATATGCATAGATGACCTATGTATAACATTCCAAATTGAAAATTTGGGATGTTACAAACCTACCCCTTAAGATGAATCTCGCCCCTCGAGATCTCCGGTTTGGCTAAGAGAATAGGTGCGGGTGGTCCTTGCGGATATCATCTTCTCGTTCAGGTGGCTTCCTCCTCGGCATGGTGGTCTCCACCGAACTTGGCAAACTTGATAACCTTGTCTGGCGAAAGTATTTCGGCTGTCAAAGTCAAGAATCTTTACTGGCTTCTCCTCATGAGGTCAGATTACTATCTAGCTGAATCGCCTGTCCAGAAGCACCTTTGTGTCTCTTAACGGTATATCGGCCATCTCAGCATGACACTTCTTCAAACCGCTGAGCACGTGGGAGCAATACGCGTGAACTCCCGACAGTCCTTCCGGGTAACTCCAGCCTTTTGTAGGCAACTTCTCCCATCCGGTCTCCCAAAACACGGCAGACGGGTCCTGCTACAAATCTTGGGGCTAGTTTTCCCTTAACTCCAAAAGGTTTACTCCCCCTCAAGGGTGATACTTTCCAGCAGATAGGCTCTGCTCTCCAATTTCATGGAGGTTACGCCCTTGCGCTTTGGAATCTGTATAACTCTTCGCACGGGCGAGAAATCTTTAACTGGTCATCTTGGATCAGTTTAACTTTTCTCCTCTCGCTTCTATGATCAAATCTGGTCCAAACAACTCGACGGTCTCCTACCTCATCCCACATCGGAGGTAAGTTCTACATCTCAAGGCCCATACCGAGCTTCAAACGGTGCCATCTTCAAACTGGCTCGGTAGATGTTGTTGTATGAAAATTCTGCGTAAGGCAAATTGTCATCCCAACTAGAGCCATAATCCTAGTGCACAAGCTCTCCAACATGTCCTCCGTAATCTGATTGACTCTCTCCCCGTCCATCCGCTCGCGGGTGCAAAGCGGCTTGAACTCAATCTGCGCACCACCCAAGGTCTAAGGTCCGTAGCTGATGCCAAAATTTTGAAGTAAATTGTGTTCCTCTATTCGATACAATGGTCCTCGAACTCCATGACACATACGATCCTTCGGACATATATATCTTGGCCAACTTTGCACTTGTATAAGTTGTTTTCACTGGGATGAAGTGAGCTACTTTGGTTAAACGATCCCACTACTACCCATATTGAGTCATATCCTGCTTTGGTTCTCGGTAATCCGTGATAAAAGTCCATGCCAAGTTTATCCCATTTCCATTCGGTATCGGGCATGAGGCTGTAACAGCCATCTCGCTTTTCGATGCTCGCCTTCACTCTCGACATACATCACATACTACTACATACTTGGCAATATCCTTCTTCATACCAGTCCACCAGAAACGTTCCTTCAAATCCAACTACATCTTGGTGTTTCCGGCGTGTATCAAGTATGGTGAGTCGTGGGCCTCTTGAAGTATTAAATTCCTGATCTCTGGGTTATTGGGCACATAAACTCGGTCCTCAAACCACAAGGTATCGTGCTCATCCTTGCGAAAACCTCTGGCTTTATCTTTGCTCATCTTCTCTTTTATCTCAGCAATCTCTTTGTAATCCTTCTGAGCTTCTCGAATCTTGTCCAACAATGTAGACTGAACCTCCCTTGTCGCAATGAAACCTCGTGGAACAATCTCAGCAACCAAGTTCCATGATATCCTCGCCAATTAACTCCTTCGGGTAATCCTTTACTTTTCAAGGATGTTAGCATAACTCTTCCGCTCAAAGCCATACCCTGCTACGACATTGGCCTTTTCCTCGGATGATAGTGCAGCTTCATATCGTAATCCTCTATAAGTTCCTACCATCTCCTCCTCTCGCCTTTAGGTTCAACTCTTCGTGTGAAAATGTACTTCAAAGTCTTATGATCCTGTGTACACATCACCTCACCCGGCTTCCAATAAGATAGTGTCTCCAAGTCTTCATCGTGCACTACCGCTGCTAGCTCCAAATCATGAGTGGCATAGTTTAACTCATGAGGTTTCAGTTGTCGTGGAGGCACACTGGAACAACCTTTCCGGCCCCGGCATAAGCATTAACATCCTGGTCCCAAGGCGTGAGGCGCTACAATACACTTCTGAACTCCTTATGTATACCCGGCAATGTTATGATCACTGGGCTGTAGTCAAATGTTTCTTCAACTCCCAAAACTTGCCTCGCAATTCTTCCTATCCATTTAAACTTAGTATCCTTCTTAGCAATTCAATCATTGGCTTAGCAATCTTTGGAAAAATTCTAATGAATCTCCGGTAGTATCCTGGGCGAGTCCAAAGGAAGCTGTGGGATCTCGCCAAGCTCAAGTGGGTGCTAACATCCATTCAAAGGATCGATCAAACTTCTTTGGGATCTATCTTTGCTATACCTTTTCCTCGATATAACATGCCCAAGAAATCCAACTTCCTTCAACAACCAAAACCG